>OX578285.1:55183601-55783601 GCA_951217055.1 Gerris lacustris
CATGGTAATAAAGACGCTTACATATCAGTATGTAAGAGTATGACTTGAGTCGGTAGATGTTTTTAATCGAAGAATTACACTGCGTATTCATTGTTAACCGGTCCATAACTATGTGATGCTTTGTATTGTATATAATGTACATTTTTAATAGAGATTAACGATAAAATCTATTTTTATTTTCGAGAGGCACAATTAGTTTATGATTTTTTGTGTTGTATCTTTTATTTGTTCATTGTATTCCTTAAACAGGTTTCATTAACCCAATTATAATTTTCTTACTAATATTATTTAATAATAATTATAATAATAATTTATATATATATATATATATATATATATATATAATACATATATTACAATAATAAAATTAAAGATTTTTTAAAATGTATTTTTTTTATTATTATTTGAGCAATAAAAAAGAATAATAATTCATATACTCAGTCAATAATTAAAAAAAGAAAAAAAAATGTGATTCTTGCTTGGATTGTTTTGTGAAAATACCAATCAAATATGAAATACGTGCAGCCAATCAAATAAATGTATATAAATGAATAAAATTTACTTGAAATGCATAAAAATAATCACTCCTAAAAATGCAGTTATTACTGAAACGTAGTTTTATTTCAAATCCCTATAGTTCCTACAGTACTAGTGTACTCGTACCAGTTGGCTGAAGCAAGGTAAATTAAGTTAGAAATAAAAACCTTGGCGTAAACATATAAATTTATTTCATTAATAAATGTAAGAATAATAATAGTAGATCGATCAAATACAAAACGGTGTACGTCTTGAACACGGAGCAACGTTCTTCTTGTAGCGAATTTTCAAAGAAAATGACGCTATTGCAATGGCTTCAAAATGTTTGTAATGCGAATTTTTGAAAATTTTTTCCATGGAAATCCGTTTTAGACCATTCTGAATCGATTCCTAAAATGTAACACTTTTTTTTATGTATGTATGTATATATGTATATATGTATTAGTCCAGGAGATAGCGTGCAAAAAAGTGTCTGACTAACATCAAGCTAGAACTTTGTATACAAGTCAATCTTTTAGCGACTTTTAAGAATATGTGGTCAGCTAAGTTCGTCTGCGGGACATAGCTTGGCAATAGGCGTTTGAAAAAAAACAAACCAAGGGAGAGCGGCCATGTCTCACCAATTATGGTGGACAATGTGATTTTCATGATCCTGAGTACAGAATTAGTTAGTAGACCAAAAATCAAGTTGATGTTAGTTTGTCCCTTGACAGGTGACCCCGTTCATTTTTAGTAATATTTGAATAACTAACCTATCAAATGTAAAAATAACATCGACTTAATTTTTGGTCTACTAACTAATTCTGTACTCAGGATCATGAAAATCACATTGTCCACCATAATTGGTGAGACATGGCCGCTCTCCACCGGTTTGTTTTTTTCAAACGCCTATTGCCAAGCTATGTCCCGCAGACGAACTTAGCCCCACATATTCTTAAAAGGCGCTAAAAGATTGAATTGTGTACAAAATTCTAGCTTGATGTTAGTCCGACACTTTTTTGCACGCTATCTCCTGACTCCTGGACTATATGCATATAGTCATATGTATATATGTGTCACTACAGACGATATCTCCCCTTAGGATAAACTTAAAAACTTCAAACAAATTTTAAAATGTCAATAATATCAAAAGAAAGGCTGAGTTCGTTGGCCAGAATTTTGGAGTCCATTTAGGGGCAAATTTTGACCATTTATGGTCAAAAAACGTGTTTTTTTTCATTTTACCCCCCTTTTATGTGAAAATATGATAAAAGTGTAAATAACAACAATTACTGTACTCTTAAAGAGCTTTCCAACGACATGCATCTTGAAGGGTAAATACTATTTTGACTTTTGTACCCCGTACCCCTGTGTACCAATTTTTTTTTTCACTCGTGCAAATTCTAAACCAAAATTTTCCTATATTATCATAAGCCAATAAAAACGCAGATTTCTTTGAAAATTCGCTCATTAAGTCATGGTGCATGACTGGACTTTTTTTCTTAACGAGATTGTGATTTTTCGACGGCATAGTGTTAGATTGTAGTTCGGTCTTATTGAAGGGTTGTGAGCATGTTGCTTTTAACAGAGCGAGTAAATTTACTTCGTATACTATACTCTAATGGTATTTCCTCTACTGTTTGAAACGGCGTGAATAAAGGCCCGTTTACACGGTGATAGTTGGCGCGATAGTTGTGGTCACGACAGCAACTATCGCATCGACTATCACCATGTAGACTTCGTGATAGATTTTGTCGCGATAGAACTATCTGCCATCACACTATCTCGTCTGACGAGATAGTTGAGTGTTCTATCACAGCAGTCAGAGTACTCATGCGGCAGATTTAATGAACTACCACGCTAGATACTGGATGCTGATAGCAATATATGATAGCTTGCTTCACATTAGATATCAGATTTTTTTTTTTTTTTTTTTTTCGACAATATTAATATTTATTTTGCTGTGTGTATTATAATTTCACATTATAATATATTTAATGCTTTATTTCCGTATCCAAGTCAAAAATGTAGGATGTGGATGTAACATTAAGTGCAAGACAACAAGTTTTGACGTATTTTAACTCTCACCGTGTAGACTGCACACCTCGGCGATAGTTGTATGACGAGGCCCGTTTACACGGTGATAGTTCTTCCCCGATAGAACTATCATGTCGTGACTCAGTAGTACGATGGATTTCCGAACGTAGGTCCGATCTTCTTACTCTCGTAACCGCTGTATTGAGGGTTCTTTGTGTATTAAAAAAAAACTTTATTTTAAACAAAAAAAAAACACTTTATTTTAGTTATTAACATTTATTTTTATTTTGATATCATTAAATTAATTTAATTTATTTCTTTAGCATTTCTCCCTGCACTTCACTTATGTCAGGGAATTCAGTTCTCTTCCCCTTACCCACAGTTGTCAGCCCTTGACAGGGTTCAGGCTTTGTCAGTTCACACTTCCCTATGGGTACTCGTGAGTCTGAAACCCTAATCACGCCGACTACTACTCGTCAGGTTAGGACTGGCACAATTGAAGTGTCGTTCAAAATCTCTCTTCTGGAAGAGCCCAAGTGATCCAGAAATCCTTGCAGGCGGTCGCGGGCGGGCGCAGGCTTGAGGGGGCGCAAAATCAGAAAGTGAAAAAAAAAAAAAAAAAAAAAAATCTTGTACAAATGCAAAAAAAGGTTTCCCCGAACGAAACCACGACACTTCGGGTTCTTATAGAACATTTGACGCTGAACAAAAAAGTCCCTATAACCAAGGATACAAAAAACATTAAAAACATCACTTTCGGGCGTTTGTCTTTCAAATTCTCCAATACTCTGCTTCTGACCATAAATCCTCTTGAAAAAACCCTTGTATAGAACAAAATTTTTCATTGACTGATATCTATCCTAGCTGTGAACAACAAATCCTTGATTTTCAGAGTAATTTCAAAATTCTACGTCCCTGTCACTTTATTAGTCATTCCATTAGGTGATCTCTATCAACGCTCAACTTTAAAGGATTTTGATGTAGAGAGCTAAAATTAGTTTAATTCGACTCTACAAGATTTGCTTCAAGGAGTATTATAGTAAAAAGCGTAATATTAGAAAATTGTAAGGATAAACCCCCCAGCGATGTTTTATTTTAATGTTTTTTGCTAATATCTCGAAAACGAAGCTGTTCCGGATCCTTGTTTATATAGGGACTTTTTGTTCAGCATCAAACTTCCTATAAGAACCCGAACCGTGTTGTGGTTTTGTTCGGGGAAACCTTTTTTTGCATTTGTTGTGATCCTGACCGAAAAATTTCACGTCTGGTAACATTTAATCCACCATAATTCAAAAAATAGTCCATTGATCTTAAACTTTAAATATACCATTTGAAAGCTTATGAAAAGCAGAAGTTTTTCCTGAAATCGCCACACTTTTAACATCCCTCAATTAAGAGTAAAAAGCTCAGGAATTTCGTGGTCGAATTTTAAAAAAATCCAAATTCTCAAATATAGCAGGACTTAAATTATGCTTAGCAGCTGATAATTAGGAAATAAATGAGTGATAAAGGATTTTTTATGTTCTTTAAAATTGGTCCTTAGCCCAATTTCTCTATCTCATTTAGTTTTTGAGATATTAGGCATTTTTTGAAAATTTTCGTTAACACTTTAAAAAATTGAAATAAATCGATATCTCGAGAAATGTTGAGAATTGGGTATATGCTTAATCGAAATTTTTTGTTGCATTTGACCTATAGCATCGGTCAGTTTCGTTATGACCTGTCACCCTGTATATTTCGAAGTTTTGAGTTGAATTTTATGATCTTATGTAAATCGCTGTTTTCTTTTTTATCGATCAATTAAGTTTAACCCTGGAATACTAATATTATTTTTTAGTCGCTTAACAATACCCTTGTACAGTCAATCTGTCGTCTCCAGTACCAGAAGAAATAAAGTATCGCAACCCCAGATCGACAAACTGCGAGCTATTCCGAGAAGTATACTTGAGAGTAATTTGGTCAGCGTGTAACACAGTACTAACAGCTTAATAAAAACTGAGAAGTTCGTCCCTAGTGCCACTTTAGCAATAATTACAGCTTATGAAGCAAGTTGTGATTTGAAAATTCTTACTAAGAAAATTTCTGTTCCCGGTTGGATAGAGAAACTTCGGAGACAAGTTAAACGACTGCTTAATAAAGCAAAAAGGAATGCTAGATGTCATCGCATCCTCTCTAAATCGCCTGCCTTGATCAATGAACCTTTCCTAAAATTCCTCGAGAATTCCTCCTCGAAGGAGGAAGCTCTCAAGCACCTTCTGGATTCTCATTTACCAGGAGGTTAACTGCTCAAAGACAGTGATGCTCCTTATCAACATCCCTTAAGTTTTTCTGCTGTAGGCATAGAAGTTGCGGATTTAGTCGTTACTAAAACAGAGTTAGATGGGCATAGTGAAAAGCTTTGCTCCTAACAGATCCGCTGGACCTGATGGAGTCGTGCCAGATATGCTTCAGCAGGGGGTGGACTGAATTTGTAGGGAGCCTTACTAAGGCTCTTAAGACCTTCCTTTCTCATCAGGAAGTTTCCTTGTCATGGAAGGAAGTTAAGGTGGTCTTTATTCCTAAACGTGGTAAAACAGACTTTACCCCAGTATCACTTCTTTTTTCTTGAGACCTTGGAGAGCTTAGTAGGCAGGGCTCATCAGAGATTACTTTGCAATTTATTGAGCATGCAGCAATCAGCCTACCAAGCGGGCAAATCATATGATGCTGCTTTTCACCATCTTAATAGGAAGATTGAAGGGACCCCTTCCCTTAACACCACGAAAGTGGCTTTAGGCTTGTTCGTAGATATCGAGAGAGCCTTCAACTGTGTTCCTGTCGAGCTATTTGTCATGCGGAAGGTGAACATGGTATTGATAAAGTACTAGTAGGATGGATGCAGTCTTTGTTAGCAGTCAGATTAGAGATAGTTCAAAGTAATGGCTGCACTATAAGTGCATTAGTTAATCGAGGCTGCCCCCAGGGTGGAGTTCTTTCTCCCTTCCTGTGGTGCTTGGTACTAGACAGCCTAATTGAACTCCTTCAAAGAGAAGGATTTTACATCCAAGCATTTGCCGATGATGATGTAGTGTAAATATGCGGTAAGTTTATCATCTCAATTATCAAGCTCAAAGAGCTCTTCGTATCATTGAAAGATGGTGTGGGAGAAATGGTCTGGGATAAAATCAAAACAAGACAGTTAAGGTACCATTTACTCGTAAGAATAAGCTAGATGGTTCTCTGGAACTTCAGCTTGGTGTCTTCAACTTTAGAGTACCTCAACTTTGGTAACTTAGGCTTAAGAGCTTTATAAGTCCTTAAAATATCTGGGAGAAATCTTGGATAGGAAACTGACTTGGGCAAAACACCTTGACTCCAAGGTAAGCAATGCCTTACCATCCTTTTGGGTGTGTTGAAGGGCTGTGGGCCCCACATTGTTCCTAATGCCAAAATTACTTTACTGGATCTACTCTACGATGGTAAGACCAGAGCTTACCTAAGCATGTATTGTCTGGTGGCCTAGAGAGTCTGTTACTACTTCCCAACGGTAATTAGATTAACTCCATAAGATAGCTTGCTTAAGAATCTAAGGAGAAATGAGGACGGCACCAACTCTAGCTTTAGAAGTTTTAGTAAATATGTACATTGCTGATTTTCTGTCTAGGTGTGGCATTAAAACTGATGTAAAATTGGACAAAACAATGTTAGAAATGGTTCATTGCGTTAGTGAAGCAGGCTCAGTTAAATTCTCTGACGACCGGTTTGTAGAATTTAAAAACGAGACTATCGAGGACGAAGTCCTAAGTAAAGTAAGTGAATATTATAAAAATGGCTGGCCTGAATCAGTGGAATCAGGAGGTGAATTAGCTCATTATTTTAAACTTAGAAACGACATTCAGTTAGATGACGGGTTGTTGTATTTTAATAATAGAATTCTAATGCCTAAAAAATTACGATATTTAATTATTAGGAGACTTCACGAAACTCACTTGGGTGAAGCGAAGATGAATGGAATTATTTCCAGTTACTATTATTGGCCAGGGATCAGGTCGGATGTTAAGAATATAATAGACTCATGTAGTGTTTGTCAGAAGTATCGAAGGTCAAATATAAAAGAGCCCCTTATCAATCATGAATTGCCGACCACACCATTTGTTAAAGTAGGTGCAGATATTGCCGATTGGGCAGGAAAATACTATTTAGTGCTGATGGATTATTATTCTAGGTGGTTAGAGGTGATAAAAATCAACAATAAAACAAGCAATGCTGTGAAACAGGCATTGATTCAAATTTGTTCTAGATTAGGAATTCCTCAAATTTTAATAGCCGACAATATGCCATTCAGTTCATATGAACTACAGGAATTCGCAAAAAAATGGGATTTCAAGATTCAAACAACTAGCCCACATTACCCTCAGGCTAATGGATTAGCAGAAAAAGGTGTGGGGATAGCAAAGAAAATCATTAAAACGTCTTTAGAATCCGGTGTAGATATGAATTTAAGCCTTCTTAACTATAGGAATAGCACTGTGGCAGGGCTGGAATTTTCACCAGCGCAACTATTAATGGGCCGGGTGCTACGGTCAAAACTTCCCGTCCCTGCTGATAGGTTGATAGTGAGGACAGTTCCAAATAAAGCTAGAGCTGACATAGACAAAAACAGGGACTACCAAAAGAAACACTATGATATAAATGCAAAAAGACATGAGACTAGTTTTCTACCGGGACAAACAATATACATACAAAATGTTAGAACTAAGTACTGGGAACCTGGGGTTATACTTAATACAGTAGGGGCTCCAAGATCTTATCTTGTGAAGACTGACTCAGGACTGACATACAGACGGAACTCTCATTTCATCAGACCTAGGATAGTATGTGTCTAAAAGGGGAAGATGTTTAATAACTTGTTGTTTACTTTATATAAGTTAAAGTGATTATTTTCAATTGTCACATTTGGACATTTAATGAAATATATTGATAGTTAATGTTTAAACTATACAAGAAGTTCTTATTTAAAACACACAGTGTAGGGTATATTTTAAAAAAAGGGAACATCGCTAAAGTAGGTGTGCATGCGGTAGAGAATTATTCGGGAGAAGGAATGAGTGATTCTAAAGAAGACTTTATCTCTGGGTATGACTTAATTGTAATTTCTGGGATTAATAACTTTATAGATAGGAAAAAAATACTCATATGATGCTTGATACAGGGGTTGTGGTACCGGTGCTGCCTGTGGACATTTATAATTTATGAGACTTTTATTAGGGTTGGAAAATGTCCCTGCTAGTTTTCAGGGGGCCATTGATAAAGTAATTGGAGAGAGGGGTATCTCGATTATGTTTTGGTCTTGGGCAAGACTCGTTAGCAGGTGATGTACAGGACAGAAGAAGTAATACAACTATTGCAAGATAAATTTAAGTAAGTACCAGATTGTAGTTCTACAATTAGTTTTATTGGGTCGTAAATAAGTAGTAATGATAAAGAGCCTACATCTGAATTAATTCAGGCAGTAATATATGCTCCATGCTCCAACTCCTAAAGACGTTTCACAGCTACTTAGGGCTTTTGTCATATTACAGAAAATGTTTGCCGGATCTCGCAACTATGTGACACAGCTTTATTAGAAAAGGAGTATCCATTGCATTGGAACCAGGCTTGTCTGAAGGCTTTGGAAACCAGTAAGCAAATCCTTTTAGACTGTGGGGCTTTGGTCCCCTTTAACCCCGAATGGCCTATTCAGATCTCAGCATATTATGCCTGATGGTAGAGTAAGGCCTGTTGGCTAAGAGTCTCGCACTCTAAACAAAACAGGACAGAATTATGCCCAAATACAAAGAAATGCGTTGTCTTTAGTATATAGTGTTCAAAAATTTCTTAATTTTATTTATGGAAGAGATTCGCATTGGTATCAGATCATAAATCACTAACTTATTTTATCCGCATATTACTATCGGCTCAAATATAAAAAGGGGAAAGAAATGTGCAAGGCAGACGCATTTTCCAGGTTGCCACGGCCTGTTACAGTAAAAAGTAAGGAGTAACTGTAGGAGGGCCTTCTTTTAACTTTAATTTTTTTTTTTTTTTTTTTTTTTTTTACTATTATAAAGTTTAACTTAAAAAGATATCGCTTTGGCCACAAGAAGAGATCCAGTGTTAGTATGATTTTACATTGCATGGTTGGCCCAAACTTGTAATAGATACGTTAAAGATTTTTTATCAGTCAAAACGAGAGGAGTTAGGTACTGAAGACTGGTGTTTGGTATGGGGTAAACGAATGAAAATTCCCTAAAAACTCCGTTCAGCGTTCAGCAGTTTTAAATCTTTGGCATAGGGAACACCCAGACTCAGGTATATCAAAGATGAAGTCTTTAGCTAGGAGTTATGTCTGGTGGCATCAGATTAATTAAGATATAGCAGAAATTGTAAACTTAAGCCAAGTTTGTCAGACAAGTAGACCAGCCGATCCTCCGTGCTCGCTTACATTATGAGGATAAAGCCCTACCCAGAGGATAAATGACAGAATTCATCAGGATTTAACTGAAAAATCAGGTCATACTTTTTTATTCTTATAGGTAGTTACAGTAAGTGGGTTGAAGTTGAAGTGTGGTGGCTTAAAATTCAACTGTTAATACCGTAGTTACAATTGTAAGAACAATTTTTGCTAAATTCGGAATACCTCAGATAGTGATGACTGATGACCAGAGACCTTCAAATGCCTTTTTGCCATGGCGCCATACTAAAATGCCACATTTTGCCTATTTTTTGCTAAAAAGCCACATTTTGCCGATTTTCGGTAAAATGCCACACTTTGTGCTACATTTTGCCTTATTTGGGCCAAGTTCTGAGAAAAAAATAAAAATATTCTAATATTCTAAGGGGTTCTGCTACAACCCATAAAACCAGGTAAGATTAAGATTAAGATACGCCCTTGCAGGGCAGGATTCCAAGGTGCTGAGGATTCCCCAAGTGACGTGAGGGATTTCTATCTTAGGGTAGTGACTCACTTCGTCATCCAAGCTACCTATGAGAATAGAATGCAACCTGCCACACGAGGTGGCACCACCCGCCGGGTAGCACTACCTGGTCGACCGCCCCACGGTCTAGCTGCCACCTGCAGGTGGCGCCACCCGGTCAGCCCAATGTTTTCAATTAAACCCGTCAGATGTTACCACTGCCACTCAGCCCCCAATCCTTCAATCAAATCTAGAGGAAATCAAATCAGGGGCTAACTGCATCCCTCATGTAAGTGTCTTTACTGGTCTAACTGTTGTTCAATATTCTAAGCAATTCGTTGAAAGTTCCACGCGACATTCGGCAAAAATTGTTACTGTCCTCTTTGATTAGGGGTACACTGTATGAAACAAACTAGTATTCTTTTTTTCTGAAATTATTCGATGAACCCAAAAACGAATTTTTTTTCTTCTTCTTTCACGAGCATAATGATATGCATGCACAGCTCTATTTCTCGACTGCCCGAAAAAAGTAAAAACTCGGGTGGCACAAGACAGGTGTCAAGTGGCATGAACAAGGTGGCGCCACCCGGGTGGCGAAGTGTGTCACTACCCTAAGGATTAAGAGCCATTAGCTCTAGCTCATCACTGGTCAATGTGGGTCATTGTAGGGTATTGAAGATACCTGTAAATGGTAATAAAGTAGTTAATATGACTCTGTAGTTAAGTTGCAAGATTTAATATCCCTTTTACAATGGAAAGGGGGGGGGGGGGGGTGGAAAGTTGAAAAATAAATGCCACATTAGCTAAAATAAATGCCACATTTTGCCAAAATAAGTGCCATATTGCCACACTTTTTAGTGCCACATTTCGTAAAAATAAATGCTACATTTTGAAGGTCTCTGCTGATGACTGACAGAGGCCCACCTTTTAACAGTCTTGAATTTAACATTTTTTAAACGAAAAATGGGGCTAGACATATATGTTGTCTCCAGTGTTCCATCCTTAATCAAACGGCCAAGCTGAGGCAGCTGTTAAATGCTTCAAAAACGCCTTGTTAAAGCAAGTTTTGGAGGACGGTCCCTTATAAGACACAGTTATACAGGAAAGAATTGACAATTTACTTTTGCATATAGATGAACTCCACATTCATCCACAGGTCGCACACCAGGTGAAATTCAGGAGGATGGTGTTAGGATATCACGGACTACGGACAAGGGACTAGATTCACATTGTTAAAACCTCATTTGCACAAATGGGTACAAGCAAAGAAAAAAACAAACCCTTAAAAAACATTTTGAGGTAAAGGACAAAAACATTTTAAGGTAAAATCAATAGGAGACGCAGACACAAGGTGACTACCTCGCGTTAATCTGGAAAAGGCAAATGGAATATGGACCTTTATCGGCACTCTTTTACTTTGTTATTCACCTTTTTTATTTTAAAACTGAAATGAATTTGGTGGGTAATTTTGTGACTAATAAATAACAATATACCAAAACTGAAAGATGAAAAGTGTGATATTCCTTTGTACAACAGTTCATTATAGACTAATATACCAACCTTTGTCCTAATAGTTATTTACTTTGTTACCAATCCTACTTTTCAACAATTCATGGTTACGATATAGTTGTTATTTTACGTGGTTTTTTGGTTTGTCTCTTTTGTTTACCGACCCACACTTAAACGAATTGTTATTTTACGTTATTTGTGGGTCGATTAAGGGTGTTATTATTTTAGTCAATCTAAAATAGAACTCCTGGCTGAATTGAAGGAGATTGTGCTGTTGAGGATCGCTTGGTGGCATAACTTTACTTGATTTATACACGAGAGATTATATTCATTTGGTAAACTGTTCAATTTGCATATTTTATACATTTAAGAGATTATAAATACATCATTTTTACACAGGAAGAGTTGATATTAGCGATGTAAACAGTGCAGTGCAAGGTTTGGTTTGGAAGATGCTGCTGAACGTCGTGTAATCTGAGTTTTTAGTTGAAGGAAAAAGGAAAGGGATGACAGCTATATTATACTACAAATTTAACCTAAAGGGGTGCCGCTGCAATAGTTTATTCACTTGAGGAATCATAACAGCTTCACTTCTATCTTACACCAAACAAAAACGAATTTATATTTGTAACCTCTCTTTGTTAGGAAACAATAGTTATTTATGTAACTAGGCAGCAAAATGGAATTTTACTGACGAGTGATTAGATTAGCCTACGAGCCCAAGGCGAGGACAGGCTATGATAATTAACTGCCGAGGCGAAGCCGAGGCAGGTAATTTACCTATTTGACTGCCGAGGCGAAGCCGAGGCAGGCAATGAATAAACGAGGCAGAAATGTTTCCTTTGCTGCCTTGTTGCATAAAATATTTTATCTACTTGCGGCAGAAAAATGAAGCTGCTAAAATGTTATCTTTATTACTATAACATAGTTAATAACTATGTGTCATATTAATAAAGATAATAACATAATGTATTAACTAAAATTAATGTTCAAATAAGAAACTTGGGAATAATAACAATAAGTGAAAAGCAAACTTAATCTATAACAACAAAATACAAAACACACCTTTATAACACACATAACTTCTGAATGAATAATGCACGCAATATAAAATATTTATTTATATTTTTACTAAAAAATTAATAAAAGTGTTTAAAGATATCTTCTATTGCTTGAAAGAAAAGAAGTAACTAGGATACATCAAGAAAAGTAGCTAGTCTGATCTAGAATGATTTCAATAATAAAAATAAATATGGATGTTCAATGTTTACATGACGCTGCAGTATAGCCAGTGACTCTACTATTTTTTTTTAATTAAAGATCTACTAATCATTGAACTTATTTAACAGAATTAACAAATATTAACAAATTATTTTATTATTAAAACGTTTATTTATTAAATACTACTTATTTAACTATAATATATAATGTTATAAGGTAGAGATAATAGTATAAACTGTTCTTGCCAAAATAAGAGGTTGTGACACGTAGTGGTAAACACTGTTACTTTCTCTGCCTAGGCAGAGAAAGTATTTTCCTGACTGTTTTAACTACTTTCCTGCCTGTTTTTAATATTTTAATGACAAATCAGGGAAATAGTACTTTCCAGCCTGAAAACAGTTAAGTAATGTTTAATTTTGCTGCCGCGAGTAGATAAAAATTATTTCAAGCCGCCATGACCAAGGATGTTAAATAAAGGGGATGGAGGGTTGTGGAAAAAAAGACCCCATGAAGATATAAGATCTTATATTGGATTTGTATCTTGAACCCAGTATGCTGAGTCCTGAGTCAGCAACATTTAAAACAATCGTAAAAAATCGAAAAGTGGTCTGATCGAGTTGAAATTTGGCACGAATGTACTTCTCTGTATGACAAACAAATCCACCAAATTTAAGTGAAATTATCGAATGTTTTTATGATGTGCAAATTGACTTTGACGGTTAATAATACCGAAAGTATAAATATGTATTTTGGCGTATAGCATATCGTTGGAACCGGTAAAAAAATAAGGAACAAATATAAAAAAACCGATAAAATTCCATTAATCAGATTAAAAGTTATAAGCGAACATAATTATTAATTAGTGCGATACTTTTGTTAAACGTCAAAGTTTGTTTACATCTGTCAAAATTCAAATAATTAAAGAAAATAAATAAAATAAATAAAAATAATGTATAACATTTGTTTGGAAAATGATAATATAAAATCAGTTAGTTCAAAACGGTCACCCATCCAAGTACTGACCACACCCAATGCTGCACTAAAGTGGCCTCTAAAGTGAGGAAAAGTTCCGTGGTACCCCGTACCCGATTTTTTATTCTATTTCTATAATATTTATTCTTCAACCCTTCCAAATATTTTTAATAAGATTTATTTTAGATGTTTATTTTTCGTTTTAATACAAAGTGAATGTATTAATTCATTAAAATGTATTCTGATGTAATGACATTTTCATTTTTGAGCAATATGAAAAATCAAGAAAATTTACACATGTTCAAAAATTCAATTTGCTGAATTTAGAATTTTGATTTTTCTATAATTATCCAGGTTAATAATTTAATATACTTAATATTTCAAGGCACTGAAATATTATGTGCAAATGTACATTTAATTCCTTTAAATAAGTGGGTAAAAAACTGCATTAATATTTCAAATATGAAAAGTAAGGAGGAAATAAAATAGCTTAATACTTTTGATTTGAAATTCCCGGTCATTTTGCCGAGAATTAGTACATCATTTTCCCGTCGGGGTCGAAGAGCGCTTCTGTCCGTTTCCCCCACTATAACCTTGTCAAAGGTTCTTTAAGAGGGGAGACGACTATCTCTATATATTATTTATCTCTGCCACAACAAACCGCCGCGCCGGTCGACCGAGAAGCTGACCGGCTGACCGGTTAGTGCATAGACTAGAGATATATATAGACCTGCCAGATTGGCGCCAAATCGGTGCAATGACGGTGGCGCTTTCTAGTGGTTGCCCCAAGAACTAAATTAGTTCGTGAGCCTCTACTAGATAGCACTGCTTATAATTTTTTATATTACTTTCTATGCATGTCATTTTTGTAGAAATAAATGTAAATTTTATTTTTTCAAAGCATGTTACAGTTTTCAGAGATGATAAATATCTATATAAAAACCAAGTAACAAACCTTGAAAATAATAAAATAACATTTATTTTTACAAATCATGGCAAATCTTATTTTTCAAAAATTATCTTTTTTACCATCAATGTTTTAATCCAATAATTACATATTGTGCCTTAAAAAAGTACATTAAGTTGAATTCTTTAGCAAATAAAAAAAAATAAACAATAATGTTGAACACTTCAGCAAATAAGTGACCCATTAAATAATGTAATATATTGGTTTAAAAAGCATTTAGGGTTTTTAAGTTATGAACAGGAAAGCGTAAGATTAGAAACAGACCATAACATAATAAACAAGTATAATTTATTTCAAATAACTCATATACATAACTTTAATATAAATTTCAAAATTCTAAATAAACACAAATATGCACTACTATATGAACGAATGTAATATTGTTATAAATCAGCCAAAGCAGGGGATAAGCCAATTGGGTTTTAAATGAGTTGCTTTACATATTTTTAAAGAATTAATATAAAATTGTATAATATACATCGATTTATTTCCCTGTAAACTAACTTATTAGTTAGTTGTATTCAATGTAGCAAACAACTAGCAATAACAATTATATTAAATTTAACATCACGTCAAATCATTAATTTTTTTCTAAAATTCTAAATAAACATAAATATGTAATACTGTGTGAAAGAATGTTATTTTGTCATAAATCTGCCAAAACAGGGGATAAGCCAATTGGGTTTTAAATGAGGCGCTTTACATATTTTGAAAAAAAATTAATAAAATTGAATAATATATATTTATAAATATAGACTTTTCCCCCCCTATAAACTAACTAATACAATGTAGCAAACTAGTTTTTCTTTCTAAAATTCTAAATAAACATAAATATGTACTACTATCTGAAAGAATGTAATTTTGTCATAAATCAGCCAAAGCAGGGGAGTTGAGAGAAGGGGTTGACTGATATCACCTGAGATATCTTGAGAAGAAGGGTGATCAGAGATACCTGTAAATAAATTAGGCAATTGTTAGGGTTTTAATCCTCAAAGACATATGCATTATGATAATACCAAAAAAAAAGTCTGTTTGATAGAATAAAAAAAAATGCCATGTTACAGCAACAAACTCACCATAAGTTGACACATCAAACTGTCCACCTGGGTCAGCAGGTAATATCCGACTTCCTGTTGGAGAATCTATCCTCCCTCCTGCACAACAATAAAATTAAGTGATTAATTTAATAACCCAAATTTGGTATAAACAAAGCTGATACTTATAACTTTTCAAAGTATATAGTAGTATGAAGTTTTAACTACCTTGACGGGATGGATTAAAGAAACATTAGAGTCCTGAGATGAGGGCGTATCTGAAGATAAAACTCCAACTGTAAACAAACAACGCATGAAGCTACAGATTAATATCCAACAAATAAGAAAATTTTATAAAAATACATTCTTAAAACTGTTTTATTAGTAAATACATTCTTAACTGTTTTATGCTAAGTGATAGTTTTTTCCTTTACAGAATCCCTAATAAATTTAGTGCTAGAAAATTTGTTTTCTTTCAAATTGTTTCTCTAATATTCAGAAATCAATAAAATAAGATAAACCTACATTAAAGAATATTCTTGACAAATGATTACCTGATGACAATTTTCTCTCAGTGCAGGAAGTCGATGTGTCCAACGACTTTTCTGACGACTCAGATTCTTCAGAACCAGGATCTATTAGACAGAATTAGATTGATTTAATAAGATTATATAAATTACTATTGTATTTAATTACGAGAGGGACAACTAGATACACGTGTTTTTTATTTTTTAAATAATAATAATATTATTACCTGGTAAATTCCTGTTAGGAATGGCACCTTACTTGAGCAGCCTACGCTACCCATCTAGAAAGCATTCATCAGTGAAATGAGCCCGGCAAATACGCTTTATCCTATTATCCTATACACATCCATAGGGTTGATTGCTTCAGGCCTGGATCACCAATAACATCAAGCCATTTTCCAAAACGGTTAAATGCATCTTTAACTGGATGTGGAAAACTAGAAAAGAGAACGCAAACATTAATGAACTTTAAAACTATAGCTTAATAAACCCTAAGCACAAACTTAGTTACTTAAGTAAAACTTACTAAAGGAATGTACACATACAGATCAACACAGTTACAATGGAAAATGTTATGCAGCCAGCACAATGTCTGCACATAGTTATAAACTTAGGATCAATTAATTTGGGCTTATAAAGTAAAAAGCTATTGAATGTAATTTACGCTTGGCAAGCACCAGATTGGCAACCGGGTACACAGCATTTCCTCATAATGAAGACTTGTAAAAACAATTTTTTGAGACGATAGTAAAAGAAATTCAAAAGCTAAGAAACCTAGATTTTTGTAGTTGCAAGGGATAGCAGATGAATGATATAAAAAGTAAGAATTAGGTGAAGGTAGGTTAACAAAAGGGTTCATTTACATTTAAGGATTAAGTACCTGGTGAAGTTGTTTTTAGATTCCCGTTAAGGGTTTGGGTATTTGTAAAAATATGCAGGATTAAAATAGGCTAAGGATTACAAGAAAGAACTTATGAAGTTAACTTACCGGTTTTGACGAGATATTTACTCCTTTCTTCATTCAAAACACATCATACACTTCCAATACTACATTAGATGACTAACCACAGAATATTTCCATAATTTACCTTAAAAATATTATCTTAATAAAGCACAAAAATCAAAATATGCACCTCCAAAATTTCAAATAATAAACAAATGTATACTTGAATATACGTTATAACGAATTTTCACATTTTATATTTAATTCTAGCGTAAATAAAACACAATGTTTTGCCGAGGTATATTAGCGGTGATTATAAAAATACAATTAAGGTTTGCTCCAACAGCATGAAATTTCCCGCTAATGAGAAGCGCGCATTTCAAATCAAACTCGCTGCGGCTTCTAGTGGCTGCCCCAGGAACTAACTGAAGGTTCCAACTGTTATCCATAGAGCGCCACCCCCCTGGGTTAGTGTTTCCGATCCGAACGCACCCCGCGAACGTTATCATATCGAAGTTTTTCGATTAGTTCCAAGTTCCTAGTTCGGTATATTACTTAATTGTTTTTACATAAAAAAATAGATTCATATTTTGTTAAAATGTCTAGTTCGGTTGAAGATAGTAATAAAGTCGATACGGGCGGAGGAACATTGTTGAAACAGAGTCTCACCCAAGATGAATACGAAAGCATCCCCATACCTGTTCGAAGCAAGATTGAAACAGCCCTGGGAGATCATATTGAGGACTATTTGACTGCTAAAGCCCTTTTTGCAAGCACACAAGTCGCTACAGGTGAGAAAACTAAACCCTATACATATGATCATTTTATATTTTAATAATTTTCCCTCAGTGTTCATTTCTTACTTACCTTTGAACTTGACCAAACAACGCATTATTATTTGACATTTTATTGGAATATCTTTTTATCATATACCTATCAATGTATTTTTTGTTGTAATATTCTTCGGTGATCATAAAAATTGACTATTAATTATAACTTACTTAATAGAATGACTGCAAGCCTATCTAGGTTTAACTTGTTGGTGACATTCTAATGGCTTTACTTTACTGTTGAATTTTTGTACAAAACTACAAAAGAATACTGTTTCTCATATAAAATAAAAACATTCACAATATCATCCTTTTCTCTAACCTATTAATTGTAACCTTCCTTTAGTTTGGTTGACTCAAGTTGTATTTTTGACTTATTCATCAACTTTCTTATGTAAATAACTAAATTTTTTCCAACAACCTAGTGTAAAGGCGGAAATACACATGCTAGTAAAAAAGCATGCCAGTGGCGAGTTACTAGCACGTCAGTAGCTGGCATGCTGCAGACGCTCTGTACATTTGCCAGTGAAAAAGTATGCTAGTATCATCCGGATGATCGGTCTTGTGCGAGCTACTAGCACATGACAATACACATTCCAGCCACAGTTTTAGTTTTGAAACAGGCAATCGTTTCTTGCCTTCTTTTAGCCGGAATAAATGATGAAATAATTGTATTTGATTTAATTAATTTTGATAGTTTTATTAATTGTTTCAATGTACCTTATGAATGTATCGGTGCGGAATGAAATTAACCAGATTGTTCTGTTACTTGCAAAGAACTGTGTTTTAAAACATTTGAAAAATAATAAAAAGACACGAAGAATGTGGGTAAAAGATTATAAAGCTAGAAGGGAATTAAGAACATGGAGCGAGTCAGTGCCTACTAAATGAAATGCGGTTCGGGGACGTTAATGGTTTTAGAAATCAATTGCGAATGCTTCCGGAAAAAGTTGAGTTGTTTTCAGATACCCGCGAAAGGAAGGAACGCAACTGAAAACTGAAGGGCTGAGGGAGACTCGTGCTAGCTACTAGCAACCTTGCGCTGGCAGGCCTGTTTACACGTACCTTATCAGTTCCCCCTCCTCTCGACTCGTGCCACTGGCAAGACAAAAATCAAACCCCGTGCGATTTACTCCCATGCTTTTCACTCGCATGCTATTTGATGTATACACATGCCAGTAGCTCTCCTCTGCGAGCTACTCGTATGTTTTTGTGCGAGTAACTAGCATGTGTATTTCCGCTTTTAAGGCGGATATACACATGCTAGTAAAAAAGCATGCCAGGGGCGAGTTACTAGCACATCAGTAGCTGGCATGCTGCAGACGCTGTGTACATTTGCCAGTGAAACAGCATGCTAGTATCGTCCAGATGATCAGTCTTGTGCGAGCTACTAGCACATGACACTACACATTCCAGTCACAGTTCTAGTTTTGAAGCAGTCAATCATTTCTTGCCTTCTTTTAGCCGGAATAAATTATTAAATAATACTATTTGATTTAATTAATTTTGATAGTTTTATTAATTGGTTCAATGTGCATATGAATGTATCGGTGCGGAATGAAATTAACCAGATTGTTCTGTTACTTGCAAAGAACTGTGTGGGTAAAGATTGTATAGCTAGAAGGGAAATAGGTACATGGAGCGAATCAGTGCCTACTAAATGAAATGCGGTTCGGGGACGTCAATGGTTTTAGGAATCAATTGCGAATGCTTCCGGAGAAAGTTGATGAGTTGTTGGAGGGGGAACTGATAAGGCACGTGTAAACAGGCCTGCCAGCGCAAGGTTGCTAGTAGCTAGCACGAGTCTCCCTCAGCCCTTCAGTTTTCAGTTGCGTTCCTTCCTTTCGCGGGTATCTGAAAACAACTCAACTTTTTCCGGAAGCATTCGCAATTGATTTCTAAAACCATTAACGTCCCCGAACCGCATTTCATTTAGTAGGCACTGACTCGCTCCATGTTCTTAATTCCCTTCTAGCTTTCCAATCTTTTACCCACATTCTTCGTGTCTTTTTATAATTTTTCAAATGTTTTAAAACACAGTTCTTTGCAAGTAACAGAACAATCTGGTTAATTTCATTCCGCACCGATACATTCATAAGGTACATTGAAACAATTAATAAAACTATCAAAATTAATTAAATCAAATACAATTATTTCATCATTTATTCCAGCTAAAAGAAGGCAAGAAACGATTGCCTGTTTCAAAACTAAAACTGTGGCTGGAATGTGTATTGTCATGTGCTAGTAGCTCGCACAAGACCGATCATCCGGATGATACTAGCATGCTTTTTCACTGGCAAATGTACACAGCGTCTGCAGCATGCCAGCTACTGACGTGCTAGTAACTCGCCACTGGCATTCTTTTTTACTAGCATGTGTATTTCCGCCTTAAAGGTTTAAACTAACTCTCATTGGGCTAATTCAGATCGTACGTTCCATCGAAATTTCTTCGAATTGGACCTCTACCTGGTTTATATACAGGAGGGTTGTTTTTCTTCAGGAAATGTGTGAAAGCGGCTATTGAAAATTCAAGGGTACACAAAATTAAGGTTTTTAGTTTTATCACCAATAATTTGCGGGATTTTATCACCTAACCTTAAAGTGGTGGCACGTACAATCCGAATTTACCCTCTCATTGTAAGCCTGGAGTTAGTAATAATTAGGGCTCGGATCGATATGCTCGATAAAATCTCCAGATATGCTCGCAAACCATATGTTTTATGCTCGATAGATATGCTCGAAAAACCCGTTATATGCTTGATGGACATTTTAGATTCCTTTGCTCTGTTACTGGTCATGTCTCTGAGACACATGTGAGTGCTGGTCTTAAAAAGTTTTTTAGGCTTATTATTTATTATCCGCTTCATTATTAGAGCAGTTAAATCATCGTTTGTCCTGATAGGCCCTCCCACAGAATTGCATAGGGGCAAACCAATAAGTTATAAATCTGTATGGCAACAAATTACTCTTATCAAATTCACACTAATCCTATTGTTCAAGTTCAGAACAAAACCTACCCTTTCTATTTAGGAACAAAGGTTAACCACATTTCCTTTCTAGACTGTTGGAATGCTGATTTCTTTGTATGGCCTTTCCAAAGGAAAGCTTCTGGCTAAGGTCTAAGATTTTATATCCTGGAGTTAACAGTATACTCCTAAATTACGGTTGAATTCATAAGCTATCGTCCACAACAATAAAAATTTTCTTAGAATTTACTGGGGGGAGTGAAAATATTTACGACACAAAAAATTACCACAAACAGTCAACCAATTTTGTGTCAGAGCGTCCACTCTACCATGTAATCACTCCACATGAATCACACCAAGCCTGCACAACGTAAATTTTTATTGGTTTGGACCCAGCTTTATACTGATTATTAACCCTTAGTGGCACGGCTATAGTAGACAAACAATGAGGCACGGGCGGCGTACTTTATGTGCCAATGCATTTTTAAAACTATAAATAATTCAAATCCAAATAATTTATATTGCGTTTTGGAAATGTTAAACTAAAAAGTCAATTAATGTATTATACATATTTATTTCTCAGTGATATCTTTAATTATAAAAATAAATATTACTTTAAAAAATCAGTAATTACTCCTACGTTCTGACTTAGTATCGGGCTTTCAACCTTAATTAATTTTAATTAGTTGTCAAAGTCCTAAGATAACTTCTCAAAACCATCATCCTAATCCGACAACTCATGCAAAATCATAAAATATTGATCGGAAGACTTCATTTCTTTACTGGACATGGTGGCACAGGCACCAAGACAAATAAACACGGCAAAACGATGCAGAATGAACCAATAATCAAAGCAGACTGTTTTGTCCGTTTTAGGGGTTTCTATTGGTACGGTAGAGTGAGGGTTTATTATTCTCACATCGTGAATCTGCGATTTACATAAACTTTTTTATTCAAGGCGCCAGCCTGTGTCTCTAAGGTTTAAGGGTCAGTCAGGAAATTTAGGACTGTCATAACGTCTACTTTTCTTTTAAATTTACTCATTATATGAAAATTGTTATCAATTTATTTTACTTTCTTTTTTTTTTTAGAAACCAAGTTTCGGGAATTGAAGGAAGAATTAGATAGAACTATTCTTGAGAGAGATGAACTCAAATCGAAAGTTGATGGGCTCTCCGCTCAATTTGAAGAAACTAATAACAGACTTACGGCTTCTACCACTCAACTCAATAAGATCCGAGAAAACATCATTAAGTATGTTTTTAATGATCCTATCATTAATAAAGACAAATTTTAAACATGGCTTGACAAGTGCCTAAAATCTTTTGTTTGTTTTTTCTTATTAATTCATCTTTTTTTTTTTTTTTATTTCAGGTGTGAAAAGGAAACGGAAATACTTAGAAAGGAAAGGGACCAGGCTGTAGATGAACGTCAAATTTCTGTTAATCTTATGGGAAGAAAAACTACTGAAATCGAACATCTCACTTCTGATGTCAAGGTATGTTTTTATGGAGCATTGACGTTGATTAATATTATTATTGTAGCTAATTAGTCGAAGTTTATGATTTGGAGTGTGTAAATCTAGACATTTATGATCATTGAAGGAAGCTGTTTTCGATGTGATTCATTAGCAATAAGAATCAGGTTGGATTATCTACTTCATGAGCTTCTCAAAATGAGTTACTCTCTTGATACTCTTGGTTAATTTCTTGATTTAAATATTCTTAGTCAATAGTTCCTCCAGAGAAAGTAGATTTAATAGCGTTGATTTATATTATTTATTGCCTCGTACTGTTGGAAAGTTAAACGTTATGATACTAAATCAAAGATAAATAAATTTTAATTTTATTCTATTAATTCTATTTTATGTACGATGTCATCTCTATTATTTTTTTTTTTTTTTAGATTTATGTTAATTTAAAATGTAGTTTTATTTATTCTTACTTGCATATACAGATAATTATGAATTTTTGCGTTTCAGGTTCTTAATGATCAATTAAGCCAAGCCATTATGGCTAAATGCGAAGCCTTAGCTGCAGCTGATGATGTCGCTCAAAGACAAGTGGAACTCGAACTTAAGTATGTACTCATCAGTACATTCAAATTAATTTATTTAATTACATTTTCTGTCTCTTTCGCTGTTTTCATTTCATTTTCATTCTGTTTATTTTTTTAGGGAAAAGAGAATCGAAAATGAATCAATTGTTTTGAGACAGCAAAATGTAGATTTACGAAGTGACCTGGCTCGAATAGCCGAAGAAATGACTCAAATGAGAAGAGAAAGTACGTCTGAGATTCAATCACTTGTGACTAAACTTGCCGTGAAGGACGATGAGGTATCTTAGAATTTTTTTCTACCATGATCATATTGATATTAGTGTCAAAAGTATATAATTGTACTTTTTTTCTTCTAACAGGATGTTCTTTCAGGCTAAGAGTTTCATGAAATGTTGATCGGAAACAATGAAAATTATATTTTGTTTTGATTTTTAACTTTATTTTTTGTAGTTGACAGCCGCTACGGAACATAAAGCACAATTGACTCAAGCGAATCAAGAACTAACTACTAGGATTGAAAGTCTAACTGAAGCTCTTAATGAACAGAATGAATCAGAGATCAAACTGGTCGAGCATTATCAGAAGGAAGTTAGAACACATCAGAAAATGGTTGATCTCCATAAGAGTAAGTTCTTTTTTTTTTTCATCCCCCCCCCCTCTTATTGTTCTTTTTTAAATTAAAAATAGCATTTATTCTGTTTTTTACCCCTTTATAGTGTCAATAATTCACAAATAACACTTTTAATAGCCAAAGTTAGGGTATTTCATCAAATTAATTGTTAAGATGTTGATGAATTGACTTAAGTCCTCTTCTACCGACTAGTGTAGAGGATTTACAAAGAGATTTCCAAGTCCCTGCTTGCGTCCATGGAATGTCAAACATTTGTCGGTTATGTTTTTAATGTTGTCTTCCCAAGTGGTTCTTCTCTTCCTCCACATCTTCTTCTTTCAAGTTTGTTTTTGTTTCTCTGTTTTGGATACCAACTATTGTCTATCCTCACAATATGACCGAACCATCGTAACTGATTAGTTTGTACCATCAGGGGCGTACCTAGGGGGGGGGATATGGGGGATCAATCCCCCCCCGAAATTAAAAAAAAAAAAAAATCCTCTTGTAAATAATAAAACTATTTTTATACCTTACGACATTATAAAAATGCATCCTGTCTGTCTTACAGTAACTATCATATTATCATCTTATCATGATCAACTATTTTCTTAATATTCAGTATAGTCTATTGAATGAAAGCCAAGCGCGCGATGCTTAGTTTATTGACAAACAACATTCTCCTACACTAGACGTTAGCGACCGAATATTTGAAAATGAAAAAAACTCTTTGGCGTGATACCGCGTATTTAAAGAATTCCCAGCAATTTAAAATAAAGACCAGTCGAATAGTACACTATACATCGATAAAATCGCAAACTAACGGCTACTTCTAATTTTTTTAATATGTTGTCAGAAGCACTACCAGTAGTGTATATCCAATTTTGCAGCTTCCAAAGATCTGTGCTAACTTTGTGGTACTCGAAATTTTCGCACTTATTGCGGTTTTTTGTTCTTACATCTCCTAAACTATGAGTTTCTTTTCATGTAAACAATTAATTTATGTTTTTAAAGTAGAGTAAATTTCCTACAAGTTGAGGCCAGAACCAGCTATGTACGACCAATAGTTACCAAGATACAATCCTCCAAAAATTGGCAATTTTTTCCAAAAAAAAGTGAAATTTTAAGATTTGGTCATCTTTAGACCCCGAAATCGAGGAAAGTACTCATTTTACTGGTAAAGTCATAGGGAGAGATGTTGTAGCAAATGTAATTAGCTTTAATTGAAGCGAGCTTCTTACATTTAACAAACTATGCATCTTGTCTGTCTGTCTGTCAGTAACGTTTACGAGTCCGACGATAACTCGAGTAAAAGTTGACTGATTTAGTTGAAATTTGGTATACATGTTCCTCTTACTAATACTGAGGCTAAGTTCGTTGTACAACGTTATCCGTCCAAGAGTTCGCGCGCAACGCTCGCGTAAACGTGAACATAAAATTTAAAATTGGAATTTCAGGATGGGAAAAGATTATAATATCAACTACTCGATGAGACGATCATTTTTTAATAATAATTATAATTTTATTTAGCTAATTTTTTAGTAAAACCAACACGGCTATGAAGTAATAAAGATCGTGAAAACTATAAAAACAGATCTAAACCTTTAAAATAGAGAAAGCAACATTTTTGTAGATTTCTTATGTTCTAACGTAACGATTTTAATAAAACTTAATATACATCGTCTATAGTACAATTGAAATAGGCATGTAAAATTTCAACTTGATACAAGCAGAAGTTTTTGTGTAGCGAAGTGATAGTTTATAATAATAGTTTAAAAGCTACTGCGGGCGGTTAAGATTGTTATAGGCGATAGGCATGTAGTTATATAGGAGGTAAAAAATAAATAAATACATACTTCCACTTATCTACAACTATGACATTAATCATGATAAGTAAATTCCTTAATATTCATTATTCATAGCAATACGCTCGCTTCAATGATAGAGCCACGCGATGCCTAGTTTGAACACAGAACGACGTCTGTGATGATAGTTTCATCACAATGCTCAAAAATCCAAAAAAAAATGGGAAAACTGCATTTAAAAATCGTTATATAGAGATTTTCGTCGTAAAAAGTTCGTTATAATGAGGTATTTCACTCTTAAACTCCAGGGTGTAGACACACACTTACAAATGTTGTATTCACACTTTTTAAATGCTCAGAAAAACGTTAAATTAACGTATTAAGAAGTCTAAATTTCCAAATTTTCCCGGGGGAGGGCCCCGGACCCCCCCCCCCCCCTTGCGTGTTGGTACTATATAAATATTCATGTATATCCCCCCCCCCGAAAAAATATCCTGGGTACGCCCCTGTGTACCATATCTTTGATCGAGTTTATTTGTAGCTTATTTCTGATTCGATCTCTTCTAGTCCTTTCCCTCTACTTTCCGGAGATGTCTCATTCCTGCTGTTTTTAATCTTTGACAATATTTTTATGAAAGGGCTCAGCTTTCAGGAGCGTTGATTGGAACAGGTTCGTATTTATTCTTATGTATAAGCATTTTTGTCTGTTCAGAAATTTCCTTAAAAAAAAAATCCTACAAATTTCTTGTTCAAGGTTCTAAGTTTTTTAGCTGAAAATATCGTAGAATTTATTTCATTATTTAGTTTTCCATCTGTACTGAGTATTGTGCTAAGTCAATTAAAGCAGTTCTTCTAGAGGTTTTTGCCCCTAACACTTTTGAGGAATGTACACTAGGTGAAAATGACTCCAAAGAGCAAATTTAATATATTTGTGACAAAAAATCACAATGCCTTACTTAATTAATTTCCTGATACTCCTTGTTGGAACATACATCCTTAATAAAGGGGTTTACTTATATGATTACTTTATATGATTATCAAATATTGTTATATTTCTGTTATTGCTATTACTTAAATTCTTTATTTATTTGTACAGATATGGTTGAAGTTGCTGAAAGTAAAATAACTGAATTGGGCGGAGCCGTTAGAGAACTTCAGAGATTACTTGGTGAAGCTACTACTCAATATGGTGATCTCGAAACCAAAATGTGTCAGGCAGATGAAGATCATCGGGCTGAACTAGAGATAAAACATCGAGCTATCGTTTCTCTAAGGAAGGAATTAGAGTCTGCTAATACTTTACTGAGCCAAGTCAAACAAGGTAACTTGAAACATATTTTTATTTAGAAAAAGAACTGATTTATTGTAAAGGTAAAAATTGAATATTGATAGGGGTCAAATAGAGAGCATTTATACAGTTTTTTTGTGTGTTGTCTCTAACAAAGACTTTTATTCAAAGAATGCTTGATGGGCGCCTTTTCTATTTTCTTTCGGTGTTGATCTCCATCTGCCTTTAATATGTATAGATTTTTATATACATAGAGGTCTGGCACAGCAGCAGAATTATTTTTACAATGTCTTGCTCATCCACACTTTTTCTATGAGTCTATAATATATATTCTACCTATTTCTATTTTATGTTCAGTAATTATTAAAACCCATTGTTGATTAACCTCATTTTAATTTTGGTGAATTTTTACAGAAAGCACCGAAGAAGCAATTAGCCGACTTAGTCCTTTAGCTGCATCAACTAGTAAACTACTAAAATCAGGTTTAACTTTGACCCAGCTCTACTGCCAGTATGCTGAAGTCTCCGAAGAATTAATTAATCAGAAACAAGAAAATCAGAAGCTAACTGAATACGTCAATAAAATTCTCAAGGTATGTAATAATTATTGTTTTGTTTTACTCTAAGCTATTTGGATGTTATTTTTAGTTACCCATGTAACGATAACTCTTTCTTTTTATATCTTATGTTTGTATTGAGACACTTTTGTAGACTCGGGTACTTACCCGAAGTAATGAAATTTTGTTAGAGGCGTACCTGCAATTCACCTGAAACCAAAGACCAGACACAGACATATGTTGTGTGTTGTTTCAATGTTTCAAATTGCAGAGAACTGTTACATGTTTCATACTTATGATTGCATTGTGTATATTCGTAAAGTAGTCTATGCTCTTTTCTGCAATAATATATTGATTAAACCAACAAAAATTGTATGTTATTATTAAGTTCAAATTACAATTGGCATTTTTATAATAGTCCGTATTGAAATATAATTATAAACTAGGTATATTGTGGAATGAGAGAATTGATTTATATGAAAAAATCCCCATTTTCTAGGTATTTCTAAATAAAGTATGCACCCATACGTTTGTAGCATGTTAGAAATTAAAATATTTGACTTCAAATAGAGGTGTAGTTTAATAACCAAACAACATCTTTACACAAAAAATGTTAATGAACAAATCGGATTTCGGATGTTCTAAAGCAGCCTTCTTCAGATAATCTAGTCAGTGTTTCCACTTGCCTCAATCAATTTTTCCCTCACCTTTAACCAGATTTCCCCTTTTTCCCCTCACATTATTTTAAATCCCCCCCCCCACCCCCCCCTCGCCTTTAAAATGTTTTTATACAACTTTACGAGAAGCTTTTTTTTTTTTTACAAAATGCAAGCATTGTTTGATAGAGAACATTATGTAAGCAATATTAGTCTATAATAATAATACACATTAGTATTATCTTCATAAAGTATAACAAAGAAGGGGATGCTCAAAGGCTATAATTTTAATAGTACTAGAAAGGGCAGATGATTCAGAGGACACCAATAATTTATTTATTTATTTGTTTAACTAATTTTACATTTAACAAATATTTAAAATATACCGGGTGGTGGTCCCCTACATGTGAAATCTACCATTTTTATACTTTTGCCCCCATATAGGGGGCAAAATATTGGAGTTATAAAAAAGGTTTAAAGTAAAATAATATTATTTTTTGCTGTAGATTAAAATCTTCTATCAAACCACCCTGTATAAAAAATAATAATAATAATCAGAGATCAGAGTGAATAACAACGAGATAGCAAAAAAAGTTTATTTGAATACTAATCTCGGTCTCGGTCTGTACAAATACCCAGGTTAATTCACTTACCCTAAACCTAACAAGTAAATAACAGCGGGTCATGTGTACCTTTTTTTAAATTTTGTATAACTAGTACACATTATTTCAAACTGATGAAATGAAATAAAAATTGTATAATTTTTATTTTTTTATTTATGAAATAAATCAAAGGTTGTTTCCAATAGATGTCTATTTTCCCCTCATTTTCCCCCTTTTTTATTCTTCCCCTTTTTTCCCCCTCAAGATGCTTGTTTTTCCCTCAAAAGGTTGTCGGAATCGAGTGTCTTTTTCAGGAAAAGCCTTATTTTTTTCTGGTAACAATTGTAGTGTTTAAATGACCATTTAACTTCATTTTTGTCTAAAATTACCAAAAAAACTTTGTAGTGATTGTATAACAATTGTGGTTTAATTTTTCAGGAAATAGAACAGAAGGCACCTATTTTGACGAAACAGCGAGAAGATTATGACTATGCTATCAACATGGTTGACACACTAAGTGCTAAAGTTGACGATCTAGTAAAGGAGCAGAGCCAATTAAGGAAACAAACTAAAGATTCCGAGTGTAACGTTCAATTCCTTACTAGAGAGAACAAGAGGTATAAGCAATCGGTGTCAGACTTATCTCGACAGGTTAGTATTGTTTAGCAAACTGTATTAAAGGCTTTGATTTATTTAATTACATATTTATGTAGTATGTAGTTATTAAATTAGATAAACTTTACAGGTTGTAAAAATAGTTAGATATTAAATAAAAATGATTCAATTTATTTATTTATTTGTCTTGCAGGTGTGCTACTTGCTTAAAGAGTTAGAGGCTATCAGAGGTAACTTCCTTCCAGTTCATGATTCACCCAAAACAAGTGCTGAAATCAAAACCACTTCTGACGTAAGTTCTATTATATCATTTCTTTTTCTTCATTGAGCTGAAATTTAGATGAAGTAATAAAGTTATTAAATTTTATTACTGGAAATTTTCAAATTGTTAATGATGTTATTACAAAATATAAAGGAAAGATGATATAAAATAGGAGATTATAAATTATTTTTCTCCTTTGGCCTTTCTCCAGCCTCTTACATGCATAATGGCTAAATACTAAACTCTGTCCATCCACCTGTTGCAAGCCCATCCCATCCATGTTCTATGTTCAGCATATGAGTAAGAATTTAAGCTGTTCAGAAAGGGTAAGTCAAGATGGGACATTGATTTACCCTTTCTGAACTGCTTCAATCCTATTACTACTTCACCATCTCCAAACATATGTTTTACAGCTCTGTAAATCTTCTTATCAGAAAGGGTAAGTCAATGTTCCATCTTGACATACCCTTTCTGAACAGCTTCAATCCTCACTCGTATGCTGAACGTAAGCTTAACCACCACCTATTTTTTTTATCCTGTCAGATGCTTAAGCTTTTGATTACTACTACATTATCACCAAACATGTTTCTTACAGCTTTGGTAATCTTCCTAAGAAGTATTTCCTCCCCCCCCCCCCCCCCCCCCCCAATATTCTGATGATATTGCTTCAATATATTCATCACTGGTCAGCGAGAGACCATATTTCAGCTGTATATGTCACCGCCAGGCAAACTTTATATTTTAAGCTCACTGTTTCTTTGGGTATGACAATGTGAAGAGCAAGGCCTTGGTCAGAATTTGCTTTGTTTTCCTGCCTTACCTGTATTTTTTGTCTCTATTAGTTGTTCTTCTCTCAAGAGATTGTGTCCTGCAAATCCTACTCCAAAATAAATATTAATTCACCATATTTTGTCTTGCATTTTAATTTGGTTCATTGATATTTGACTTCACTAACACCATAGTCAGTTTTACAAATTGTGTTCTTAGTATTATCTTATTTTACCCTTGTTGAATTTTTTTTTTTTTTTTTGTATAGGTAATCGAGAAACACTTAGTTACTTTTAGAGACCTAGAAGAACTCCAGGTGAATAACCAGAAGTTGATGGCAGCCTTAAGAGAATTAAGTGATGAAAAAGATGCTGAAGAAATGAGTAGAGAAACGAAGGAGGTTACACAACTTAAGGTGAATATTAATCCCTGTTAGATGTATTGTATATGAATATTGATTGGCAGATACTAGCAAGTTTACTGCCCTGTACAAACTTCTATTTTGCCTCCACTCATTTAAAACTCTATTATTGCTCTTTAAACTGCTCGGAAATCCTTGTAAACTTACTGAGATGGCTCGAATTCTAGAGTGGTAAAATATGTTTCACTCTGATTATCATATCAAGTAACTGGATAAAGCGGCTGTTCTATAAGGTCTGCTCAACAGATCTTATGGTGGTCTATATCTTCTTCTTTCGATTATATATCGTTCATCTGTAAACCATTCTGTAATTACTGTTGCTTCAATCAGGATATGACAAAAAAAATTGTTATACATTTCATACTTCTATGTTTATTGTGGAGGGGTCCTTGTTAATTTTTATTAAGACCAAAGTAATAAGCTTTATTTAACGATGTTTTATTTCAGAACGAAATCAAGCTGTTGAACTCAAAGATGACAGACTTAGAGGAAAGGGAACAGGTTGTGCTGAAACAAGTTGATATTGTTAAAGGTCAACGTGATGTCTATCAGCGTCTTCTAATGCAGCATGCTAAACCTGGATCTCTTACGGTAATTTATTCTACAATATTATACTTCAAATTTGTTACTTATAATTACTGTCAACCTAGAGAGGTGCTTTTAGCCTTGTTGACACAAGATGGACCTTCTGATCCTCTTTATATTTAAAATGTGTCACATATATTTAGCACAATAGACTTATGGTGGGCTGGGGTCTGCCAAAGGACTTATACAATCGTATATGTAATGGATGGCATGTTGCTCTATCAGCTGTATTAACCTTAGTATTGGCTTTTGTGACCGGATGAACATCAGCACTGAACATGGGGCCCTATGCCAGAATCGGGAATCAATCCCGAGACCTCATGTATGATAGGTGAATGTGGTACCAATGAGCTACCTAGGACCTCACTCCAAACAGATGTGTGTGTCTCACATTATGAGCAAATCTCTTAGGAATAGTCCCTCATATGAGTTTGACTCGCCTTAACTTTATTCTTTTCCTTAACTCTTAAGAGGAGCATACCACTTCAACAAACCTCTGCCACCAGATCTGTTGTTTTTTTTTTTTCAAGAGATTTTCCCTTCTCATTCCTTTTGCTTCTACCCTCCTCCAGGTGTATCTTGGTCTGCTTCTCCTTCTAAATCTTTTACAGATTCCAATCCAAAGCTATGGAAGTGACATATATGAATTTACACAATCTCAGATTCATTCCTCCCAAATCTATTTCCATTAGATTCTGGACAAAGAAACTTAGGTGTTACTGTCACGTCTTCTCTACTTAATATTATTTATTTGCATTTTTGATTAAAAGTTACACAAACATTTTAATTTCATTTTCAGTTTGGATCTGAAGAAATTTCAGGTTTGAAAGATAATTCTACCAAAAATGAAACTCCTCAGAAATCGAATTCCACGCCTCAAAAATCGAAATCTGTACCACAACAGGTATGATTTATATTATTTTTTTATATATATAAAAACTATACCAATTTCATCTTTTAACTTCACAAATACGGAAGTCAAGTTTAAAAGATTTTCCAACTTTTTAAATGATTTTATTTATAGTAACTCTAAACCGTTTTATTTCCAGCCTACAGACGAAGGTTCTAAACTGGCTTTGGAAGAGCTCAAAAAGACATTTGAATCATACCGAGCTGAAAGAGCCACTAATGAAAGGATGCTGAATGAAACCATTGAACGATTGCAGAAAGAAAAGAGTGATATAGCTTTGGAAAGAGCAAAACTTGGTTCTCAAGCAGAATATAGTTCAGAGAAGTGTAAAACATTTGCCTCTACTGTTAAAAGTTTAAGAGCACAAGTTCAATCATTAGAACAGAAGTGTAGCAGCTATTTGCAGACTACTACAAGACTGGAAGAATCACATAGACAACTTAGACAGGTATATTCAGTTTTTCATCAGCATAGGCCAGGACTGATATCTTTGTATAGATTCTCATAATGTAACATGATGTAATTTGAATACATTTTATTTTATTTTATTTTTTTTTTATTTTTTTTTTTTTTATTTTTTTTTTTTATTTTTTTTTTTTTATTTTTTTTTTTTTTTATTTTTTTTTTTTTTTTTTAACCCTAATTGATCCAACAGAAGAAAAAATTATTGAAGAAATAGGGACAACAAAGTACTTATATGTACATTTTATTGTTCTTTAATCTAAATGTTGAACCTCTCCAGAACCCTTAAATTACCTGTACAATATATTAATGATTTTCAATGTTTGTTTTATTTTAGGAGGCAATGTCAGCCATGACTAAATTATCAGTTGCTGAAGTGACCGCTTCTAACTTGAAGCAGGAAAATCAGTTCTTGAAGGATTCTGAAAAGAGGCTTCTCAATGAGAGGAACAACGATAGAAAAACCAGGGTAGCACAGGTAGGTTTTTTTGGTTATTTTTAAATGTTTTTGGCGGAGGAACATTTTTACAACTTTCTAGGAATTTAACCATTTGTTGTTTGAAGGGTTGTTGCATTTTGTGAAATGGTTTTAACTATTTAAGGGCAATTTTATCTTTAGTTTTCTTAAAAGAGAGATAAGTTTTCCTTAATTAATCTACTCCTCACCAGGGATTAGACTTCTAAGCTTCTTTGCTCTTAAACCTCACCAGGGCGTTAGAGAAGTCTTCGTTCTTTATCTTGATCTTATAACCACCGGGGGAGTGCTAATAAAAGTCCAAGAGCAAAATTTGTTTATTGTCAAAAAGCCAGTTTAGTTAATGTTAAATACTGACGGAATCACTTAGGTAACCATCGTACTTACTAGAGTAGGATCTGGTATTACTCCCTCTGTGAGAGCCCAAAGCGGGCATCTCCAGATGCTTTGGAATAACAGCACTGAAGAGCTTCCTTCTTAAGAGTTACAGTCCAAAATATTTATTAATCATCTTTAAATTAAAACTATGTTATGAGTCTAATGCTGGCCATACACGAAGAAGAAATTCTCAAGGAAATAGCCTCTGGGATTCCCCCAAAAATCCTCAAAGCCACCTATCAACTTAATACAGGTGGCATTTGACTGCGTACTTCCGGCGTCAAGGCGGAAAGTAATTTTTTGTTCAGGATTTTCATCCACAGGTGGCCTCAAGGCCACCTTCACACACGTTCAAGAATTCCTCGTGGTCTGCACTGTTCAGTCCAAATTTCCTCTTCGTGTATAGCCGCCTTAAGCAAGAAATTGTGTCTAAAACTGACAGATTTCTTAACAGATCATTAGTGATTAAATAATACTTCCCATAGTTACTTGGTCTTTTCAATGAATTAACCTCAGGTTGTATGAAACTCCTTCACATTTAATTACTCCGTCCTTATTATCCATAGATGGCTAAGTTTTGGTGAGCCAACCATTCCACTGAGCGAAATGTAAAGAACACCAACATAAAAACTAATAGCATTCTGTCCAGGCATGATACTGTTAGTGGGTGTAGGATATCTATTGAAGGAAGTCTTCTACTGTCCAGGTTTGCTCAAAGTACCCAAATTGTGGTCAATGTCTCTGGAAGTCCCCCCAGGCATTGATTAGAAGTTGGCCATGATAATTTACTAATTTGAAATATACATTATGTACAATACCATTTTATGCAGAGGAGAAATAAAGGGTACTTACTGATCATTTTGAAGTTTTTGATCATTTTAATTGGTTACTACTTATTAAGAGTTATTTATAAAATAGCATTATCTTATTTTGCAGGAAATGCTGATGGCCAATCTGGAAACTTTGAAATCCCAGTTTGAATGCAGCAATTCCGAGGGCAGACGCAGATTAGAAGATAGACTTGATGATACCACGAAAGAACTGTCATCTTTGAGAAGGAAATTAGAGGTGAGCCTTAGTATACATTACTTTTAACTTAATCCCGGCCTTTACTATCCGACAGTGTATTATCTTATCTATTTGTGAGATACATTCATATCAAACAAGATGATAAGTCTTATCAACTTTTAACTTAATGCAAAAAAAATAAATAAAATAAGATTTTCATTTTTGTCTCATTACAAATTCTCCAACATATGTGAACAAAATAACACCTATAAATTTCTACTTAGAAAGCTTTTAATGCTTACAGTAAGGTGTCATAATTTGCATTCGGGCAACTGTGGCAAATATTAAAAATTAACTTATTAAACTACCTGAAGAATAGTTGTATTTACATTTGACTTGTCTCCTAAGACTGTTCTATTAACAGGTGCTTCAGTCATTTAGTATGTGCATTTCAAGTGCAAATAATGTGCATCTCAAGAGTAAAAAATGTACTTTACTACTGTTTAGGATTTGCTGCCTTTTCGTTATAAGATGGCATTTACCAACCTTATGCTCTACAAAGCAGTTCCAAGTTGGATAAAAAGTTCCTCTTGATAAATTTAAGAAAGTGTAATACTCAAAGTCTCCCAGGCAATGAAAGAGTGTCATTCAGTCATATTGAGCCATGAAATTGAATCTATTGCAACTTAGACCTAATGAATTGTTGTTTCATTTGTTAATAGGAAGAACAGGAAAAATTCAACAAGAAAGTTGAATTACTTGAAGAGCAAACCAAGACAAGTAAAGATAGACTTGAAGAGGAAAAGAAGTTGAAGGAGAAAGCTCTAGGAGAACTACAAGAAGCTAGAGAAGCACTTACAGCTGCTGAACAAAGGATGGACGATGCAGCTAACCGTCTTGGAACAGCTATATCAACTTCCAAACCTGTCATTGAAAGAGGTAATTTGTCATTTTTTGCTGCTCACATACATTTTAAATGAATTTTTAAATGAACGTTCAAAATAACGTGTTATTGAAAATGCCCAAATAACAGTTCATATTATAACAGCTCAGATAACAGAACAGATCATCTGTTACTTTATAACAGAATGGAATCAATAACATCTGAAGTAACAAGTTGCAATAAACTGTTATGTTAGGTACTTCTTTAGATTGTTACTCTCCTGTTTATACATTCCTTTGTCTAAATAACTATTAAGATAAAGGGATGTTTAGTTCAATGTACTTTGGGACAAAGGAATATCACACTTCTGTTTTTATTAGGAGAGTAACAGTCTAAAGAAGAACATTCCGTACACCTTCTTTAGATTGTTACTTCCTTCTGTTTTTGTAAGGGGAGTAACAGTCAAAAGAAGTCCCTTGAATATTATAACACTTCACTACTGTTATTGTTTTGTTAATTTTATTCTGATTCCTTTTTGTTCTCTGATTCCCATTCTCTGCTCTGATTCTGTTATTTCATTGAAATAATTTTATTATTAACGAAAAGATTTTACTGTTGTAGAGCTCGGTTCTAACTTTGAACCCTGGTCCAATTTCCAATCACCTTAGTTTTGGTCTATAACTTAGTGCTATCTCTGTAGCATTATTGTTATGCAGTAACTCCTCACTGCCTTGCCTCTCATGAATTCAGGTTTTGGTGGCCCCTTTTCTATGTATCTAACGCTCTATCTCCAGTTCTACTGACCCGTTTTTCTCTGACAGCTTTCTGAATGAACCGATTCCATGATTAAATATTTTATTATGGAAAAATAACAACAAAAAAAAATCAAACTTATAATACAAGTATTCTACTCAGAGTCAAGTGTTCAATATGGTCACCCCTTGCAGCAGGGACAACATCAAGACCGTATGAGAATTCCTCTGAAGTTCGCGGTCGCCTGGAACTTTCCCTTTACACAGACCCTCGCTCTCTTCAAACTGTTTAAACCCCCTTCGGATGTTCTTGGAAGAAGGTGCATCTCGATTGAATTCACTCTGAACGCACGCTGCACAGTTATCACTGATTTAGTTTTTGCAAACTCGAGAACACAGAATGCCTGCTGTTGGAAAATCGCTATTTTTACCGCCAACAAACAACTGAGCGTCCTTGTTAGACTGATGCACCTGGTGCGGTCACATGACAACCATCTGAAACTTAGAAACCTAATCTTTCAAACAGCCACTCTCTCGTTCTGATACATACATTTACTTACAAAATATTTGATCATGGAATCAGTTTTCTTTTTTAATCACCCAGTATTTATATTATTCCTCTCTACAGGACATCACATCACTACAACTATTTTTGACTAATTTAATTTATTTTTTGTAAATACCTTATAACTTTTCTAGGCATATAATGTTTAATTATACAACTTCTTTGTTACCCAACTCTTTCGTTGATTTTTTTTACTTGTCAATCGTCGGCACCAAAGGCCATGTAGGTCCTATGCGCTCTCTCCTAGCTTTTTTCGTTATTTAAAGTCGATTTTTTGTTTTATTCTCCAGGCACTGCGATGTGCTAAGCAATTATTCATCCGACTTGAACATGTTAAGGACATCTTACATTGTTATTACAATTCTGATTTATACTGATATTTTTTTTTTCTAGATAACAAGATCAAGGATTTGGAGAAGAAGATAAGTGACTATGAAACTGATATTAAAAATTTGGAAGAGAAATTGCAACACTCAAAGAGAAGTTGTGATGAAATGAAGGACATGTGTGAAGTGACGGAGAAACAACTTGTCGAAATTACAGAGAAATATGAGCAACTTAAGAAAGAATCTGATGACACGTAAGATCTATTCGAATATCTTGAATTACCATTTAAATTCTGCATACAAAGATATTTTGCTATTGAATAATGACAGAAAACATACAGAAGACATTTTTACAAATATCTTCTGTATAAAGTATGTATTTCGGTGATCTATACTACAAATTAACTAGAATATCAACCCTATTCTCCAGATTTGACTTGTTCCTTAAACTCATTTTAGGTGGTAAGCATTTTCCCGCTAAACGTCAAGATGTGATCAAGAAGTGATAGAAATCTGTGGAGTGCTCTAATGTTAAAACAATTCCATTATTTCTTTTTACTGGTCTTATATTACTTTGCTTTGTAAGTTTCATCGCACATTTCCGTTACCCTGATTTTGAACCACTTCCCGTCTTTCAATCTTCCCCAAATTTTGCAAATAGAAACAATTGATGTGAAGAATACAGACCCCCCCCCCCCCCCCCCCCAAAAAAATGGCGTCATATTTCTTTGCTTTATAAGTTTCATTACACACCTATTTCCTCAATTTTGAACCACTTCCCGTCTTTTAATCTTCCCCAAATGTTGCACATGAAAACAATTGAGGTGAAGAATACAAAAAAAAAAAGTTGAAAATAAGACCAGTTTTCAAAAATGGTATTTTTATATTAATTATTTATGTGTCATGTGTAGTCAGTTTTTAATAAAATAAATAACTGTGTTTTAAATATTAATACAATGTAAAGAAGGTTTGCCAAGTGGAGGTTATAAAACCTAACTCTTGCTCTCTCTCTCTGAATTTAAACAAAACCTTCTAAGTTCGTAGATCTGTTCATCTACATAAATTGTGTAATTTAAAGATTGATAAAAAGTGCAATAAAACACACTGTAACTGTGAATTTACATAGTAAATGCAGTTATTGTTTTGCTAGAAAAAACTCATTATTTTGTTTTTTAATTGATTTATTTTTTACAACACCTATAAGGTTTTATCAAAATGATTAAATCCACTAGCTATACTACTAAACTTACTATTTTTTTTTTTTCAGTATTTGTGAATTGAAGAAGACTGAGATGGAACTTCGAAATTCCATAACTCAACTAGAGATAAGAGTTTCAACTAGTCGTGCAGCTGAAGCTGAGATTGCAGCTCAGAGGGAAGGAGAACTAGCATCTCTAAGGGCTAAAGTCACATCTCTTATGGAAGAAGTTAACTCGCAGAGAGAAGCTACACTCAGGCTGGAAACTGAGCTTAAAGAAGCTTCACAAGCTATCAGAGTTGAAACCGACAGATGTACAACTGAATTACAAGCTAAGGCTGCTCTTCAACAGGTAATTAAATTATAAGAAATAAAGGCTTGGGGGATATTATTTGGGTTAAATTTTGGGGCTGTAAATGTGAAGTCTATGTTCCTTACATTGGTAAGTACCTTATAGAAGTTACTTCAACTAGTAGATTTATCAGTTTCTGAGCTAAGTATAGTTAACATACCTGCATTTTTTCTTTGCCAACATTACATATTGTTTTTGTTTTTTTAGTTCTTAGAGTTTTTACACCCGAATAGGCCAGGAGATAGCGTGCTAGGTGATATCTTTGATTTGGAGTAATATTTGACTAACTAACCTATTAAGTGACAAACTAACATCAACTTTATTTTTGGTCCACTAACTAAGTTCGTACTCAGGATCATGAAAATCACATTGCCCACCAAAAAGGGCGGGACATGGCTGCACTCATGTTTTTTTTCAAATGCCTATTGCCAAGCTATATCCCACTGACGAACTTGGCCAACCATATATTCTTAAAGGCACCAAAAGATTCACTTATACACAAATTTCTAGCTTCATGTTAGTCAGACACTCTTTTGCACGCTATCTCCTGGACTAGAAGACACAGATAACTATAGTGGATACAACGCGCAAATCGGGTTGGAGAATCAAACTGAAGTGTCCGTCTGTAAACCATGTCTCATGTCTCGATTTTTTATCAATCCCCGAGTGTCAGCCATGGTTTTCTAGGCTGAAACTTGGTGGAGCTAACTCTTTCGAGCAGCTTCTCATTTGTTTAAGCAATGCTAGGCTTGGTTCGATAATTTAATCCAGATCTGTCATTACCCATCCAAATAGTCACCATGCTCGATTCTGCTTAACCTGATTGTTAGGAGAGCCAATGATTCTCGCTTATGAGCTACTCTGGTCCCATTACCTGTTGTACGTTATACAGTGTGGTTAGTCCTTCCACTCAAAAAACTTGTTACAAATTTTCATGTCTTGTGACATATGTAATAGATTTTCCTGCACTGCTTTTATTTATTCTTTTATTAAATAATAATTTGAGGCTCAAATGTAGTCAGGTTGACCCCACCTTCTAGGATCCCATATTGCTGCATTTATTGACACCGAGCCGTATATTATATACTTAGCGTAAACTTGATATAGACAACTGTCAATTTTATTTCCTTTAGTTTTGAACAAAAGATATTTCACATATTTTTCCATTTCAAGTTCTGGTTTATTTTAACTCCTAAATACTTAATTTCTAAGGTGGTTGGCTTCCAAGATAACAGGAGCACCTGACTTGTTCCCCTTTATCACTCCTGATCTTATCACTTCCCTGTGTCTTATGTTTTACTTTGTTTGTTGTTTTTTTTCTAAATTGACTTTTGATGTTTCTCTGACAATGTTGTCTATCTTCCTCTCATGTTTAGGGGTGATTTATTTTCCCCTTTTGAATTTTAAAGGTATTGTAAATTAAATAAAAATTGATATTTTCTTATACTATTTTACTTTTATTTATATAATTATTATTTAATATTATTCTAATATTCGTTTTGCAGGAAATAGATAAAATGGCTGAAGAAGTAAAAATAGCTAAATTGGCAGCTGAAAAGGCAGTTGAAGAAAAAGTCGGAATTGAAGAAACCCGTAAGCTTGAAGTGGATGCTCTTAATGAAAGACTTGATGAACTCTGCTCTAGAGCTAAAGACGGAGAAACAAAATTTCAAGAAGTAGCTCATCTTAATGAACTGCTCCATGAACAGATTGATAGATTGACAGAGCAGATTGGTTCTACACCTTCCCCTGTACCGCTGGAAGATCAGGTATATTGATTAAGGCAACTAACAACTTTGATTATATCTATTTTTCTAGGTCTAATTAAAAAAAAAAAATCTTGTCAGTTTTTTAATCCTTTAAATTTAAAATGAGCTGCTTAATGACTTAAACATTAAGTCATATTGAACCTGGTCACTTAATGTTAGTCCTCATCTCCATTTTGCCTTGAGTCCTTTTTCTCTTAAAAATGAGTTCCAAAATCTAGTTCCTAGATTCCTTTAAAGTTTTTTTTTTTTTTTTTTTAGAATAAATTAGTGTTCCTGAAAGAGAAAGATTTTTATTCCAAACCAATTTCGCCTATTACAGAACTACTTTGTCTACTTCTTCACTTATAAACCTTAAGATCTTTTATTTAAAATCCCCATTTGTTTTGTGTAATTTAATTATTGTATCCTGCTTTTTAAAAATTGAACACTGAACTCATATTGATTGATTATTTGCAGGGAACTTCTTTGTTCTTCATTCCTTTATCTACTTTCATTTATTTTTTTTGTTTTACTGTGATTAAGATATTTCTCTATACTGATCAAAGATGTTTCTTATTCCACTTAAACTAATGGAAGTAGAATTCGGAAAATTATTAGAGTGCTACTGCAAGAAACTTGTAAAAATGGTTCTAAGAAAATAAAGGAATACAGTAACACCGCCAATATTAAGTTACAGAAAGTTTGTTGGTCAGATTTATATCCCTATTTCTTTAATTTTGTTTGTTGTAGTGAAATAATTTTTATCTCCAGTAGGGAGAAAAAATTATGATTTTGGATTTGGTTAGAGGGACTAAAGTAAGTCTTTTCTTCCCTGAACTCAAAAAGTAAAACCAGGGAGAAAAAGAAGGATTGCCAACTTAATTATTTTATAAATTGTAGAGAATAGAATGAATGGCTAATGTAATGAAGTTGTTGAAATCAGGTTGGCGACACTGCTTTTTCAACCTTGTTTACATTGCATCTAAATAACCTTCTATTTGAGTTTAATTGCAATTCTTATTTGTTTTTAATATTGAATCTCTTATATCTGCTATTAAAAGTGCTAACAATTATTGTTATTTATTAAAATAATAAATAAAAAACTATGCAATGGATGAAAATGTGTATTTTCTCCCTACTGGAGATAAAATATTGTTTGTACCTCGGGAGTAAAGTGCTACAACCCCTCGGCTACGCCTCGGGAATTAAAGAGTCATATTCCCTCGGCTTCACTCGGGATTGAGGGACCATGGTTCCTTCGGCTTCGCCTCAAGAACCAACTTATTCGCTTAGGGAATAATGGCTTACTTTACTCCCTAGGTGCATAAATAACTATTGTTCTATAGAAACACTTATATAAAGAATTTCTGGGACTTAAAAATATTTGTTATATAGAGATTTTCGTTATATAGAAGTTTGTTATAAGAAGGTCCGACTATAGTTCCTCTTTAACTTCACTCATTTATGATTGTAAATCGAGTATAATCTATTATAATACAGAACCCTGATGTAAATTTTACAAAACTAGTTAGCAAAACCGTACCTCACTAATTTTATTCTATTCTTTAAATATATTATAAGTTGTGTTATCTTTACACTCTTAATTTTATTCTTAAAAGATAATTATATGATCATCTTTCAATTGATTTGATTATAGCAAGAAGCAGTTGGTGAAAACTTGGACAAAGAATCTAAAGTACTTATGGACATCCTACAGCATGTAAGAAAGGAGAAAACATCTGCTCTTGCCATGGCAACTTCACTAAAACAGGAGAAACTCCATCTTGAAGCAGAGGTAATACTTTTAAAATATCATTTTTTTTTTTTTATTTCTTAACTGTTTTATATTATGAAAAAAAATGTTAATTATTAAGAGGAGATTGAAATAGAGTGATACTGCCTCTCCATAATAGCTGTAGCTAAGGAAAAAAACAGCTTTCAATATTAAGTTGTCATCATCGGAGGCGGAGAGATGTAACTAGGAGTCTTATTTAGCTGGAAAGAGCTGTGAACACAGACTTCCAGGTTCACCTGACTCCAGCTCTTCGGCAATGACGGTCACCCCTTGCAGTTGAAAGCTGGTTTTGCAAGGAAGTATGTACTGAAAATTACAGGTATGAATAATAACACTTAAGTCATCCAAGTTTACTAAAATCTAAGAAAAGGTGAGACTAAAAATTATTACTATATAACAAACAATAAAAATAATTGAATAAGTTTAATAATTATGCTACTTATTCATTTCTTCTTATTTTTTATTATTTGTTATTTTGTGATATTTTTTGAGTCTATTCTTACCTTAGATTCTAGTAAACTTGTATAACTTAAGTGTAGTCATTATTCATACCTGTAATTTTCTGTACATACAGTAGAACCTCGATTATCTGAACTAATTGTGACCAGAGGTGGGTCGGATGATCGAAAAGTTCGGATAATCAAGGTTCATTAACAAAAAAATATATAAAAAAAGTCAATTAAGTATACAATGTTATTTTAAAGGTAGTTATATTTTTAGAATAAAAATTATATACATACATACTTGTGTAAAACAACACATTTTTCTCAGTTAGGTTTGAAAAAATCATGAATTCTTGTCTGTTTTACCCTCAACAAGGTGGCAAGTGCTCTCACCTCACCGGTGGCGAGTTTGGATAATAGAGGGTTCGGATAACTGAGGTTCGATAATTGAAGTTCTACTGTACTTCCTTTACAGACCTAGACCTTAGAGCTTGGCGCTTGCCCTTGCTCTTAATCCGATTGTAAATCCCTTACCTTCTCGTCAGTGTGGAAATATGTCACTGAAGATAGGCGTCGCACTTTTATAAATTGTTACATCTTAAGCTTTATTTTCCTAAAAGCGACTCCAGTGATAGATGCTCAAGTCTCTCAATGATTATTACTGAGGACACCTGAGTTTGCATGTTACCATTTTCCTAGCTGAGCGACTCTTAACATGAAACTCTCCTCCACAATAGTCGCTGGGCAACTGTCGTTACGTGTCTATTGCTGGAGTCGCGTCTAGGAAAACATACCTTGTCTTTTAGAGGCTGAAAGTGGTCTGATTTATAATAAATTAAAAATTGTCGTGTAGACCTATGAAATTATATTTTATAATTTCAGTGTTTTATTTATTTCAACAAGTGTTATAAACGATTCATAATGTTTGATTACCACAAAATCTCAGTCAATACAACAAACTCTTTTTTAAAAAATGCTAATATAATTAAGAATGCATTCAAGTTTGCATGTAGTGCAATCTCTTTAGACGTTATCACAAACCATTTTTATAATGTGTTTTGACTTTGAACTTGTAATATTCAATCTATTCTTATTGTTTACTGACGTAGTTATTTCTTTGTTTAGATTGAAGTAATGAAAATTCAGATAGAAGAACTAAAGAAATCACTTAATTCAGAGAGAACTAATGCCGATACACCTACAATTACTGTTCAAAAACATGCTCAGTTACTACATCAGGTAAATAAATTTAAAAAAACATATTATTTTAGATTTAACTATTTAGAAAAAATGGGTAATTAATATACATTTGTTTAAAAGTGCTATAACTTATTAACTATTTGATATATATATATATATATATATATAGAGAGAGAGAGAGTTTTGAGTTTAAAATTAATTGGTGATATTAAATTAATGCCCCCGAATGAGCACGCTTTCACCTCCGAATGAGCATGTGTTCGCCCCGATTTGCTTAGAAATGGACTGGGCGAGCCAAACGGAAACGCATGCTCATTCGGGGCGAATGCTCAAGTGTGTCCCCGCCTTAAGAAGTGACCTAAAAGCTTAAAAGCATGGAAAACTCAATCTTTTAACTTTATTAGAAGAGTTTTTTTTTTTGTTATTTCTTTCCAACACCTGCCAAGAAACATAATGTTGTTATGGCTTTTATTAGCCTTATTTTGGTGGGTTTGAAAAAAGAACAAAACAGAAATACATTTTTTTTTTTTATCTTAGTGATATATTCACTTATGAACTAAAAGCATACAATTGGCAGGAGCGTGATTGCAGGGGGAGGTATTTATGGTTTGCCTACTAAAGCAGTCCTGGTATTTAGAGTTATATCCAAGTATTGAGGTCTAGATGCTAAAACTACTTTTGACTTCATGATTTTTTAACTGTATATTTTCATTTTTAATTTCCTGTTGCTTTTATAATACTTCTTTTAAATTTTCTGCATACTTTATTGGATTTAGTCTTTCATTGATGACCAATATGATGTGTCTAACTTGGTGCATAAGCTTCCGGGGGTAGACTCGTAATAAACAGCTTGGTTTTCTGGTGAAATCCACTTTATGAAAGGGTTAAAGTCCGACGTTTCGCTTCCACTACTGAAAGCTTTTCAGGGGTGTGGTACATCGTGATGTTTACTTGAAGCGACAACAAGACATACTATTGCTTCTAATAAACTTCATATTATTATATTATACTATGTTGTGTCTAGTTAGAGTATTATATTACATTTAATTATCTAGGTTGTACGTCTTGTTAGGTGTTACTTGTAAGATTTTTATTGATGTTGTGTGTATATTTTAGCTTTTATTGATTTGTCAGTTCTTAAATTGACTTATTGTGAGAATGATTGTAGGTACTTTGCTATATGTACTTATTTCTTTGCATTAATTGGCTTATTTTTCCAAAAAAAAAAAACCCAACTATATTGATAAAACCCTATCTATTGATTGACGGAAGTGTTTTCTTTGTTTTCAGTGTACTTAATGGAAAGTAAATAAACTCTTTTTGTTTTTGTTTTGATCAGGTGGAAGTATTGAGTCAGCTAACTGAGAGCAATAAGAATCTTTCTGAAGAGAGGGATAGACTAATGACAAGATTAGGTGATCTCGAAGCTTCCGCTAGGAAAGTTGAAGAAGAAATCGTTTCTCCTGTTAAACTTAGAGCATCTGAACTCAGTTCTAGATTAGAAGTACTTGAAGTGGAGAATCAAATTCTTAAAGCTGAAAGTCAGAGGTAAGATACATCTTATTTTGCTTCCAAGCTTACCAAAGGTAACGGAAAATAAAAAAAATTGTGTGTGTCCAATTTCAAAAATACCAAGACAGAACTCCGTTTCAGACATGAGAGAACTTTTTTAGTTCCATGTCGATCTTTGTCGCTCAATTTTTGCAAAAACCAACATATCTTAAAAACTACTCCACCCATTTTAATGAAATTTGGATGGTAGATCATGATTAGCCTATTGTTGGTCCCATTTAAGTTTCAACCTTCTACTCCCATTTGTTTCTCTTCCACATGCGCTCAAACATACATTTATTTACACCTATATCTTCAAAATTACTTATCTGATTTTTATGAAATTTGGATGGTTTGTCAAAATTAGACTGCAGATAGCACCAAATAATTTCAACCGTCTGCGCTTTTTAACTTTTGCTAAATTATTACTTAAATTCATGTAAGAAATCAAAATAATTTTGACTGATTTAAACACTGGGGGGACAGTTAAATAAATTATACAAGAACAGGTTGTAAAAGCATTACATCAATAAAGTATGTGATAGGATGCGAGGAAGCTATGTGCGTGCCATACTCATTGGCAGACTATTTTATTAAACTTTTGTGGAAAGTTCCATTTGATGGGTTAGCACATCTATGTGGATTTGGATTTGTATCAAGTGTTCAAATTGTTTTTTTTGGATCTGTTACTTCCGAATACTTCAGCAAAATGAAAAGACCCTTGAATATTTTATTTATACAAATTTGGAAGATATTATATAGTTTGCAATGTTCAATGTTTTCACAAGAAATGCTGACATTTCCTTTGCAGTAACATTTATTTGTTCAAATTTTTCAGTCTTATACTACCATTTTTTTTTTCTTTTTAGGGTCCGTAGGCAAAACCAAGGACCCTTATATTTTCCTGCGTGTGTCTGTCTGTCCGTCCTCTCGCGTGCTCTCACGGCTACACCTTTTGTCCGATCACTTTGGAATTTGGCATGTATGTGTCTTGTACCTGCCCACATATATTAAAAATATAGCGACTTAAAAAAAATATTTAAAAAAAAAAACTTAAGGGTTAAATTTTTTTTTTTTTTTTTTCGACACCGTGAGGGGTATCATATGAAAGGGTACGTCGAGCTGATTACAAAAATATATAATTCTTTGGATATAACTTTGATAGGGCGAGCGTAGGCAAGTTTGAAGTGGGCGTGAAACGTGTCCCCCCCCCTCTATCTCGCTTATGTGAAGTGCAAAAAGTCTGAAAAAATTCCTGAACATTCTTCGACCAAAAGTAAAGATACCACTTTTTGGAAATTTCAAAAAAAATATTATTTTATTTTTTATTGACAAAATAAGTTTTTTTTATAATTATGGTCTTTTCGATGTATTTATATGGTTGTAGTCCGGTTAAGTGGCAAAAAAATACTTTATCAGAAGTTGATTTATGTGTTTTGAGAATATCAGACCCATAGGATAGTTCAAAGTAAGCTTTTTAGCATTTTAAAAAACACCATCAATAGGGTACTACTTAAACTATAACTAGGGGTAAAGCTACTACTTAACTAGGGTTGCCTACGGACCCTCGCTGTGTGCTGACTAGCACAAACTTGACCTGTTTATTACTCTTTCTACTCATCTCTTGCTTCATTTGAATGTCTCTAACAATGATAGTGGGACCTTGTTATAATGAACTTCTATAAAACTGAACTCTCCATTTAACAAAGATTTTTCAAGTTCTAACAGAGTTCTGTAGAAATATGTTTGTATGTAACAATAAATTAAAACGTAAGAATAAAAAAATTCTTTAAAATAAAATAAAAATACAAAATTAGTATATTATAGAATAAAAAAAGAAGAGAATACAACACACTCACCCATCAAATTTGTCTTAGAATTAATTTTGTAGTGGTTTTTATTAGGTATATTCTTAAAACCTTTTCTTGAAGCTTCACTCTGCCACCTCCAATATTTAATCGAACTTCATAGTGCAAAGATAGAAAGAAAAATAACTAAAAACACAGTCTAGTTAGCAAATATTTTTAAAATTACCTATTAATTCTTTTAGAAAAAATGATTGCTTGTATTATAAGTTTTTTTTTATTGAACAATCAATTTAGTTTTAAAGAGGTTCATAACTAGAGCGCATAACTAAATCTCCTTCAAATTTAAGCAGATTTAGCCACCTTTCATTCATTTTTTTTTAGCGTTACATGCTTAATAATTATTTTATTTTGCTTCCGAGCTTACCAAAGGTAGGCGGGGGTATTGTGATCATTCTAATAAAAACAAATTTTTATTCATGACTCCAAATTCAAAAATTCAACAGAAATTCGTTTTACAGAAAAATCCCTGACACCAGAGGGAACATTTTGATCTTATGTCTATCAAAAACTAGTCATCTGATTTTAATGAAATGTTGATGGTAAGTCATAATGTGCCCACAGATGGTCCCTTATTCATTTTTAACTGTCTGCCTTCATATAATATAGGATAAAAATAAATGTTATCCTACAGGGAATCAAAGCAAGTCTAAACAACTGGTTTCAATCCACAGCAGGATCACATTATTTTACACTCATATGACCATTTTTCCAATAATTAGGTGCAAGGAAGCTACTTGCCACACACTAAATGGCAAACTATTTTTTAGTTCTTTTGAATCTGATAATGTCTACAATGCCTTGGTAGAAACAGATAACTTATTGAACGACTTCTTCTAAGGTTTAGGTTTAACAAAGTTTTTTTTAGTGGGGATAATTTGTCTTAAAATCACTTTCAGTATTAGAAGTGGAATTTTATCAGCCTCTTTTACAACGTTTTTAATCCAATGAATGCAATTCAAGAGGAAAAGTCTGAAATTTACTTACAAGTTTTCATATATTTTAGGTGGAGGACTCGTTCAGAAGAGCTCATCGAGAAATGTAACCAGACAAATCCAGAAGATCTTAAACGTCTTACTCTGGAGAAGGAAAACTTGAACAAACAGCTTTCAACAGAGAGAGAACAGTTTAAATCAGTTAAGATTAAACTAGAACAACAGGTTTGTGTTTTTGTAAGGTAGTTTACTTAGTTTACATTTTCTGTACCAAATATTATGTCAGGTTGTTGTTTTTCTTTTGGAGAAGTGCAAAGTTAACCATTTGACGACTCAATATCTATTAAAAAAAGTTTTTGCTTAAGAAATTATTATTTAAATGGTTGTTTGATTCATAAAGTTTATGATTTATGTCTTATACAGCTTGAGCTAAGATATTTGTGTAGGTTTTTAACTGGAAACCATATTTTTGAGGGTGTTGTGCAGATAGAGTGATTAAGGTGTAGTAGATCTGACAGTGGTAAAATGGAAGAACTGTACAAAAGTTCATGGTGGTATAGGTATCGCAGTTACTAGGATGAATTTATGGTACAATGGGATACTAAGTGGATAGGATTAGGATGTAAATTAGGAAAGGATAACTAGATTAGGAAAGGTAACTTAAATGGCTCTTTAGACTGTTACTCTCCTTCTAAAAATCAGAAGGGAGTAGCAATGCATAGAAGGTGTAAGGAATGTTCTTCTTTAGACTGTTACTCCCCTTATAAAAACAGAAGTGTGATATTCCTTTGTCCAAAAGTACATTGGACTAAACATCCCTTTGCCTTAATAGTTATTTAGACAAAGGAATGTATAAATAATTATAACCATTTATATTATTATTAAAAAAAAAACAAAAAAAACAGGGAAGTAACAATCTAAAGAAGTACTCCTTAACTAACTATATTTAAAATAATTAATATTTAATTCATAAATTTGAAAATATTGAACAAGGATAAGGATTATTGCATGTATTATTTAATCACTTTCTAGGTCTAATAAATAAATAAATAAATAACTATTTATTAGGAATGTGAACAAATTTTCAATAATATAGTAATTTCACATTTCAAATTATTCCCAAATCAGCTGATTGCTGTTGTTAGTTTTCCAGTTCGCCTCTTTTCACGCAATAATTATTAATTTATTTAACATGCATTACTATAATAAATCTCTTTTTAGCACAAAAACATTATAGAAAATTATAACAACTTAAAATTTATAACAACATAATATAAAATGTTTAACAAGTTATAATTATAACATCATAATATACAAATAAATTTTAGCTCTTAGGAATACTTAAATTCGTTGTTTGCCATCCATCCATTCCTCACAATATATTTCTCCTATCCTTCTCCACTCTTTTCTATCACAAGCTACCCTCCTCCAGGTGATTCCTCCGCAGCAGGTCCTCATTTCGTTATCCCACTGAGTTCTTGGTCTTCCCCTTTTTCTTTTATTCTCAATTGGTATCCATTCTATTATAAGTTTGGCCCATCTCTCATCTGTCGTCCGAACCAGGTGTCCTGCTTATTTTCACTTTCTCTTTACAGCTGCCTTCGCTATGTCTTCGATGCCTGTTTGTTTCTATATCCATCTATTGCTTTTTCTATCGTTCAATCGAATTCTCAACATATTCCTCTCCATTCTCCAGGTCTACTCACTTATTATTATCAATGCAAGGATGGTTTTGGTGAGATTTTTGTCCGTAAAAATTATCCTCACCAAAATAGGAGGGGGATTAAAACATACATATATAGGGGATTAAAACATACGTATAAAGTGTTAAATAAATACCCTTACAGACTTTGCTAAATGAGTAAACTGTGTTAACGCATGTAAAAGTAAAAAAAAAATGAGGCAGGGAAGCCTATGAGAGCTTTTACGCTGTTAACGTATTAAAACTTATTTGACGAAGACTGTAGTGTCTATAGTTTATATGGAAGTTTACTTGGAGCGAGTTTGACTGATTTTTTTTGTGTGTTAGGTTGATACTTTAGAGAAGGAAAAGAGTCAAGTAATGGGAGAATCAGCTGGACTTGGAGCGACACTGAATGGAATCAGACACCAGCTGGATCAGGTTAAATCCCAGTTGAAGGAAACCATCGATAAGTCAGTGATTTCTGAGAAGAAGGCTGACATGCTTTCTGCTCAGTTGGAAGATAGCAAGGCTAAGGAAATGCAGGTATGGTTTTTTAGTATTTGATTTTTAAAATGGCCTGTCAGAAGGACAGGCCATAGGGTATATAAATTTACACTGTACTAACTTTCTCGTAACACTTTGGGTGAATGACCTATTATATAAGACACTAATATTGTCAGAGCTAACATATTCTGTTCTACTTTTATTACAATGCATAAATAAAATTCAACACTGAATTATTTAATCCTAATAAATTATATTAATTTCTTTCTCTTTTGTTTTTCAGATTCGTCAAATTGCAAAGAAATATAAGACTCAATTCTTGGAGTTAAGTAAAGAAAAAGAAGCTCAGGAAAGGAAAGCACGAGAAGCAGTTGCTCCATCCACATCTCAGCCGCAGTCTGAGAATAACGAAGCTAATAGTGAAACTGTCAAAATGCTTAATCAACAGGTAACATATAAGAATTCGGATTGTTGAAAAATCTTGAAAAATTAAAATTTATGCAGAATGGATTATAAAATCAAAAGTTTCTTGGATATAGCGTATAATGGAAGTTAAAAATAGCATAATCCATTAAACTACTGAACATGTCTATTGCTAAAGAGAGGAATGTAAGTTTAATGATTAGAAAATAAGTCTTAGACTAGATTGATAGTGGAATATGGTGGGTGCAGGTGAGTTGGTGTTGGAGGTATATTTCAGTTGGTGGTACAACTGAGGAGAATGTACAAGACGTTATGGAGTATAGGATAGGTATTTCAGTTACTGGGAAGGATTTTTAGTAGTCCAGTTAACAAATGACAAATTGAGGAATTAAATGGGTAAATTTCTATATTTAGCGTAGTTGTTTATTTTATTGGTGCTTGAACAAGAGCAAATCAAATGTCCTGAAAGTTCTAATGCGAGCTATGGCCTCCATCCTTGAAGATATATGGCCATATTTTCCAACATGGTAGCCATAGCTCCACTCAGAACAGAAAAAAATGTGTATTATTAGATGTGTTTAGTACCATTTATTACTCTTTTTATAGGATAGAATTTTTTTTTTTTTTTTTTTTTTTTTTTTTTTTTATGTAAGTGACAAAAATCTCACCTTTTCCATCTTTGTATTAATAAAAATAAATATATGGTATCACACTCAATAAAAAAATTAAAATTATTATTTTTTTAACTCAGGTTTCTTGAACTCTAAAGCTCTAATTGATTTATCTTAATCTCTAAATCTCAAACTTTTATATCATTAAAACTTCCTCCTTAGATATTTTTTTATGAAAGACTGAAAAAGTCTTGAAAACTGCATTTAATTAAAATAACTGATTTCAAAAGGTTTATAGTCCAATTTTATACAGTTGTTTGTGGGACAATTTCAAATTTCTTTAAGTAAGTGATATCTTCTATAAAACAAACTTCCATTGTAGATCCAGACATTTTGAGTTTTAAAAAAGTTTTTTATTATTTTTGAAAACATAGATAATATTTTATTTTATTTCTCTTATAACTTATCCTAGTCCTTTAAAGCTATCCTATAAATTTATTCAGAATTATTGCTTAGTAAGTATCTGCTTTCTTTTGATGTGTTTATTACTTTAAATGAGCTGATTAAAATTTGCTTGTTTTCAGTTGATGTCAGTACGTAATGACTTAGAAACAGTAAGGAAGGAGAACGAGATGCTTCAAAATAACAGCCTTGAGAAGGAAGACAGAGCTAAAAATCTATTGAAGAATGCTAGAAATAGAGTGGTACAACTAACTGAAGAAAAGAATGCTCTTATGAAAGAACTTAACGAGACTAGAACAAGACCTAAAGGTAATTATTGAAAAAGTTGTAAAAAAAAATGTATTTTAAGTCAAACAATAGATATTAATCAGTGAAAGGCTAAATCTGAAGGATTTATACAATTTATGTGGTGCAAGAGGTGTCACTCCTCATGCAGTGTAAAAATGGAGTCGAAATGGATGAGAAATAAAAAAAGATGGCATTTGGAACTAGATGGACACCACATGTTCCTATTCAAACGTGTTTTCCAATTCAGGAACGTACCTGTGTGTTAAATAATATCAAATGAGATTACACAATTTAAAAGTGAATCTTTAAAAACATCTTTTGTTGTTGGGATATTCTGTGGATACTAATTCCAGCGGGCCTGGCTGACCCTTGAAAGAGGGTTCTGCCCGAGACACAAGGAAAAGAGCGGCGGAGTGTCAAAAGGGCGTGCTTGGATCCACTTGGGATCCAACCACCACCAGCCTTAAAGGCCCTACACATGACCCGACACGACCAAACTCCTCAACAATCCTTGTCTGGGCTGTCTCTACACACGACCAACCTCCTCTCTTTATGGGGAGTTTGGGCGTGTCGGCCAACAGCGTGCTACACACGAACCGACCCGACAGGAATCGAGGGTGGAGAGCTCCCGACGGTCGTCTCGTACGACCAACCACCCGACTCGGGTCCGGCAGTTTTAGTCCGCCAACAAGCCTACACACGCTCCAACTGTGGGGGCCAACCCCGTTCTTCGCCCTGACAGTCAGGTGGTCGTGTCAAGTCGTTTGTAGGGTCTTTTAGCACAGCATGGAACCACAGTATACCCTAACTTGTTCAATTAATTTAGAGAGAAACTATTTTTTGCCACTTTCAGTTTCAGGCGATGCTGACAGTAGGATATCCGCTCTTGAATCCAGAATATCTCGGTTGGAGAAGGAGAAATCTGATGAACAGTCGGAAAAAGAACGTCTTGGTTCTGAAGTTGAAATGCTTACTCAGAAACTTCTTATACTCCAGAGACAACTAGACAAACATCAGGTATAATGAATTTTGTATTTAAAAATATCAAGTGTTTTTAAATTTTTTCATGGCACTTTAAATATACAGGTGTATTTGATAAATTACTATAATTTCAATTTTATGAAATACAGATGTTAATTAGCTATTTTTAAGATTTGCTGTGATGAGTGATTGTTTGCTATTTAAATTCTATTGTAATGCAAATGCCCTCTTAGTGTAATGAATAATTATTCTGTAAATTTAGTATATATATATGAAAACTGTGACCCATATCAAGATTGATATTGTGTAAATAGCCTAGGAGGACAAAAATATCAATTGTCAAGAATGCTCCTTGACTTTCCTCAGAAAAGAACAAAAAAAAAAGTTTTCAAAATGGATATAATAAACCCAAGATGCAACTGGTTTGATTGGACAGTTCCTTATGGTGTAATACCCAACTTATGTCATCCTGATTTATGTAAATTCAACTTACGTAACATCCTACCTACTGCTGGAAGTGATCGGAATAGATTCTATAACTTTGCAACCTCCCTTTTTTAAGTATATTCCCTTATTTAAGTAGGTACCTATTTTTCGACATACGGTATACTTCATGGTCCCACCTATTACCTAAATCAGGGGTATTACTGTACAAGAACAAAAATGAGTGCCTAATTCAAGTATTCTTCAAGTAGATTTTAATCTTTTTATTTCCCTTATTATCCTGTGTGTTTATTATGTATTATAATTCAGAAATATCCTTATCTACATCAAAGGGAATAATAGCATATCTTAAACACATTATTGTAATAATTGAGAGAGATGTATACACTGTGATATATTATTGTAAAGTAACTTTATATTTTGATCTTAATGAAGGGGATGTAAGATAGATTAGATTACCCCACTATTATAGTACTTTACTTATATCATATGTTAAATATATTTAGTCTAGTTCTAAACCTCACAGTGTATAAATCTCTTTCATTTATTACAATTATCTTAAGTTTCAGCTGTGTATTTATTTCCCTTGCCTTTCCTTTCTCAATAAAGAAACATAACTCCATCTAATAATAATAGTTCCAATCAAGAATCAATAATAAAGTAATATCTAATGAATAAAATTGTGTTTATTGACTGATTTTACAATAAAGTCAACACAGGGAGGGAGATAAGAAATTACGTTAAAGAAAGTCTTAAAATAATCACAAATTAATTGCAAAAGATACAAACAATTGAATGGTTTAAAGGCAGAGTGGTATAAGTCAATATCCAAAACCTACGCATTTATATATATATATGTATAAACAATTACACTTAAAAATTATATAAATATATAATTACAATTACATATATACATTTATATATTATATATATGGAAATAATATTCATTTATAATCAGATATATACAAAACACATGTATACATATATAACTAAATATACAAGTTTTAAATATTGACTTATACCTCTCTGCCTTTAAACCATTCAATTATTTATCAATTTAAATCTAATATTATAATATTTATGATTCTTAACAATATGCAATTATTATTTCAATTAATAGGTATAAACAGCTGATTTTAACTTTAAAATATATTTCTCAATCATACTAGAAACATAATCACTAGATAAATATTATTATAGTAGAACTTTTAATAATAATGTAAATCAGTCTAAAACAATAGCATTGTTACTATAGTAAATTCAATTATAACAACATAACCTGATAACAGGCATTAAATTTGATTTTGAGTGATAAGAATCAACAGTGTTTTGACTGACAGGGTAGACTCATAATAAACAGCTTGGTTTCTCGGTTAAATCCGCGTCACGAAGGGGTTGAAATCCGACGTTTCGCTTCCACTACTTCCACACCCCTGAAGATGCTTCCAGTAGTGGAAGCAAAATGACAGATTTCCACCCCTTCATGACACTGATTTCACTGGAAAATCAAGCTGTTTATTTTGATAAGGGGAGTTTTAAAATTTCAGAAAATAACCCTTTGGTACTTAAAGGGATAAGCAAGAGGTGTCTATATTATGTATAGTGTATAGTTGTATGTATATGTATAGTTGAATATAAAGGATTACTATATTTGGCTGTGTACTTTGTTTGTTTAGGGTTCAAAGCCAACTACCAGTTGTGCCGAGAAAGGTACAAATGAGCCACCAACAGCCAATATTAAGCCAATGGCTGGTACATCAAGTTCTACAACCAAACAGCATCAGGTTTGTGGCAATATTTACAATTATTTTTTTGTATACAACTTCAAAAATATTAAGTTTATAACAAAATGGTGTATCAGCCCTAATCCCAGCTTAAAATACTTCTTGATGGTAGCTGAACTAGTTGGTAACTGTATGGTTATTCAATGTTAAGCAGAACAGAAATTTTTAAGAAACAAACACTAAAAAAATCCAATCCTCACTTTACTTGGATTTTTGAGTATTGGGTGTGTCATTTTTGTTCACCTACCACCAAGAAGTGTTTTAAGCTGGAATTAGAGCTGAAACACCATTTTGTTTCAAAATGACGGCAGTTTGGAATTAGTCCTTACAGAAGACTTAGTAACAGTATTTGAGTTTGTAAAAGGGTTCTCAATCTGTTAAGCTAACCTGCTTTTATTTTAAGCCTACTATTACCCTATAAAACCCTAAAAATTATTAAATTTATTTAGTTTAAAAAAATAACTAAATAAAGATGACAACTTCAAAACTGCTCTAATAAATATGAAATAATCATTTTGCTTTTTTCTATCTAACCACTTTTTGAAGTCAAACCATAAAACTGCCAGCCTGTCAACTGTAAATAACTATAAAATAATGAGATTAGGTAGGGCCTTATTATAAGTTTTGTCTCGTGTGTCATCCATACGTGATTTGGGAGTAATATTGGACTCTAAACTCTCCTTCGACTTGCACCTTAATAATATCGTCAACCGTGCCCTCCGCTCTCTTGGTCTTATTACCCATATATCTCGTGGATTGTCAGTGGAATGTTATGTCACTCTCTACAAATCCATCGTCCGTCCTATTTTCGAATATGTAGTGCCTATATGGAATGACCTTGGTGTAACTAAGTCCGAGCGCATTGAATCTGTGAACGCAAGTTTATTAGGACTTGTTACCTACGCTTTTACTGCTACAAAGTGTTCTATTCGTACGAACGGATGTGCAGTAAATTAGACCTCGAGCTCCTCAGTATACGTAGATCGGCCTATGAAATTCTGTTTGTTAGCAGATGCCTTAACCACGAGCTTGTACGTCATGTATTTAACGAACTAGTTACTGTCCTACCTCCTGGACGTAGGGCTGGTAGACATCTTTATATTCGTGAATTATCTCACCTCTGTCCTCTTGTCCGCTGTGTTTGTTCCTATAGTAACCTTCCTATTAATTTACCCGTCCTCTCCTCTCCTAGATCCCTTAAAAGTACTCTCTGCATGATTATGAAATCATAGAAATATTGTATGTAATTTTAACTTTATTTAATTAATTTTAGGAATCTTTATTTAATTTATTTATTTAGGAATTTTAGTAATTTGTAAGCATTGTACTCTGTTATTTTATTCATTGTTACCCTGTTATTTTGTCATTGTTACTCATTTTTTTCTTCTTGTTATTAGCTTGCTTTATTACGTTTTTATTCACTACATGTTCCTCGTACTACTTTATCTTTCACTTATCTTTTATCTATGTATTTTAATTAGATGTAATTTACCTTCCGAATTACCACTTGTGGCTTTGCTGTTTGGAAACTCGATGTTATACAATAAACAATAAACAATAAGTATTGTTAAATTTTACACACTCGTTACACTTTCTCTGAAATCAAAATTATGATATTAATAGGGCTCTAGCTCTGCACTCCAAAAATGGTTAGACAGAAATAATCAAAAATATTATTTCTTTCTCTTCAGAGCAGTTTTTTGAAGTTGTAATCTTTATTTTATAAAGTTTTATTTTGTAAATAATTTTCACATTTTAAAAATTTAGTTATAGTTTAGTTTAAATGGCGTTTTTTTAATTTGTTTATTCTAGTATTTTAAATAGGAACTTTTGCTCTGAATCTAAACCAAAATATTTTCAGTTATGTTTTAAATTAAATAATATAATTTATGCATTGGTACTTATAATATATATATATTTTTTAGCATTCTGCTACTGTTACTCCTTGGAGAGAAACGACTCCTTTTGCCAGTATTAGACCTTTGTCACAGCCTACTAGAACAACTGTAGTAGTTCTTCCCACCAGCCAAACTACATCCCCGTCAAATCAACCGTAAGTTAGAGTTAACTAGTAGTGAGTCAATAACTAACCATAGTATATGGTATAAGTACCATATACCATAGTATATGGTATAAGTAATACATTACTTCCAGCACCAAGGGTTCTTGGGTCATGGACACCTTCCCGGGGCCCGCTCTTAGACGTCCGTTTTAGAGGCTTTTTCGGGGGCGTGTATCTTTTTTCCTATTCACCCCGGGAAGGTGTCCATGACCCAAGAACCCTTGGTGCTGGAAGTAATGTATTTTAAAGGATTTATTATATTTTGAAGAAGGATTTTTTTTGGTACCTTACTGAAGGATTTTGTTTGGTACCTTAATCTTCAAATTTCCTCAAATTTGAAAATAATAAGCAAGAAAAATGGATCAGGTAGTTTTTAAAAGTGTGCAGATTAAAATGACTTGATTTTATTAATATTTGTTACAGTTAGGTAGGGATTGAAATAAAAAGTATGTTCTAAATGATATTGAAATTGATATTTTAAACATATCCAGCTACCCTCACCACAAATGAACCTATACAATGCAATGTTATAAACTTCTCCATAATCAAATGCCATTTCAAACATCAAAAAAGATTAGCGCAAGTCTTATTGAAGTTTTTTTTTTTGGCCAAAATGGTTAGTATTTATCCAGATATTGCCTACCATTCTAAATTCCAATGGCTGAGGGTTGCTTACTTCATCTGGCCTGCCATAGACCATCCAATTCAGATCCCTGGCCCTTCAATCAAAAAGATTGGAGATGTTCCCCTGTTCTAAAGGTAGAACTCATTAAATACATTTTTTTAAAAAATAAATAAGATTGTAGTTTTCAGATGTTGGTATGGTCAATTTAAATTAATAGTAGAAGTAACCAAGTGTTTGGATGACCTCTTGTGCATTTAGACAAAAATATATTTGTGGCATATATACCTCACTCTGTTTTATGTGTAAAATTTGATATTTGTTAGTTAGCCACTTATACCTTCAAGCAGGGGTGCAGAATATGTTTGACTACTCCAAATTTCCCCAGAACATTCTTTTTTTCATTAAAATTTCCCCAATCGAACTTTGCGATGTTTCCGGATAACAGCCTAAAAATGGTATCGGTATCCTTATTGTAACGTTTACTTAGTAATTCTACTGATGGTCTAGGTTCATAGTATACAAAATAAATAAACCAATTCTACACTATAAGACAAATGTGCTTATGTAGCCTCTTCTTTAGATATTGATTTGAAAGAAAAAAAATGATGCTTGTGCAAATTCTGTGATTTTGTTTTGTGTTAAATATTTGTGATTGAAAATGATTTTTTGCCGTTCTACTTGCTTCCACCAGTTAATACTCAATACTGTTGGTACATTGTGATTTTTAATTTATTTTTATGTGTGTAATGACAATTTGATTTTGGTAACAACACGTTTTAAGTACTTAGGTTAGGAATAAATTTGGTTTTGGTTAATAAATAAAAGTTTTAATGCATGGATGAATGAAGACATATGTTTAAATAAATTAAAAGAAAAAAAAAAAAAAAAAAAAACTGATAAGTAGGTACTTACATATGTTATATCGTATAAAACTAAAAGCTATCATCCTTTTTACATTTCTTGTACAGTACAGTGTCCACTGTCCAGTTCTTTGCCTACAGGTTTTTTATAAAATTGTCATTCAGAAACGGAAGTCTTCCCTTATTTTGATGTAGTCTGTCAACAACCTTAGAGGTTTTGTAAAACGACACGAGAATTAAAGAAAATATTTATAACTTAGTATTTCGCCACTTATATATTTAATAAAAACAATAAACCAAATGAAAAACTTAATAAATTTAAAAATGTTAGCAACAGGGGGTTATATTTGTTAAGATTTTTCTGCCATTGTATACGTAAAAAAACAAAACAAATTTTAGATGCAAGATATACTGATTTCAAGCACAGTTGCCGACTTAGATCACCGTCGTCGATCACCGAATTTGAAAACCAACTGATACAATACTTCTATATAATCCTTAAAATATATGTTCGATAATTCCAAGAAAGAAAATAAGTAATTTTATAGGAGATAGGTGTAATTCACAGAGTTAAATTGAAACCGTTGTCACGTGAGGGGTTTGTTTAGATAAACATTATCGTCTCGATTCACAGCTCTCCCTTTGGTGTCAGTACATATTTCAATGCCGAGTTTAAAAGGCTCTCGCCTGGGTGTCTCATTTTTATTTCAGACCCCTCTACTTTCTTGCAGGCTTAAAAAAGGTGTAAGTATTTAATTCGTTCGAGAAGAGAAACGTTAGACATAATAAAAGTCATAGACATTATTTTGAAAGTATGAGACATTATTTTTTTCCCAACATTTTATTGATCTATATTTTTTGTATACATTTTCCCCCCATTTTTCCCTGCCAAAATTTCCCCAGCCCTGCCCTGATTTCCCCCGAACCTCTTTCGGGTGTTCAGATATATTCTGCACCCCTGCCTTCAAGCAGATGATAATTGAACCCTAGGAATAATTATTTGGTCTAAAATGCTACATGTGGCGATAAGATGTTTTGAGATTTTAAAGCAGAATCGGGGGCAACATGGTCGTGTGGATTAAATTAATTAACACGTCTGCTGAGCAATCAATGAATCAAGGTGGGCAAGAGGTTGGGTTTGATCCCTTGCTGAGGTGCTCTGATATATATGGCTCACTAATGATCAAATACTCGCTTCGGTGGTTAGAGAGTGTGAAGTGGCTGGAACTCTACCACGGGGCTGTAAAATAGGCCTAAATATAGCCTAAGTGCTAGGTTCATACAAGTGGTTCGTCCTACCCGTCTAGTACTAGTACTAGGACCTTACTACCAAAAGCAATATCACCATGTATTTTAGATAGTTTTTTCAGACCATTTTTTCCTTGTACATACTTACCTTGTTATATATGTTAAAATTTCAGGGTTATGGTAGCCCCTCAGCAAAGCGTTCACACCAGTAGTAACATCGAATCACCTAGTCCCAGTTCTAGTCATATGGACTATATGCCAGTCACTAGTACTCATTCCGGAGCTAATAGTGGTACACCGGCAGGAGTAGCAAGGCCTGAACGTCGCGAAGAAGACACTGCTCCCCCTACACAAACTCAAAATGTAAATGTAGCTCTTGTACTACCTCAGCCTCTACAACCAGGTAGAGCTCAGGTAGCTGCTCAGAGTGCTTCAGCTGTTCAAGAACAGCAACAGGTCAGTCGTATGGAATGTCTTGCAGACATTTGTCTAGTTGAGGTGAGCAACTTAACTTACCGATTATTTTTAAGTAGTTATTATTTAATAAGTCAATATCTCTAATACCTTTAGCCTTGTTACTTTCTCATTTAGAGACAAACCTCCAATTATAAAGTTTGTGAAATGGAGTATTTTCCTAACGTAAAATTTATTTCAAAATAAGCAACTTTTATTGCATGGTTTGAATACAGTGTTTGTTGAAGAAAACCTTTAATTTTTTTATTAGCAACTAGAGATTAGGGTTTTATGAAATAAATTACACAATTAAAACTTTTTGGAGGACATTAAAAAGGATGGCTTTTATGATTCCTCTAATTCTTCACCAAGGGTATTTGTTTTGGGGTATTTTGAAATATTTTTGACTTTCTGACAGTGTTTTGTTATAATATACAGGGTGATCCAAAGGTTTGGAAACAGCTTAATATCTCCAGTTATAATTGAGGTATTAAGTTCCGGTTTAAGTTGGGTTTGTCTTGAAACTCCCTCTTGATAGTCGGTTTTTCAGCCCGAGTCAAAGGGTCTTAGAGCAGTAGTAACTTCTAATTTGTCCATTTGCTCTGAGTTACCTCAAATGAACCAGGCAAGAATGTATGTGATCGCACTTGGGCACTCTTGCTCAAGCTTCTAGGGCGAGAGTACTCGGCAAGAGTGTACTGCGGGCATAAGGATTTAAAAGGGTCAATAAAACCAATTGAGTCCCAGATGTTCTTCTTGAAGGTATCATGTATACTTTGCAAAGGTTTTCTTCAGAATTAGGTATGAAGCAATAGGTATAAGAGCTTATGAAACAGATGTCTTAACAATTCAATTATTAGATCATTAAATGGTTCTTTTTAGATGAAGCTATAGGTAAAAGAGCATATAAAACAAATGTCTTAACCATTCAATGATCATATCATTGAATAGTTTATTTCACATGATGCTATAGGTAAAAGAGCCTATGAAACAGATGTCTTAACCATTCAATGATCGAGTCATTGAATGGTCCATTTCAGATGAGCTTTAGGTATAAAAGCATATTAAACAGGTGTCTTAACCATTCAATGATCGGATCATTGAATGGTTCACTTTGGATGAAGCTATAGGTAAAAGAGCACATGAAACAGATGTCTTAACCATTCAATGTAAAAACTAACATCATTAAATTATAAAATCAAAGAATAAATAAGATTCCTTTTCCAATATATAAAAAGCTCTTAACTATTACACATTACTAGAGGTCGCATACAATTTTTTATTCACCTTTGGCCAGAACAATTTATTTTAGGTCCAGTAATTTTATGTTTTTCTTATGAAAAGAAGTATTACAATGTAATTTAGATTATTAATTATTGTTAAATTATTTTAATTTATAACATTAATAATTTATGTTTTAACTGTTAATTGTCTAAAATATTAAAAAGTATCTTTATTTGTTTTTTATCAGGCGGAAGCAATTGAGAATACTGTGTCGGCTTCTGTTCAAGAACCTTCTGAGCAGTCAGTTTCAGCTTCACAACCTCCAGTTCTGCCAATATACTGCCGTCAAGTGAGTTACACAGTGTTTACTCTTCCTGTATTTAGTTATTTTATTTTAAATATTTTCTGTTTAAAACTGTCCAGCTTTGCACGTATCTAGGATGTGTGTCCACATTTTACTTCTATGTGGAGCAACTGTTCTGATAAGTATCTTTTAGATCCTTGGGATTTAGCCTCGGGGGTATAGCTGAGAAAAAACAACTCCTGGTTCTGAAGAAAATAATATTGAAGCTAATTTTCATTGTTAATTATGTTACCCCAAGAACCAACAAATAGTAATTCTTTATTCAAACAGAATCAACGCCATAGCAAAAACTGATTTTGGTTGAAAAGAAATAATAATGAAGATAATTTACATTATGGTTTATGTTAGCTCAAGAACCAAAAATCTGGAATCTTTTTAGCTGTTTTATTGCAGGAAAGATAATGTATTATGTGTTAAGAAATCACTGATCCCTCGCACCCTATTCTATTCATGGCAGAATTCTACCGATGGTGACTGAAAAACTACAAAAAATAAATATGTTCAATTGAAATGTGGCAAAGTTGTTGATTAGACTTGTGTTTTTTAGGTTGAAGATGGTCAAGGAGTTGCCAGTAGTCAGGAGGTAGCTGGAGGCAGTGGTACTAGCCAGCTAAGTGGAGGTAATAGTGGACAACCATCTAGTTCTAGTAGCAGCGTTAGCACTAGTCAGGGTAACCAAAGTATGAAGCGACCACATCCTCCTTCATCTCCGTCACCTTGTGATCATGAAGCAAAATTACCTCCGGTAAGTTTTTCTTTTTACTTTACATATGAATATCTACATTGTTTTTAAGCATGCATACACTTGAGCCATTACCTGCTTCTTAGGGCATCTCACCAGTGCTATCTTGAAGGTCTTAAGTATCGAACAGTCTAAAAGCTTCTTCTTTTGACAATAGGTCAAAACACTTCTGCCCTTGATAGGTGTGAGTTGACCTACGATCAGAGTACTAGTCCAACTCACCACCATCTTGCTATATATACTGTATAAATGACCTCTTATCTACAAGTAGTATATGATTATTTTGTAAACCTCATTAATAATAGAAATAATGTAAAAATAAAAATGCCCACTGGGTTTCAAACTATGACATTCATGTGGTTTCAAATTTATTTTCATTCAGAAATAAATGTCACTGAATATTATTTGCTAAAACAATATTCATGTGTAAAATCCTTATTTTTTTTTTTTTTTTTTTTTTTTTTTTTAGATATATATAGTATCAAATTGAGATCATATAAGTTGAAATGCCTACACCTAAATCTGTATCTCAGAAATAAATTATTGTAATTCCAATTTTTTTACATAACTTTTAGTGATTTATACTGCAATGCTGGTAGATAATTGTGGATGAAATATTGTATCTCCTTTATTAGTTTATAAAGAATTAATCAATACTAATAATAAATATAAAAATACAATTTTTTAAATCTGATCTTATTTTCAACTTTTTTTTTATTTCTAATTGTTTCCATGTGCAAAATTTGGGGAAGATTTAAAGATGGGAAATGGTTCAAAATTGGGGTGATAGGTGTACGATGAAACTTACGAAGAAAAGTAATATAAGACCAGTAAAAATGTTGAAGAAAAACTGCTAGTTTCCATTTTTAGAAAGTAGAAAATAGCTATCTAAAAATGTGGCACAATAATTTACCTTTGAGGTATGGAAAATAGATAGCTCAATTTTCAATTTGTTATAATCATCGAGTGTTGCCTTACTCCACTCACTGATCTAAAAAATATTTGTTTAAATATCTCTATCTCTCATCTCTAACTGCCAAGAAGAAAGGATTGAAAATGATAATGGTTCTCTTAAGTTGCAAATTTTAACGACCCCTTCTAATTCTTCTTAGGAAGAATCCTGCTGTATTTTTTAAAATTATTTATAAACTATTGTAATTATATAACTAATTTGACTTATTGTTTCAGCAAGTGAAAAGAAGTCGTGTTAGTGGAGGTAATGAAGAGGAAATGGTGCTACACTCGGATGTTTTAGAAGTTGAATATCAAGTACCTACTAGCAGTCAAAGAGATCAGGATGATCCATTAGTAATATCTGACGATGAAATACCAGATCAAGGAGTGAGTTCTTTTACTATCACGTATTATTATTTTTTGGGGTAAATTTGATATCTACTAGATGTGTAGTTTTTTTGTTTTAAACAAATTGTGAGTACAGTAATCACTCGGTTACGCAGATACCTAATGTTACTTATTATTTTAAGGATTTTGTTTAAAAAAAAAAAAATATATATCACCTTTTTAACGCTTACTTACTCTATGGTGTTACAACCCATATAGAGTTTTCGGCCTCATTTACAATTTTAGTACCTGATTTTTTCTCATCTACTCTTATACACCAAGTACCTATATTACCCTCAAAAAGCTTCTCGATACTCCTATTTTTAATAACTATATGTGCCTATGAATTGTGAATTAAATATAAATAGTGGATTTGTATTGTAATTTCTTCTTCAAAGAATAATTCTTGATTATTTCCTCAATTCCAATTTCTATTTCATTCTTTATACTTTTTTCTAGAGTTGGGACAACCGACTAGAAAAATCAACCGAATTAATAAGTCGATTCGGGAAAAAACAATCGACTGAAAACAGTTTCATAGCGGGAATAGGGTATACGAATAAAAATACAGACTGAGACAACCCGCAAGTTGAATGTTTCAATCGGATGTTTTTGTTTTTAATTTAAGAGTGGTAGGTGAAGGGCTCAGAGCTGAGGAGGGGTGAGAAGGCGCATGACACTCGTTATCTCATTATACATATACATGTCCGAATTACAACTCAAAACTACAGACTGATATCAGTCGAATGAAAACTAGATATCCACAACCGAATGAATGAATATTTTAAAACAACCGATTGATTAGTCGACTGTGTTCAGTCGATTGGTTCGCAACGCTACTTTTTTCCAACCTTCGTAGCCTTTTTGCTTTAATTACTGAGACCAGCCTATGCTTTTGAATCACCATCCTTAATTTCTGATGAGTACTTGTTTTCCAGTTCTTTTGGCTGTTTAAAACTTCAAATATTCTCCATAGTATCTTCTTTACCCATATACTTACATATCTATGTCATAGCTTAACAAAGTCTATGTAATTCCTGAACAGTGCTTGTTTTCCAGTTCTTTTTGTTGTTAATAACTCCAAATATCCTCTTTAGTTATCATCTTTTCCCATTTACTTTAAATATCTATATCATAGCTTAACAAAGTCTATGTTTGGCTCCTAACCGTTCTAATGATTTGTTCATTGTTATTAATGAATCTTTTCACACTGATTGATTTAAGAGGAAAGATGAGTGAATAGCAATTGTTCTCTGCATTCGCTCCTTGCTTTATCTTTATGTGCATTCCATTTTTTTATTTTTCTTATTGATGGTAGGGTCTGAAAGAAAAATTAAATGGCTCAATTCACTCAATTTTTTTCTTCAGTCTTTACTATCAATAAGATATGCAAAATGATAAACTTTCTCAATGTTATCTCTCCTAGTTGTAAGTTCACTTACCTTTCTAAATTTATCATACCAATCTGTGTCCATATTATATTTCGGTTAACTGATAGTCATACTTAATTGTATTACCTATTTCACTGTTAATATGCAGTAATGATGGAATGACCTTTGTTGACGTATTGATTAAGTCTGCATTGACAGCAAATGCAACACACTGGATGTAGTGGTTATATTATCAAATTAATTTCTGTACTTTCTTCAAAACCATGTTAAAGAGTAATGTGTGGACAGTACAGGTGTGCTATCCACATTACTCTTATATTGTGGGCAGTACAGCTGTACTTATCCACATTACCTGGTTTTAAAGAAAGTCTTACAAAGTACAGAAATTAAAGTGAGTTCTTCCTCCCCAAATCCTTTTTCTACTTTGTTACTTTTCTACTTTTGTTAATAACAATGTTTTTTAATTAGAAACGTAATTGATTGATTGTTTAGGCTATTGAAGACGGAGGAGAATTTGAAGAAGACGCTGAGGAAGAAGGACGTTACGGAATGGAAACATACAGCCATAATGAACAGGTACTTATTATTATTTAGTGTTATCGGCCTAAAAGTATCAAATAAATTAGACGTATAACACCATTAGCATCTTCCAGCGTCCCCTATGAAGAACGAAGACGTATAACTAAAAAAATGTCCTGTTACTTTTTTTAATAAAATAGTAGGTGCATATTAAAAGAAAGGAGATTTGTCGAAGAAGGTTTAGTTCAGATTGAGTTTTATGCATTCAATGATTCCTGTCCCATAAGTCTGCAAAAGGGTATTTGCAATTTTAGCATTGAGCAGTAATAATGTATGTTTTGAGGTGTATGATGTGTTTATCAATTAAGTTGTTTAAAAAGGGGACAGTCAGGAAAACTAATACATCCTTGTTTACTCACCATTAAAGACAAATCTCTTTTTAGGGGTTTGAAGATCTTTCTCGAAACCCTTATGCCGAGGGTGATGTGTCTGTCTGTCTCTTTGGTTCATATCTCCCGAACCGTTAAGGGTAAAAAGTTAAATTTGAAACACTGGTGCAACTTTTTAACCCACTCAAAGGAAAAATACAGAAAAGTTATAAATTTATTATGCGCAATTCGCAAAAATGTGGTAAACTCAAATATTTTTATTTTTTTATGACTGCCCATGAAATTTCATCTTATTTTTATTTTAAGTCAATTAAATATTAATATTTGATTCTTTTTTTGTAGGAATTGACTAGCTTTGATGATGCTGAAGGACCTGATATAGATGAGGGTAGCAATACTGACCAAGACAACAATGAAGTTGATATTATTGGTATGGATACCTATTTATTCTCTCTCTGTAGTTATGGAGAGTTTATGTAAACTTGCAAAAAAGGAATGCTAGAAATGTATCTTTAAAGTGACCTAACTATATTTGTTTGTTTTTTTTTCTTCAAAAACTAATGTAATTCTTTAATCAAACATATTTTTTTGCTCCTCAGAATAGACAGGTAAAGCAAATTAAACTTTTGCCTTCCAAAAACAAGGAGGAGTTTTGTAAACTGTTTGAATCACTTGAGTAGGCTTCTGATATGAATAATCTGAGTTTGCTCTGATTTCCGTGGTGTTTGATATACCTCAAAATTTTCGGGGTTTACTTAATATCTCTGTTCCTAAGCATGTTCGGACCAGGAGGGGTTAGTCCTGACCTGGCCACGAACTAGTATGATAGAAATAATAATAAATAAACAACACAAAGAGCCAGAGCTAGTGGACTGTAAATAGCTGTATTTTAATAGGATATTTATAAAATAAGTATAAAAGTGAGCCTACTATAATTATAAAAAAAGGTAAAATGTAAAAGCTTATAAATACATATGGAGAGATTAGCTGTGGAGAGTTGAGAAGGGTTAAGCTGAAGTATAGCTGCGCTGCAGTTCCTCTTGTGACTTGGAGGAGATGGGAAGATCCCGCCAAAGCTGAGCCAAATAACTCTTCTGGACGCCAAGCAAGAGTTAATAAGTATAAATATTTGCCTGGAAGTCAGGACAAATGAGTTAACCCAGATACCTGGGTTAACACGCCGAAATAAGTATAAATATTTGCCTGGAAGCCAGAACAAATGAGCTAACCCAGATAACTAGGATTAACCCGCCGAATAACAACATAAAAATAAATAAAGCTACTTGCTTGCTTTGAGTCAAATCAACTTCCACTTAAACAAATCTCTGTCCAATGCCGTAGAAACTTTGATAACATAATTAAAGAAAAGTCTAAATTTACCTGGCATCCAGGATAAATAAATTAAACCTGGATGCCAGGGACAACTAGCACTAACAAGGGTTCTTAATCACACAGTCATGCTTGCTAGCAGAGAAAACAACAACAGACTGAATAATTTCTTCATAGCTCTTGGAGGTGGATGTGAAGAATAACTGAACCTGGGTTTAAGGTTATGATGCGTAGCGGGTCTAGTATCTAGACGGATTTATTACATAAACTATATAAAATATAACATATTCCTATTAATTGATACACATAAAAGGATTTCAAAATTCCCTATACAAAATTAAGAAAAGGAGTTCAGGTTGTCCTGAACAAAGCATCTAAGAGCAAAAGTGGTTAATATTAATTTGTAGAGGAAAAAATTTGCTATAACTTATGTATTTATAAGTTTTTCTTGTTAAAACGTTTAGTTGTGATGAAATAGATTTGACTATCTCTAACACTTCTTTACAGTGTCAGTTTTGACTTTTGAAAGCCAACAGCAACAATGCTATAAAGTGTTAAAAATTGCCAAATCTGTTTAATCGTTTTTAAATGTTTTAAAAGAGAAAAGAACATTAAAATATAAAATTTGTAGCAAATTTCTTCCTGTTTAGTATTGATGATAACCGCCTTTGGTCTCCGATGCATACGAACAGAGATATTAAGCAAACCCCGAAAAAAGTCTGAAAATTTTGAGGTATTCCTAAGACTACTTGGTTTATTTTTATTTTTTATTTTTTTTAGCTTTAGCCCCACTCGGAAATCAGGATAACTCAAATTATTCATATCAGAGGCCAATTTGAGTGATTAAAACAGTTTCCAGAACTCCACTTGTTTTTCAAATGCACACCATTTTTTGGAGCTAATTTTCTTGGCCTAAGATAGTAATCCAAATTTTTTTGTAGGCCTCGGCATGCATTTAGGAATGTAGTCTCCAGATTTCCAAGCTCGTTTAATATTTGACTCTACAGATAGGTAGGTTCTTCTTAGTCCCTAGGTGATCTCTAAGAAAACCTTTTTACAACCTGCACTTTAATTCAAAATGATAAAAGTTTATAGTAATTGAAATGAATTATGTATTCAAGCACCACTTAATTAGGGTGAAGCCTAGATTTAGAGGAAAAGGGAAGATTTTAATCATTGGAAATTATTTTATTTAGAAGCAAGACTGACTAACTCTAAATTTTGATTCCTCTGAAATCATATCTAATGGCCAAGAAAATTTGTAGTTCTACTTGAAATTTTGAAGAAATTTAACCTAAATTATATGCATTCTTTGTATACAACTTTGTGGCCAGGTCAGGATAACTCCCTTCTGGTGTGAACATCTAATATTGTAAGGATTACCTTGATAAATTAAAAAAAAAATGAATGAATATAAAATAAAGAAAATAGTATGATTCACAGCTAGGAGTTTTGTAGATGAATTCATGCAAATATAAAATGAATTTGAACTTTAAGTTAATTATTTATTATTTTGTTTTAAATAGATGACAGTAATGAAGTACCCAATCAGTGTGAGAGTAGTGGTGTTCTACCACTTGATCCAAGTGGCTCTACTGAAGCTACAAGTTCAGGTGCTGTCATGCAACAAGCTTATCAACCTAGAAGAGCTGGACCCTCTGCCTTTTTACAATTTGTAAGTACTTATTATCATTATAGATCAAAAGTTTCTGTAGTTGTTGTTTTAAATCTAGCTAACAGAATTACCTCGTCTGATTCCACTTCTGAGTTTGTAATATTTACTCAGCTCATAGAGGAGATTGAGCTCATAGAGAGTTCTTGATCGTGGTCAGTTGATGGAAAACAAATGGGAAGCTGCTCAAAAGAGTTAAAACCACCAGGTTTCAGCCTGATAAACCTTGATCGACACTCTCTGTTTGATAATTATCAAGATGCCATGTCTTATGAATTATTACAGATTAAACTAATATGAAAACAAATTTAATTAATAGCGATTTATCAATTATTGTAATACATCTTTTTGGTTTAATATATTAGAGGTAAGATGGCTGATAAGATAATTTTAACACAAAAAAAACTACTTTTTCATTAATTGAAACAATTTGACCCTTATTTGAAGGTCATCTTCAGTAGTATTTAATTCTAAAAATAAAACTAATATAATACCTCAAATTAATACAACAAATCAAGATATAAATTTACATTTATTTATAATCCCGATCTCAATTCAATTTCTTTGATCTCTAAGCTTAATTAGTAGTTATGGTTTGACAATATCTACCTATTGTAAGTGTACACATTATTAAATGCAAACCATAACAGAGATCGAAGAAATTTTAATAAGATCTGGATTAAAAAGAAATGTAAATATTTATCCTGATTTGTTGTATTAATTTAAGGTATACTTGCTTTATTTTTAGAATTAAATACGACTGAAGATGACCTTCAAAGGGTCTAAAATTACCTTCATAAGAGTCAAAACATTTCAATTAATTAAATAGTAGTTGTTTTTTGTGTTAAATTACACCTTATCAGCCATCTTGCCTCTCATATACAAATATGAGGAGTTTGGTCACCCAACCCGAGTTAGTTCAAAGGAGCCTCCTTAGTGGGCTGCGTCTTCGTGTAAAAGCTCCCAGATTAAAAAAAACATAAAGTAGCACATTTGCTTTGACACTATATACTTTAAGCTTCAATTATTTCCTCTTCCACTTCTTGATCTTCTAATGTGTGATAAGGAATTGACATATGTGTTTCAACTTTATCTTATCAGTAAACTTTTACTCAAGCCAATGTTACTGATATATCCACAGATTTCTTTTGGTACAAGCATGGTACACTCACTTTAAGTAAATGTCTTTATTTTCACTGATTATTTTTGTTGTAGAGTTACGATGAAGCTGGTGATGAATCGGTGGTGCCTTCAACTCCAACTTTATACGTACCTAGAAGAGTAGATGGATTTGGTGAGCCAGTCAGTTCTCCTCATGTTCCCTCTCCACGTTTTACATTCGGCAGTGAACCACCACCTCAACCATCTCAGCCGAGGCAGTCGAGTAAGTTTATCGTTTCATATGTAAACTCTTTTCCAACTTGAATTAAAGAGGACGTTACGCTAAGAGGACGTTTGGAGTATTACACAATTGTCCATTATTGTTTATTATTTGTTCAGTGGATGGTGGAGTAGCACAAGTTGCTTCAGAAGGCATAGATGATACTAGAATGGATCTGAGCCAGTTGGATGAAGGAAGAAGAGTGCCTACCACTCCATCTCATGTGTCCCCTCAGGGTAAATAAAAACTTTGTATATGCTGTTTTTCCGCAACTTCTTTAGATTGTTACTCCTGTATGTTTTTTTTAGAATATGAATGGATATAATTGTTTATAACTTCTTTTGTCTAAATAACTATTATTAAGAGAAAGGGATGTTTAGTCTAATACAATCCAACGCTTCTGTTTTTATAAGGGGAGTAACAGTTTAAAGGAGAACATTCTATGCACCTTCTTTAGGCTGTTACTCCTTCTGTCTTTTTATAAGGGAAATAACCATCTAAAGAAGAACATTCTGTACACCTTCTTTAAATTGTTAATCTCTTCTGTTTTTTATAAGGGGAGTAACAATCTAAATTTAATGAAGTGCCGTTTTTTTCTCGTCACGTATTAAAATTTGCTTCTGTTTTGGGTTGTTTAAGTAAAAAAATTAAAATTAAACTACTTACAGTCTTTAGGGTAATAATTTAGTACATGTTCACTGCTCCTTATGTAATATTTTGCCTCCTCTTGAAGCATCGTCAGGCCTAAAAGATTATTTTTATTGTTTAAGTACATTGGCTTACATGATAACATAAATATATAACATTACTTTTTAAACAATTGAAATTATGTAAATAAATAAATAAAACTAACCTTTACATTTTACAACCTGTTGATTAACATGTATTTTAATTTAAGTATTTATATAATAATCACATAACATTTTTTTGCAGTGTGGAGTACCTACAAGTAAACAATTCATTAATACATGATCAATTTTCCACATTTAAATTTAAAGACCTCTGACAGATAATCTAAATCTTTCTTTTGTACTGCCTCTACAAATTTTTCCCAAATACATAAATACCTACTACATAGTGTACTCCTTTTATAAATACATATATTTGATCATGTTTTATATTTTATAAAATTATATTGTTTCAATTATAGATCTTTTAGGCATAACTATGTTCCAGATTCGAATTAAATATATCTGAATTTCTTCTTCTTTATCTGAATTTGGAATTAAATATATCTGAACTCAAAATAAAGTTTAGTTGTTTTCCCTTAACAATGCAAAAAAGAAGTAAAAAAACTTAATGTTTCTAATAATAATTTAGGTGGTATCTTTGCACCTTTAGGTAAATTTTTACTTTTAAATTGGGTTTTTTATTTGGAGGAAGTTTGGGGAATAAAAATTATAGGTTATAATTAACTTAAATGTGTTTCTTAACTTATCTGTCAATGAATTTCATGGGTAGAATTTTGTACATCCTATCAATTATAAAAAATATAAGTACAGTGGGACTTTGCTATAAAAATAATCATTATTTACGAATTTCTCAATTTTATGAAGATTATTTATTAAATACCAACACATTTGTGTATAAAAATGTTTCTATATAACAAAATAAACAATTCCATGGAATGGAAAAAAGATCATACTTCTATTTTAGGGTCCGTAGGCAAAACCGAGGAACCTTATATTTTCCTGCATGTGTCTGTCCGTCCGTCCTTTCGCCTGCTCTCACGGCTACACCTTTTTGATTCCTTTTTAGAAATTTGGCATGTATGTGTCTTGTACCTACCCACATATATTAAAAATATAGAGACTTAAAAAAAATATTTTTAAATAAGAATTAGGGTAAAAAAAACTTAAGGGTTAACATTTTTTTATTTTTTTTCGACACCGTGAGGGGTATCATATGAAAGGGTACGTCGAGCTGATTACAAAAATATATAATTCTTATTTTATAACTTTGATAGGGCGAGCGTAGGCAACGTGTCCCCTCCCCCCTCTATCTCGCTTATGTGAAGTGCAAAAAAATCTGAAAAAATTCCTGAACATTCTTCGACCAAAAGTAAAGATGTCACTTTAAAAAATATTGTTTTATTTTTTATTGACAAAATACGTTTTTTTTTTATAACTATGGTCTTTTCGATGTATTTATACGGTTTTAGTCCGGTTCAGTGGCAAAAAAATACTTTATCAGAAGTTTGTTTATGTGTTTTGAGAATATCAGACCCATAGGATAGTTCAAAGTAAGCTTTTTAGCATTTTAAAAAACACCATCAATAGGGTACTACTTAAACTATACAGGGTTGCCTACGGACCCTCGCTGTGTGCTGACTAGCACACACTTAACCTGTTTATTTCATTGCTACCCTCTGTGCAAAGATGCAGTTGTTTTTGTTGTTGCTGTTGGTTCCAGGTCTGTTGCATTTTACAGTCAATTATGATTTATCGCAAATATGTCTGCAAGAAAAAAATAATTGTTAAATCAGTTTTTTTTAATAAAAAATGGAAATTTCTATGTAGCTATAACATTTTACAGTTCATCTGTACGGTGAATTTTGACTGAATTATTAATTAAAATTTAATTTTACTCACTTATTTTTATTTTGTCTACTATAGATGGAAGCAGTGGGAGTAGTACTAGTAGCTCTAGTGGTTCTGGTGAAATCGGACAATCTATTAGTGCTAGTGAAGATGACTTACAACCACCCCAGCCTGCTGAATCCCAGCCAAATCAACCTAAACAGGACATTGAAATGTCCACTTCTTCAACTGATGGTAACAACTTATTCACTTATACTCTTTTGCGTTTATTACCGGTTATGTAGAATTTTATTGGTTGAATATATGGAAGAACGCAGCACTTTTTTAGGATCTTGTTTTTATGGCCAAGATATCGGAATTGAGATATGGACTCAACCATATAAATATGGTATAAATGTTCAGTGGTTATTGATCATGATCAGGGCACCTTATATGTTGTCTTTACAGAATAATCTTCTTGATAAGCCAAGCAATCTTTTGATCAAAAGATCTTATGATTAAAATGATTTTTAGGCTTTCCAACCTTTGAGCTTTATTTGAGAGTGTTGTTTTGGTCTTCAACAGAATATTATAAATCTAACTCAAGTTCTCTCATAATCAGTACTAATAATGGCCTGATAAAGATAAACATTTAACTTGTTATTTGTTAAATAAACGTGTTAATTACTAATATTTAGCACGTTTAATAAATTTGATTACTTTTACATCTCTTCTACTACTTACTGAATTTACAGATTGTGTATTTTAAATTGAGAAGATATCTAAATAGTGGACAAAATTTAAGAGGTGTCAACTAAAATAGCATATAAGACATACTGTAACAGCATATAAGACATACTGTAACAGCATATAAGACATACTGTAACAGCATATAAGACATACTGTAACAGCATATAAAACATCAAACCGGTTCTAAATTTCTTGGCATCCTTTGTCAAGCCTATCTTTAGTAACCGAAACAATTTCTTTAGTTATTTAAAGCTTTCTACATCTAAGTATAATTTATATACTTCCAAATACAAGAGAAAACCAAAAAGTCTGATGCCAAGATGCACTTGTCAATAAATAAAATAAATAAATAAATAACCATTTATTGCCAGAAAATTCAAAATTATAAATAATAAAATACAGTCTTCTTATATACATAATATTAATATAAAATCAGTTTCTTTATTCTTTTTTTTTTAACATAATTCGGCAAATCAGAATAGTTCTGTGGATTGCGCAGTCGCAAGTTGGTCTGTTTTATGACATTTTTATTTTATTTTAGAAAAAATTAAACATGGATATACTAGAACATGCATATTCCTACTTTCTTTTCCTTTAATTATTTGTATAACCAGACATCTTTGTATACTTCTCCCATACGCTTCCACTCCGTCCTTTCCAGGGCTACCCTCTGCCAGGTCTCTCCTCCACAAGATTTCCTCATTTCATCGTCCCAGCGGACCTGTGGTCTACCCTTCCTTCTTTTCTCACCCCTTGGATACCAGTTAATTAGCTTCTTCGTCCACCTTCCGTCTGTTGTTCTTGCAATGTGCCCGGCCCATTTCCACTTCCTCATAAGCATTGTCTCTCCAACATCCTCTATTCCAGTTGTAAGCACTTGTCAATAACCAAGTTGAAATCTTTGATGAAAGGTTTATAATTAACCAATATAAATGGCATTAGTGAAAATATTTTTGAACTGGAACTTATTTATCATGACTAAAATAACTGGTTTAATCATGATTTCTTCTTTTGGTCTAATAATAGTTCAAGAATTCACGTTTCACATAAGTTTCATCAAACACTTTATTTCTAACTCTTTAGGTCATTTTCAAGCTTTTTACACCAGATTCAAGGCAGTTACATCTCTTTATCACTAGTCCAATACATAATTCACATCTTAAATTATATAAAAAATTAACATATTAACATTTTTTTGCTATAGTCCTCGAGAGAATTTGAAGTTATGTTATTATATAATCTAATGCCTAAACCGGTCAAACAGAAGGTGACCTGGAACAGCCTAAACCGGTCAAATTGTTCAATTGCAATTATTTTGTGTGATGTAGTTTCGTTATCTAACTACTCTCTTTTAATATGAGTCGCTATCATACATTGAGTTACCACGGCCCAGACCGATTTATGACAAGTAAAATAGCTTAGCACTAATAATTGTATTGCGAAATGTATATTATGTCATAATAAATGGTTTTTTTTATATATCATACATTGAAGAAAAACACGGTCGATGATTTTAACCCTAGAGTACTAACCATTCATAAAAATTACGATTGTCTATTAACTAGTGTAAGTAGCTTAGCGAGTGTGAGCTATCTTAATTCTGTAAAACACAGACTTCCTAATCTTCACCAGTGCTTTATCTACATTCTTTTCATGCCTACAAGCTTGCTTTTGCTGTGCCCGAAAATTCTTAGTGTTTTCTTTACGCCGTTTTTACTTTGATCTACAACCTATTTGTAGCTCTATTTGCGGCATCCCCATTTGTGAAGAACAATCTAAAAAAAATGGTTAACTAACATTTCTTTCAATATTATATTGTACAAAAATAATACAGTAGAACCTCGATAAGAAGTGTCTCAAGTGGATTGGGAAAAGTCTTGTTATCGAGGTGCTCTTTTTGTTGAGGGTCGTGTATTCAAGGTTATTTTGGCTATCAGTTGTGTTATCAAGGTTAATGGGCAGGGTTTTCAAGTCTAGACTTGTTCATGGTCGATCCATTCCTGTGTAGAGTCGCGTTATAGAGGTTGAATTCTCAAAACGACTTGTTATAGAGGTTCTGAGTTACGTTTTGAATTGGAAAAAATCTGTTTTATTGAGGTTGTTTGGATAATAATAGTCGCGTTATAGAGGTTAATTTAACATTATGTGTTATGGCAATCTCAAGGGGATTCGAAAATTGCACTTGTAATTGAGGTTGTCATGTTATTGGGGGTCGTGTAAGCAAGGTTCTACTGTACCAATTTTAAATATATTATTTAAATAAATAAATCTAGCAATACTCCAATGTTGTTTTTAAATTCTTACATTTCATTGACACTCAAACTATACTAGTTGATTTTGTATTCTTCATATTATGTGATACTAATTTTTATGGCTAATGCTATGCTATCATTAAAAAAAAATAAAATAAAAATAAAACAAGACAATTGAAAAGTAATAACAAAACACTCCATACAATCCTTGTAAAAACTACAAAGGTTAGTGTTAAGTGCCAACCAAGTATGGTTAGTATTCTAGGGTTAAGTTTTAGCTGTTATAATTACGCCTGTGAACACAGTGAATTTAAAACTTTAGTTTGTCAGTATTAGCATTAACATAGCTTATCTCCAGGTTCTAAGCTTGAAAATGACCCAAAGGGGTTGAAATATAACATTTTATGGAACTTGTGTGGAATGAGAATTCTTGAACTATTATATAATACCCAATAGACCAAAAGGAGAAATCCTGAGTTTTTTTTTCTAAAAAAAAATTGATAATGCTTTTATTTTTTACATTAAAATGTTAGTTTTAATTGATATTTTGATTATTTTCTATACAGGTGTTACTAGCGAAGGAGAGAAGACACGATCAGGATTGGAAGGAGTTGAAGAGGAAGGTAGAGAAGCTGAAGCAGGACCTAGTGCTCCACGTGGATCAGCACGTGCCAGCTCACAGGCTGCTAAACGCTCCGTCAGAGTAACAGCTAGGCGAGCACCTCCTCAGCCTATAGTGTGGGAGAAACTCAACGTTTCTACTTCAGGCACTACTCCTACTACACAGACTGTAACCATGCTTCCTTTCAGAGGTAATTTTCCTCTTGTTAGAGTACGTATTATTACAGTAAATGTTAAAAATTAAAATGTAAATGTTAAAGATAATTGTAATTTAAATCAAATTATAATTATTATTAACTATGGGAAACAGACAGAGAAAAATAGACTCCAGCGCGGGGATTCGGGTCAAGGTATCATTAACGTCAGAGAAATTCATTCTCCTGCGTAGCTTAGTTGGTTAGAGCACTATACTGGAAATATAGAGGCCGGTGGTTCATATCCCCGCGCTGGAGTCTATTTTTCTCTGTCTGTTTCCCGTAGTTAATAATAATTATAATTTGATTTAAATTAAAATTTAATCGTTCCGTAGTATGAATACTACCAAAATCGTAAAATATGAAGATAATTGTAGAAAAGAGCCGTGTAGTGAGGGAATAGGACTAATCCTTAACCCTTACACCCCGGCCTACTCCATTTAATAAACTACTATAAAATGTATCACTTCACAACTCAAAAACTTCCACTTTTTCCAGTTGAAATGTTGCATGCATGTTTCAATAGAACATTAGAGAATTCAAGTAAAGTTTTATTTAAATCGATACGTTAAAACGTCTGATATTGGTGAAAACATTGTTTCGCTTAATATTTTTAACTATCTTTATCACTTCATAGCGGTGTCGCTGTTGGTGTTACTAAAAAAAAAATTATATGTAAAAAATGTTTGTCTCATCGAACATGATGATGATTGGTAATGTTACTTTTTATTAGCTTGCTTTCTTGTTTGTTTGTTTGTTTATTTGTTTGTCCAGTGCAAATCTTACAATCGACTTTTAACTAACATCCCGAGTAGCTAGACATTTGAAACTTGTAGAATAGCTCAGAACACGATGACAATGCATTATTTTAATACTTTTAGCCATCTTTCAGCAGAATTTAATTCGTTTTCAGCAATTTTGCTGTATGGAAAGTTAGTTCGGAAATAACTCGCAAGTTTTTTTTTTTTTTTTACTTGACCTATATTTACGATCTTCATTTTGACGGGTTTCAAATTATTATTTTTTATTTAGTCAACAGAAAATTTAAAAACGTAGTATATAAAAGTTCTTTTTATCTTGTAATTTTACATTATTTGAAGCTCATGTTTACGTGAGCATTAGGCATGAACTCTGATGGATTGAGCACATTACCTTCGACACGACCTGACATGGTACGACATTGTCGGTTGACATAGTGTGGACGCGGCTTTAGACGGATAACGCTGTCTAACCAACTTAGCCTGAGTATTAGTAAAAGGAACATTTATATCAAATTTCAACTAAATCGGTCAAATTTTATTCAAGTTATCGTCGGATACCTTTAACGTTACTGACAGACAGACAGACAGGATGCATAATTTGTTAAATTTAAGAAGCTTGCATATGCTGGCGTCAATTAAGATAAAATTATTTTTGAGTCCAATGTACTTTGGGACAAAGGAATATCACACTTCTCTTTTTATAAGAGGGGTAACAGTCTAAAGAAGAACATTCCGTACACCTTCTTTAGATTATTACTCCTACCTTTTTTTATAAGGGGAGTAACAGTCTACAGTCTAAAGAAGAACATTCCGTACACCTTCTATAGATTATTACTCCCACCCTTTTTTTTATAAGGGGAGTAACAATCGTAAGAAATGCCTTACTTACAAGTACAAATTTGTTATGTGTAAAACCTTTTTATTATTGAGTCTCCTTTCAAAGTGAATTGGAAATGCCATCTGCGTCTAAGAGTGTCTCTCTCTCTCCCAGGCTATTTAGATTATATTTATTACATAGACTTGCAATTCTCCTTAAAAAAATGTCATGATTTCTTTCATATTGTCTGTATAAGTGCACTTCTCCTAAACTGCCCAAGGCTATAAAAATTCCTTCAAAATTCACTTTCACCAAATCATTATCGTTTGGATAAATGTTCCTTTATGTTTTCATCCTTGCATTTTTAAACTCTAAATATTCTTTTCTAGAATTGGACCCTTTATCATTTTTGTAAAATATTTTGTTTTATTTTGGTCTATGTAGGGTCTATTTGTTTTGATATAATAAAAAAAAAAACTTATATCTTTAAAAGAAACTAATTTCTTCCACCTATTTAAGTATGAATATTCCAATTTTTTTTCTCAAATGTCAAAATTCTTTCCTCTTAAGGCCACATTGCACTATGTGATTTTTGTCACACACTTTTCCCTGTTACGCTATGATTTTTTATTTAATTAGTCATACAGAAAATCATATCCTCAGTCACAAGGTATAGGAACCAAACTAATTTCTATTTGGATTTTTCGTTATTTATCAAAATAAGTAGGGTTTTTTTAGGCTAATTTTACAAAGTAAAGGTTATACTTCACTTGTTGTTTTTACTTAATGTTTATTTATATTATTTTAGGAGTAGCAAGAGGAAGAGGTATGGGTCGAGGTGGTGCACCGCCAGGAGAAGCTGTGCCAGGACAACCAGGTCAATCTCCAAGACCACCTGCGCCATTTGTACGAGGCAACAGAGCCCGGCGTTCTGCCCGCACACCTTTTCATTTCAACAATCAAAACCGTTTCTGACTCTACCCTCCACTTAGGTGTTACGTGACACCTCATCATCGTGCTGAAAGTACTGATCAACCACCTCCGACTCCACCACCTGAGTAAAAATCAAATTTGGACACCTAATAAAAGAAGCAAAACATCAAAAGAGACATATATAAAATATAAAGCTTAACAGCATTCTTAGATAATACTTAAATGCATAATTGATCGTACAATATGATTAATAATCTTGGATTTGGCTTAACAGTAAATATTGTTCCTTATTAATTCCAATAAATTAATAATCAGTCTTAAAAAAAAACTTTTTTCCTGCATAATACAAGATGATTATTATAGTTGTGACTCCCTTTTAATTTGATTATTAACTAGTTTATTTATAGCCTTTAGCGTGTCAACATGAAAAAATAAAATTTAATATTTTAATTTTTAAATATAAATCCTTATCAAGCTGTAGATACAATTTAAAAATTTATGCTTTTGAAACTAATCTCACAATGACAGGATATTCTTTTACACATAAAAGAAGAAGAAACAGTCTCTCCTCGTAAAATATTTGTATAATTCAAACCGGCTTTCGGCCTCTATAAGGCCATCTTTAGTGCCTAAACAAACAGTAATCGAACACTAATTAAAATTTCAAGAAGAAAACCGAGACAAAATACAAAATAACTACGAAACAATAGTCATGGCAAATAAAAACCAAAAGAAAAACAAAACAATAAAATAAAGAAAATACACAGAAATAAAAAGCTAAACGGTCTAACAATAAGATAAACTAACATCACAGTAACTAAGTTAAGAATATGTCACCAATAAAATTAAACATTATAAAAATAAATGATAACAATAAATAAAAGATTGAACAACAAATAAATAACGTGTTATAAAAAATAGACTAAAACAGAGAGTAAAGAAAAATTAACTAAGAGAAAAGATCCTACCGAAAAAGCTGGAAAAGTAAATCAACTAGAAAGGCTCATAGGGATGGGTGAGTCATGCGAAGCCAGAAGCTGGCACAAGACTGATCCGTGTTCTGGCTCCGGCCATGACCTTCAGAAGAGATGACGCGTCACCCCTCTCATTGACGTTCCATCTCTGTCTTCTTCAATTCACAAATACTGAAAACAACATTTGTGAATTGAAGAAGACAGAGATGCAACTTCGAAATTCCACAACTCAACTAGAGATAAGAGTTTCAACTAGTCGTGCAGCTGAAGCTGAGATTGCAGCTCAGAGAGAAGAAGAATTACAAGCTAAGGCTGCTCTTCAACAGGTAATTAAAATATATGAAATAAAGGCTTATGGGATATTATTTGGTTCTGTAAATGTGAAGTCTATGTTCCTTACATTGGTAATTACCTTATAGAAGTTTTTTTTTTTTTTAAACCGGGGGGAAATCTTAATCCCAGAGAAATAGACCACCAGATGGGTCCTTTGAACAAACCCGGGTTGCAGAAGGTTTTCCCTCTATTAATCCATAGACCCTCTACTCCTTCAACATTCTGATGCCTTGGCAAAATGCTATCATCTTGTTGATGGTTATTTTTCTTAGCTCCCTGACAGGAACGGTTGCCTCGCCGAAGATCAGCCATCTATGATTAGCAGCCCGGGGCAGCGGCTAATAATAGTCTGAGCACATGCAAGGATAGCATATATCTGAAACACTGTAGCATGTTTTCCTAGACTTATACTCTCCTCATAGCTAGGGTCTTTACAGTAGATCCCAGCTCCTGACAACTTCTCTATTCGTGATCCGTCCGTGTACCACACGTCTTTTCCCATAATAGAAATATTCGTCCTGTTTTCCTCCCAATCCAGTATCGAGGGGAAGAAAGAACTCCAGGAGTTCCTAAATTGCCATCTTGCAATGCAATAATCTTGAATCATTAATGCCATAGGACACGTATCTATCAAAAGATCCCATGCCTTTTCATGGCCTCTGTGGCTATTGTAGCCGCACCACAGGCCGATGCAGTGAAGCCGATATGAGGCGAGCATGGCCTCGAATCGGATATACAGGTCTAGTGGGGGAAGTCCCACCAGTACCTCCAGAGCTAGGCTTGGTGCTGTTCCCATCGCTCCTAGTATTCCAAGACACACTGTCCTCTGAAGATACTCTGGTTGCTTCTTAGTAGTGCTCAGTAATACTTTCGGCCACCAGATGACACAGGCATATGATAAAATTGGTTTGACTTTGGCCGTGTATATCCAGTGTATTACTTTAGGCTTAAGATCCCATGAGGGGCCTATAGCTCTCCTACACACCTAGAAAGCTGAACCTAGAATGACACGAATGACAGATAATGAAAAAAACAATAACATTAAAGAAGTAGGTACTTTCAAGAAAAGGTTTATATCATTCTCCCATGCTAGTTTTCCAGACGTAATCTTCAAGTCTCATAGGTGCACGACGTTGTCGATTGGATCTTCGCAGTGGAGGCCCGCCGCTCTCAGTAATTGAAGGTGATAGCGAGAGGCTATCTTCGCAAGGATTTACTGGTTGTGGAAAGTCAGAACATCCGTCATTGGGTTTTTCTGAGGGATTTGGCCCTTGAACTGTTGGTTCTTCGACAATTGGTTCATTGTTATATATTTTCTCTCCGTCAGCTTCCAATGGGGCCAAGTGTCGGTTAGAGACTGTAGTTTCACGTCCATCAGGGAGTCTAACGTAAGAAAAGTCTGGATTACTTTGTATCAGTTCCACTTCCTCTACAATGGGTTCATATTTGTTAGTACGGTTAAATTTCTTTAGCAGGACTTGCCCCGTATTTGTTAGCCAACTAGGTACAGATGCACCATTAGTAGATCGTTGCGGATGGACAAACATTCATTCGTGTGGCATACAATTTGTAGCTGTGCACAGAAGAGAGCGAATGCTGTGCAAGGCATGAGGTAAAACTTTTTCCCAGTTCTCAATTGGTAAGCTCTTCGTTTTTAAGGCTAGAAGGATTGTTCTCCACAACGTATGGTTTAGCTTTTCTACTTGGCCATTTCCTTGAGGGTTATAAGCTGTAGTTTGACTGTTTGCTATTCCTCTTGAATGTAAGTAATCTTGCACATCACGTGAAAGAAACGATGTTCTTCTATCAGAGTGAATATAAGCAGGCATCCCAAATATCATAATAAGATTGTTAAGATTCGTGATAACAGTATGCACATTGATTTCTGAGTAAGTAAACGCAAAAGGAAAACGCGAATACTCGTCGATAACAGTTAGGAAGTACCTGTTTCTTGTATTTGAAGGAACTGGCCTTTAAAATCAATGCTCAGACGTTCAAAGGGAGTCGTTGCTTTTATTAGATTCTTATTATTTTCAGGTTTGAAGAATTTAGGTTTCAATTCTGAACATGTTCTGCATGAAGCTGTCATACTTCTGATTTCATCTATTGAGTAGGGCAAGTTTTTAGATTTAATCCAGTGGTACATTCTCGTCCCACCTGGATGACACAGGGCTTCATGTAGCGAAAGGAGTTTTGCAGTTTTTGGGCCTACCATAGCGCATACGCGAGAAAGAGCGTCTGCAGCATGATTCTCTATGTCATACTTATACGGAGAAAACTCCAAGCGCCATCTTAATATTTTTCATTTTTAATTTTGCTAGAGTGATTTTTGTTGAACATGAACGATACAGATCGTTGGTCGGTAATAAGATTAAAATGTTTACCAATAAGATAGTGTCGCCATTTCTTCAAGGATTCAACAATTGCGTAAGCCTCTTTTTCGATAGCAGAATGGTTCTTCTCGCTTGCATTTAAAGTCCTAGAGTAAAATGCTATTGGTCTTGATGCTTGAGTTTATACAGCAGCGATAGCATGGTCGGATGCATCAGTTTCAACAGTGAAAGGAACGCTGGCAATCGATAGCGTGTACGGAAGACTTAGCAATGTCCAATTTTAATTTCTCAAAACATTCTATTACTTCAGCCTTTAATGGGAATACGACGGCATGAGCAAGTAGATGAATTCTCTGTGAGAAATTGGGTATCCATTTTGAATAGTGGGCGAACATCCCCAGAGTGCGTTTTAATGATGGCAAGTCATGAGGTGGTGGTAAGTTTGGTAGAGGCTTGAGACGCTCGATGTCAGGTGTGATTACATGGTCCTTTATTTGGTATCCGAGAATGTTAATTGAGTTTTGTGTAAACTTACATTTTTGGAGACGCAAAGTAAGGCCGTATTTTTTAACAGCATCCAAGAATTTCTGGGGGTTTAGATCATGTTCACCTTTCGACATACCACAGATAGTAATGTCATCGAGATGTGCATACGTATTTACCAATTTCTCTTTCCTGATGACCCAATCAATTGTCCTTTGGAAACTTGAAACTCCGTTTGTAACTCCAAACGGAATACGCTTGAATTGGTATAAATTTCCAAGGGCTTTAAAGGCAGTATACTTTTTCTCTTCCGGCAATATAGGAACTTGGTGGTATGCACTTTTTAAATCAATGGCACTGAAAAAGGAGTTTTTAGCTATCCTTGATACTAAATCTTGGATGTTAGGCAGAGGGTATGCATCAAGTTGGGTATAACGATTGATCGTTTGAGAGTAATTAATAACTAGTCGCTTCTTATGAGTTTCACCTTTCGTAACAAGAACTTGAGCTCTCCATGGTGATTGACTTTCTTCTATTACACCTCCAGCAAGGAGGGAATCTATTTCAGATCTGATGAAACTTTTATCGGCATCACTGTGTGGCGGCTACATTGCATTCTTGTAGCGGTTCCTTGGACCCGCCGAAAAATAACTAATGTTGAGTGCTCTTTGAGTACGTCGTGGCCGATAATCATATCAGCACATAAATTTCTTACGATGAGTAGATTGACATTTTTATAGATATGTTTACCTATCGTTAATGTTAGACAGGTTTGACAATCAATCTACTGTAGAAGTTTGCGAAAGTGAAGCATCCGAAATAGTTTGGTTACAAGGTCTTTTTTTAAATCCGCATAGCTTTGAGAACTCATCCTCGATGAAACTTACTGAGCTGCCAGTGTCCAGAAGCGCTTGTGCTCTGAACCCTCGAACAAGTGCAATCACAGTCGCTTTTTTTAAGGACGAAGGCGATGCAGCAGTAATACATGCGAGCAAGTCCTCGTTTCTGGTCGTTACTGAATTTATATTCCTAGAAGTTCTACAAACTTTAGCCAAATGACCTTTCTTTTGACACAACTGACAAGTTTCCACAGAAGAAACATTTTCGTCGACGAGATATTGCAGTGGAAGAGTCATTTTGTGGAACGTTACTTGATTGTGTTTCTATCTGAATTGTCTTATTTTATGCCGCACTAATAGGTAGAGAATTATAGTTATTAGTATTAACTTCGGCTGTCTCCAGCGAAAGAGCTTGATTATAAGCCTGGTCTAAGGTAAGGTAAAGATTTTCTTGAAGTCGCTGTTTTATTTTATTGGAAATTATGCCAGATATAAAAGTTTCTCTTATACCATCATTCTTATTAGTTTCGGCATCGACAGATGGAAAATCGCAATCTTTAGATAATAGCTTAAGAGCTTGTATGTATCTATCTATATTTTCATCAGAACGCTGTTTTCTTGTAGAAAGCAAGTGCCTAGCATATATGATATTCTTAGGCTTTACATAGAATTTTTCTAATAAAGTTATAGCTTCAGAGTACGTACCAGCTTCACTGATGAAATTATACACCGCAGGTGAGACGTGATTTATTAGCAGCTGTAGCTGTAGCTTGTCCCTACCGTCCTTTATAGTAGGTTGAGTGCCGAGGATACTTTCAAAAGTCTTCCGCCAATGTCACCAAGCACAAGTCGCAGAACTATCAGCCTGCTTAAAACTTACACTTTTTAAGTTCCACCTGCATCGAAGCGTTCTGGTCGTAGATATTTCTCCATTCTTTTTGCTTATTAAATTGAAATAAGCAGAACCTAAGTAATAAAGGTTTTAATAAGCAAAACTTACGTTACATAACAAATGACACGAATGACAGATAATGAAAAAACAATAACATTAAAGAAGTAGGTAATTTCAAGAAAAGGTTTATATCACCAGGTGACTAGCCCAGGTAAGTTGCTTATCTAAAATGACTCCAAGGTACTTACCTGTATCAGACAGCTCTAGACTCTTTCCTCCCAGATACAGTGTCCGAGCGCCATCTAACCTTCTCTTCTTTGTGAAGGGAATCACAACAGTTTTTCCTGGGTTTACTCCAAGGCTGTTTCTCGTGCACCATCTTTCGATGATACTCAGAGCTCTCTGTGCGAGTTCAAAGACAGTACTAATTACTTTTCCAACGATTAGTACTGCTACATCGTCAGAATTATAGAAGTTACTTCAACTAGTAGGGTTTATCAGTTTCTCTGCTAAGTATAGTTAACAAACCTGTATTTTTTCCTTGCCAACATTAGGCTAGATCACTTTTTGCAGCTAGTTTTGCTTCTAGTCTACTATTTCCCTTTTCAATAGATTCCTCTATCTTTGCTAGGAAGCTCTCTAGCGATACTTCACTAAGCTTTATTCCGGGATACAGTGTTTCATTTATGGTAGATGAATTAAAACTCATTTTGTCACCTGAATTACTTATTTGACCCGTATTATGGTCTGTTTGAGTGACATTAGTTGATCTCCCGACTTCTGTCCTTGGTCTCTTTTTTCCGGGGGTTTCTTCGTCCTTTGTTTCATCCGTCTTTTTCGGTGTATTTTTAATAAACTTGTCCATCGTGGATTATGTTAACTGCTAAAGTCCCTTCATAAGAAACACTTTTAAACACCACACTTGCACTGTTAAGCCAGACGGAGGGCCAAGGAGTTGGCACCTCAAATTCTGGACTTATGGCAGGCGCTGATACAAAGGACTACCTCCTGAGGGAGGAAAATAAAAGGGGAAAAAGGTGAAAACTAAATAAAGAATAAGACAACTATTTTAGGTGAAAAAAGATGTAATAAATAAAGATAGCTTTTGGGTGATATAAATATAAAGAGGAAAAGAGGTAATAAAAACCGGTGATTGTGGTAGAGAGTTGGTCCTAGATGAGACTTCCCTTTCCTGCCCTTTTGCTGCTCTCCAAACTGGTGAAGGAGGTGAGATGTGAAGGAGGTAAGATGTGAAGGAGGTGAGATGTGAAGGAGGTGAGATGTGAAGGCCTTCTATCACTACTTCGCACTACACTACACAGGTTGAAGAAAAGAAGATTTCTAGGGAACAGAGCGTCCCTAGATGAAGTTTGAGTACGTTACTATGAGCGAGTTGTGGACAAGTCCCTCCTAGTAAAGCAACTGCAGTGTACTGAGCTTTGTTAAGGAGGTACAAGGGCTGGTGCAGGTGGTTAATTAGATTTGACAACCATTGAAGCTTTAAGGAGAAAGAGAGCAATGGCTGCCAAATCCAATCAAGGATCCGGTAGAAGTCAGGCAGCTGGCTAATTAATTCTATTACCTCAATTCCATAAAAAGGACGAATTTAAAATAAACAGATAATTATTGGTGGCCTAAACATGCACCATAAAACTATTGAGAAATCATAACCTCCCTGTTATCACAAGCATGGAAATTTTAAACTTACGTATTTTTAAATAGATCGAATAGAATATGTATTTAACTTATCGTCTCTATTAGGGAGCTCAAATTGTATCACTAAACCAAAAGAACCCACACAATTATCACAAGAAACATTGATACTTTTTCTAAAAAAAAAAAAAAGAAGCGTTAAAAAACCGTGTTTTGATACCAGCGCAGGCCTGCCAACCCCGTTCTACTAACTAATTCGGTACTCAGGATCATGATAATCACATTGTCCACTATAATTGGTGAGACATGGCTGCTCTCCACCAGTTTGTTTTTTTCAAACGCCTATTGCCAAGCTATGTCCCGCAGACGAACTAACCCGACCACATATTCTTATAAGGCGCTAAATGATTGACTTTTATACAAAATTCTAGCTTGATGTTAGTCAGACACTTTTTTGCACGCTATCTCCTGGACTATGAGATAATATCTATTTTTCCCTCTTTTTTTTACCTAATTCAATTTTATTTTAATATTGATGAATATTTGTCTTAAAATGAATTTATTTTACAATACATTGCTGCTTCATAGTAAATATCATGTGTAAACTTATTTAATTATAGAACTTTTGGTAATGTTAACGTAATAAGATTTCAATATGTAATTAAAATAATTTTTGAGCATTAGGGCTCTTAATTGAAATATTAATATATATATATTTGCTGTACTATTCCAAATCTTGGATGTATTTTCTAGATATGTGTAAAAACTTAACTTTAACTTAATTCTCAATGTTTAATCTGTTTTTTAAAAGAAATTTGGACAGTTCGTAATAATGAATGTATTAAGGTCTTAAGTTTTAGATGTACTTATTGTTTTGTTTTTTTCTATTGGTTGAGGAATAAATCGAATGTTTTTGTGGGCTTTGTTATTATTTTTACAATATAATTTGAGATTCTATTTAAATTTATCAGTTAAACTCTTTAGGTTTTTATAAACTCCATTAAGTAATGAGTTTGGGCAACCTTTCAATTCTTATTATTTTAGAAGATGGATACACATCTTCTAAAAATATGAGAAAAATCCTATATCAATACAACCTTTAAATTCTTATTATTATTAGAGATTGTATCCATCTTCTAAAAATATTTAGAAAATCCTATATCAATACAACCTTTAAATTCTTATTATTAGAGATTATATCAATCTTCTAAAAATATGAGAAAGATCCTATATCAATACAACCTTTAAATTCTTATTATTAGAGATTATATCCATCTTCTAAAAATACGAGATAAATCCTATATCAATACTACCTTTAAATTCTTCTACTATTATGGACTTTCTCCGTCATATTATGAGATTTTGATGATGCTTTGTCAATAAAAGCTTTAAATTACTATATTTTTTGTATACTTTCTCTATCAAGATAACTTCACGCATGGCATGATGTGCATGGATGTATATAGTGTATTGTGTGGATTTGACAACCACTCAATTACGATGAGCTGATTTTGTCAAACTTTATATTATATTCTCTGTTTTTTTTTTTTTTTTTCTAATAATATAATGCTAATTGACATAATTTTATTCAAATATAGACCTAAAACTTGCCTATTATGAATAAAATTGTATCTCTTATTCTATTCCTTTTTCTACCTCTAAAAATCCATACATTTAAATCATTGGAATATATAATATATTGTTTTAATTACTGACAAAAAAAAATAGCTTAAACTAAAATAAAACATTTAAAATGAAATTGTTAAAAGAATATTTTTCCCTTTTTAAAATCATCCTATAACTTGAAGTATTTATATTTGTGTATAATAAAATTAGTGTTATAGAACTAAAAGACTTATGAAAGTCTCTCTAAGACTATATTTTTAATAAATTTTCTTTTGTCATTTTTGTTTCTCCTATTTATTTAGATTTGTCTCTTATTTATTTATTTTATTGTTATTATTGATTGTAAATAATTTTATATTTTTTTAATTGTACATAAACAAATATATGTTACATTTTAGTATTTAGATTGTTGTATGTTTCAAATATATGTTCCAGTAAATAAATATTGTCTTTGACATGATATAATAAATCTGGTTTGACAATTTTATTTTTTTTTTATTTATTTAAACCTGAATAATACAATCATGTCCTCTTTCCTTTTGTTTACATTTTTTGATTTATCTGTTTACATAAGGTTTGTTCCAACGAACGGATGGCAGTGTAAACACATATAGAAGGAAGGATTAGGTAAAACATACAGTGATGTTCCCACTGCCTGCAACAAGTGTTAAAATTCATGGCTGTTGAATTCACATAATTTGACATGAATTTATTAACACAATTATTATACCACAAATTTTAGAAAGGGGAAAGTAAACTAATTTTATTGTACATTGTTATTATTTAGCAGAAATCTTGCTATCCATTTGGTCCCTGAAGATTAAAATAATCAAAAATTGTGCATAATGTAGGTTTGCTACGTGTAATGTTATTAGCACGTTTTGCTACATAGTGTAACATAATGCTGCACTGATCATTTGTGATAGTACTGCCAGTGAATCTTGAGCAAATCTGACATAGAAAAGAAGTGGGGAGTATGGTTACAATTATAAAATGAATACAAAGATTTAAAAACTCCCTTAAATTTCCATGGTTATATTAAACCCGCAATCAGTCTGAGCAAAAATTGTCAATTTGTATCTGGAATATAGCAAGGTACTGGAGGTAGTTCGATTTTCACGAAACTTGAAAAAATACCCCTTAAATTTCCTCAGTTATATTAAACCCGCAAAACATGTGCATCTCTCAAACCTAGTTTGTATCCGGAATACAGAAAGGTGCAGGAGGTACTTCGATTTTCACGAAACTTGAAAAAATGCCCCTTAAATTTCCTCAGTTATATTAAACCCGCAACACGTGCATCTCTCAAACCTAGTTTGTATCCGGAATTCAGAAAGGTACAAGAGGTAGTTCGATTTTCACGAAACTTGAAAAAATACCCCTTAAATTTCCTCAGTTATATTAAACCCGCAACACATGTGCATCTCTCAAACCTAGTTTGTATCCGGAATTCAGAAAGGTACAAGAGGTAGTTCGATTTTCACGAATTCTAATAAAAAGGGGCCCCTTAAATTGCATCGGTTATATTAAACCCGCAATACACGTGCGTCTCTCAAAACCAGTTAGTATCCGGAATATAGCAAGGTGCAGGAGGTACTGTAGGAACGCCGAGAGAATGTGCGTGGAAAAATCGATCTTGGGTCGAACTTTTAAACCTAACTATCGACTTCACTGCTAGATATATCGATGTTCCTCTAGGCAGAGTCCCCTCTAGGTGTGTCGACCTTTTCTACCTTGTTTAAAAAGTGACATTTTTTCGGCACATTTTCACAATGCCCAACTTTAACATCTCACTGCTTTAAGAGTTCTTATCCAAATCAAACCAAATTGACAGGGTTTTTAGAACTCAAATAAATGTAGAAGCCTACGAAGTTTCAAGTCAACAAGTTTTAGTTTTATGTTAATTAACGATTTTAATGGGATCTGATATCCAAATGAACCCAATGAAAGTTATTATTTAACATTATTTTTAACATTTGTTGATACATTATTAGAACATAATAAGTAATATTATTATGCCATCAAAGTAATAGTTTAAAACGCACGATATCTTACTAATTTTAAAACTTAATCTGATTATAGACTAAAAAATAATATTTATTTAAAAAAATGTATAAAATTTTGAAGAAAACATTAAGTATACAAATTTTATTAAACATGTTTAAAAAAAATCGTTTCTTTGAAACGTAATTTTTTTCTTTATTTTTCTAAAATAAAAGGTTTTGTCTTAAAATAATACACCAGTCCTATTATTTTAACCCATCTTTGCTATCAAAGAAATATTTTAAAACGCATGATGTCTTACTAGTTTTAAGCAGTACTGTAATATTTATCTAAATAATATGAACTCTAGATATTGATAGGGCATGAGCTACTTAACGCCCGTTAAGTAGCTCATACCTGCCCAGGTAGGACTTGGAATTATAAAAAAGCGGAAGGATGAAGGAATGGGATTAGTTACCTTTGGGTGGTGATTGACCTTAGTTTGGATTGGGATAAACTCTTTATTTTTTAAAGAAGTGCAATCTTTCATGGAAAATTGTAAAAATGTATACATATTTGCAAGAAAATAATCTCATAATACAAGCCGCTTTCCTTTCAACAAACTGTCTCGCTAAAAATGAAAAAAAGAACAAAAAAACAACAACATATTTTTCAGTCAGTCTTAGGACAATCGCTTTGTCGATAACATCTTATATTTCCGTGATCATATCTTTCGTATTTGGCATCTCCTTAGAAAATTTGAACTGATTTTTTATTTAAGTTGATTAAGTTTATAATCTATAATCAGATTAAGTTTTAAAATTAGTAAGATATCATGCATTTTAAACTACTACTTTGATAGCATAATAATATTATTTTCTAATAATGTATCAACAAATGTTAAAAATAATGCTCAATAATAATTTTCATTGGGTTCATTTGGATATCAGATCACATTAAATTCGTTAATTGACGTAAAACAAATGAACTTGTTGACTTGAAACTTCGTAGGCTTCTACATTTATATGAGTTACAAAAACCCTGTGAATTTGGTTTGATTTGGATAAGAACTCTTAAAGCAGTGAGATGTTAAAGTTGGGCATTGTGAAAATGTGCCGAAAAAATGTCACTTTTTAATCAAGGTAGAAAAGTTCGAGTACCTAGAGGGGACTCAGCCTAGAGGAATAGCGATATATCTCGAAGTCAAGTCGATAGTAAATTTGACACTTCGACCCAAGATCCATTTTTCCACGCACATTCTCTCGGCGTTCCTACAGTAGTTCGATTATCCCTATTTTTTTCATTCCGATACGTGTATTGCTGGTTTAATATAGTCAAGGAAATTTAAGGAATTTTTTTAGAATTCGTGAAAATCGAACTACCTCCTGCATCTTGCTATATTCCGGATACAAAATGGGTTAAAAATACGAAGTATTTTTATATCCTTCTTTGTGCAGAAGCCGAGCTGCAACAACAGCCATATTCAAACCGTTTGCAAACAAGTTCCACCACCATTTCTTAGATCTTAGTTGCGGGCGATAAGAACCTAGCATCCGATCTAATACATCAACTCCTCCCATTCCTTTATTGTAATCTCCAACAAGGCTAGGTTGGTCTACATCAATTCTTTTATTCTTCCCTCTTGAATATCTTTTAGCAGTTCTCATTGGTAAATGGGAAGCGTAATTTGACGCTATAGTCACCACAGCATTGTCGTTCCATTGACAAACATAAACTGAACCGTCACTCAAATAATCGAATTTCCCTCGGTCTCTCCTTATTATTTCTTTTTGAGATATGAGAGGGCATTTTGATATTCTCCCTTCTCTTACTGTTCCTGTTGCCTTGAAATTTTTCGTACGGAGATCTTGCAATAAATCATACGATGTAAAAAAATTGTCAAAGAAAACTTCTACTCGGCGAGGTTCTTCAATAACGGCAAGAAGATCGTTTACTACTCTTGTACCAAGTTGAGTCTGAGGAGCAGCGTCTGTTTTCTTACCGGCGTATATTTCCATATTATACGGGTAGCCATTTGATGAACAAAGCATCCAGATCTTGAACCCAAATCTTATGGGTTTACCGCGAATAAACATTTTACATGAATGGCGACCATAGTAATAGGGACCATTGATTGACACGTCGATTGACACTTGATCATGAAAAATGCCGAATTTCATAAATTGTTTTTTCAACTCGTCAATAAAATGGTTGAATTTTTCCTAATTTGTCTCCTTGTTTTAGTTTGGAATTATCCATAAGGTGGAAATTCTTTTTTATGTCTCTGAATTTTTTTTATATTCATTACTGAAGGAACTATTGGGACACAAACATCTTCCGCATTACTCCAGTAACTATCCTCCGTTGAAACATTGTGTAGTGTTCGTTACTTGGTCATTCTCTTCTGGGGGTAGTTGACAGATATTCACTTCGTCGTCTGACGAATCTGAATCTCTCAAGCTCATCAAATATTCTAGAGCTTCTTCGAAGGTTCGAAATGGTTTTTCCATAGTAAACTCACAACACAAATCTAAACTTCACTAATTATATAAGTTATAAGAATATAATATAACGAATTTTGAGAGCTAAAATAATAAAGACGTCAATACTATAACACTATAGGTTTTCAAGATCTTAAATGAATAGTATTCCTTTTTGCATACACTTAAAGCTATAATAAGAGAACCGTTATGCACACAGATTAAAAGGTGGAGGGAGGCGGTTAGAAGCTCATGGGGAATTTGTAAATTGAGCGGGACAGTTTGTTGAAAGGAAAGCGGCTTCTATTAGGAGATTATTTTCCTGTAAAGGTGGATTCACACCTACGGTCACGGACAGGGCTGATCACGGTCGGGTCAGATCAGATCAAGATCCCTTTCTATGTTTTTATATAGAAGCATTCCCACCTTCGGCACGGTCCGGTCACGCACAGGGCACGGTCCGATCAGGGTTGCTTGCCGAGCGATCTAGACCAGAGCTTGCCCTGTGCGTACCGTGATCAGACCAACAGTGTGAGAGGCCTACAGACAGTCAACCCTCAGTTCGCCTCCTATCTACGGGTTTTTATTACCAATGCCATAGTGTTTTTACTAAATTAATTTCGTGTATTCTTCAATTTATCCCTTTGATTATAATTTCTTCTCTATTTTAAAAAAAAGAAACTATTTTTTTAATTATAATATTTTTTCAAAGTTATATTTCGCCCAAACTTGGGCATCTTCAGGCCTAAAAATAACAATAACATATATATATATATATAACATTTATTTTAACAATTAGTAGTTATTACTAATTTCCTTAAGTTTAAATTACTAACACAAAAACAATGTCAAACTATCTATAATTCAAATATATTTATTATTTTTAATAATATTTGATTTGTTAAATTAATTGTTAATAAATATATTTGAATTATAGATTGTTTGGCATTGTTTTTGTGTTACTAATTTAAACTTAAGGAAATAACTACAAATTGCTAAAATAAATATTATATATATGTTATTTTTATTTTTAGGCCTGAAGATATCCAAGTTTGGGCGAAATGTAGCTTTGAAAAAATATTATAATTAAAAAAAGTTTTTTTTTTTAATTATTAAATCCCTAAAGACCACTAGAAAAAAGAGAATAAATAAATTTCGTTTGAAAACCTTTCTTTACATTGAGTCTTATAATTGTTTCTTATTTTGTTTATTGTTTCTTTTTTTGCTTATTGATTCGCATTGTTTATCTCGGAATGAATGACGAAAAATTGATTGAATGTGTTCGAGAAAAAAGGTTCTGTATGATTTTTCTGACCCTTTTTACTGCGATAGTAGTAAAAAATTCGAAAAGTTTACACAGGGTTAAATTAATGAGAGACATTATAGTGGTACGTGTAGGATGTAGTGTGAGGGAAGGAGATTCTGCCTTTGACCGACTGGTGCCTGCCCGGACAGTGGGAATGGGTAGACCGAGACCGTGCCGTGCCCTGTCCGTGATCAGCCCTGTCCGTGACCGTAGGTGTGAATCCACCTTAAATATTTATAAGTTTTTGCAATTTTCCATGAAAGATTTATAGTTCTTTAAAAATAAAGGGTTTATCCCATTCCAAGCTTAGGTCAATCCCCATCCACAGGTAAGTAATCCCATTCCTTCATCCTTCCGCTTTTCATAATCCTATGTTACCAACCCGTTAAGAAGCATGCCCTATCAATATTTAGTACACAGATAAAGATCACAGTACTGCTGTAATACATTCAAAGTGAAATAAGTTTATAGTGAAAAAAAAAAAAAAAATAATAATAATCTACAAGAGTATAGATTTCAACTAATTCCCTAATTTTACCTGCCGGATTATTAAGAAAGATACTTAAAATACAAATACTATAAAGTATTCTATTTAATACGTATAAAAATCAGCAAATCAATATAGTAGTATATAATTTTATTATAAAACAGATAAAGGTAGAGAAGGAAAGGAACAGTAAACTATACATGTTCCATGCTTCACTGTGTGTCTACCTTACCCGCCATTGTTCCATCTATGGAACATGCTTTTTCACTTCGACCTCAGAAGTTCCTTGTTTATATTTGTTTATCAAAATTATTTTTTTACTGTTCTATTATAATCTCAAAGTATACAAAAAAATTAGGGACCCAATATATATTCGTGATATTTAGATAAAAAATAATATGTGTGGGAAGGTCAAAATCCTTAAAATTGCTAATTTTTAAAAAATTGTAAAAAATATGTAAAACCCTCAAATATGAAAAACAAAAATACCACTTGTTAAACAAGGATCATAAAAACAGTTACAATAGTCAAGTTTCCCAAAACATAATCATTAAATAATTTTAAAAAAATGTTGAAGTGTATGTTCCATAAATGGAACAATGGCGGTTAAAAGGTTAATGAAATTTGGAAGGTAGGTCATAGACCTAATTTAGTCTATAAGTTTCAACCGTCTGTGCTCATTGATTTTTCTTCCAAAATCTGAACCATCCTAACTTTAGTTTCGACTTTTTTTGGATTTACAAATCTTGGTAGAGATTTTATTTCAAAAGAAATTAATTAATTAGAAGGTGTAGTTAGTTTTGTGTTTAATATTTTAAAATATAGGCTAGCTTATTAGAATGATGATTGCCATATAAATCTCTATAAAGGCTATATATTATTATATTCTCGAATATTTCTATTGAAATTTACCGAGAAAAGAACATATAATTTTACTCCTTTTAATTCATAATGCCTCCGGTTTTTTTCTTGAGAAATTTGGTTTAGTAAATGATGTTTTAAGTTTTTAGAATTATTTGTTCTAAAATCGGTTTTACTCTCTATTCACTGTTAAACTGAACACTAGAAAACTAGCCTAATCCTGAATATTTATGATTATCTAGACAGGAGTGGACGAACAAATCGTAATCCTACTGTTGCATCTGAACTTTGTCGGTATACTGATGGACATATCCCTTTAGTACCTGTAGTAATCCACGGTTTATGACCCCTCTGGGGAAATGTCCTGATTGTCCTTGGTCTGTTATTATCAGAGACCTTCAAATGCCTTTTTGCCATGGCGCCATACTAAAATGCCACATTTTGCCTAATTTTAACTAAAAAGCCACATTTTGCCGATTTTCGGTAAAATGCCACACTTTGTGCTACATTTTGCCTTATTTGGGCCAAGTTCTGAGAAAAGAATAGAAATATTCTAATATTCTAAGGGGTTCTGCTACAACCCGTAAAACCAGGTAAGATTAAGATAAGCCCTTGCAGGGCAGGATTCCACGGTGCTGAGGATTCCCCAAGTGACGTAAGGGATTCCTATCTTAGTGTAGTGACTCACTTCGTCATCCAAGCTACCAATGAGAATAGAATGCAACCTGCCACACGAGGTGGCGCCACCTACCGGGTAGCACTACCTGGTCGACCGTCCCACGGTCTAGCTGCAACCTGCAGGTGGCGCCACCCAGTCAGCCCAATGTTTTCAATTAAACCCGTCAGATGTTGCCACTGCCACTCAGCCCCCACTTCTTCAATCAAATCTAGAGGAAATCAAATCAGGGGCTAACTGCATCCCTCATGTAAGTGTCTTTACAGGTCAAACTGTTCTTCAATATTCTAAGCAATTCGTTGAAAGTTCCACGCGAGATTCGGCAAAAATTGTTACTGTCCTCTTTGATGCGGGGTTCACTATATGAAACAAACTAGCATTCTTTTTGTCTGAAATTATTCAATGAACCCAAAAACGCCTTTTTTCCTTCTTCTTTCACGAACATAATGATATGCATGCACAGCTCCATTTCTCGACTGCCCGAAAAAAGTAAAAACTCGGGTGGCACAAGGCAGGTGTCGTAATTAAGTGGCATCAACAAGGTGGCGCCACCCGGGTGGCGAAGTGTGTCACTACCCTAAGGATTAAGAGCCATTAGCTCTATCTCATCACTGGTCAATGTGTGTCATTGTAGGGTATTGAAGATACCTGTAAATGGTAATAAAGTAGTTAATATGACTCAAGTTGTAGGATTTAATATCCCTTTTACAATGGAAAGGGGGGAGGTGGTTGGAATGTTGAAAAATAAATGCCACATTAGCTAGAATAAATGCCACATTTGGCCAAAATAAGTGCCATATTGCCACACTTTTTAGTGCCACATTTCGTAAAAATAAATGCTACATTTTGAAGGTCTCTGGTTATTATGTTTAAACTTATCTTTTAACTTACGCGGTTTCATTGATGCTTAATCTTTAGGAAAGTATGAATGCTTCAAGGAAATACCAAACCAATATAATTTTTAGTAAATTTTATATTTAAATGTAAGCCTAAGTTTAACATAGCATTCTTTTATCTTTTGTATAAAATCATTTATCCATGTTAGAACTAGTACTGTTTTGAGTCTGCGTTCACATTTTATCAAACTCAAAAAAGTTGTTTACCGTAATGGAGGGCATCAGGGCAAGCACAGAATGGATCAATCCACTAATTGTGTTTATCAAAATTATTATTCAACAACATATACCTATAGTATGTATTAACATATTAGTATATGGATCTTTCAAGCCAAAAATCATTTGAACCAACATTAGTGTATAATACGATCCTAGCTTCACAGTCTAATGTAGTTATCCTTTGCAGTAGAATTAGATTTTTAGGAGCCTTTGCAGCTCCATGTCACAGTTTTTTCTTACTTACCGTACCTTACATCCAGTAAACTTGGAAGCATTATGATCGTTCTGAAGAGAGATATTTTTTATGTCTTCGAATTAAAAAAAATCGAGTACGGGGTACCTCGGAACTTTTCCTTAGCTTGGAGGCCACTAAATTGGTCTTTTATTTTGGTTCCTTATTTTTTACCGCTTCCAACGATATCCCATACGCCATACTTATGTCAAAAACGTATTTATACTTTCGGTTAATTCTATATTATATTTATTTCCTCTTGAAAATGGAAATTAATAAAATGTTTTTTAATGATCTCTTAGATAGGGTTACCTTAATGTACTTTAAAATTATACATTAAGTACACAGAAATGTATGGAAATTATAAAAACTGTAACTTCTGTGATCACATCTCCTTATTATCCATTGATTAAATATTAGTCAACGTCGTTTAAATTAATAACTTTTTTTTCAACTTACTTGTATATAAGGTCTGTAGTCTATAGGGTATATAATATTTATAGTAATCACCATTGCTATTTGAAGCATATAGAATATAGCAAGGTTGATTACTTTATTATATACCCTATAGACCTTAAAGAAGATCTTAAGTCCAGTGGCCCAGGGTACCGTTACTTTTATAGTAATATAACTGCAAAAATACAACACACCTAATGGCTATTCCACTTAAAAATAGGTTAAAATTTGTTAGCGTTAACAATAAACTAATTATACATATTTAAAAACTACCATTAAACATTAAAGTTTAATTATTTTGGACATTTCTTCCGTAGGACTTTTTTTCGTGGGCATTTTTTCCGTGGGCATTTTTTCCTGGGCTTTTTTTCCGTGGGCATTTTTTCCGTCTACCCAAATGATGAGATGCGATATGCGATCAATTTTTACGCCAGTTATAGTTAGGCAAACAAACACAAACTTTTCAAAGTACAAGTGTCTGAAATGAAGAACTAACTCACTACGGTCGTTCAATTAATATTAAGGCGAGAACAAAATTATTGTGTTAAAAGTTTACAAAACCCATAGCTAGTGGATAAAGATAATTATATAAACTATTATTGCCAACATTATAACAGTAGCAATGTTGATGTCTAGGCAGTAAAATGACATTTCCCTGCCCTAAATCAGTTCAATAATACCTCATTTTGGTGCCGCAAGTAGATAAATGCTTTTTTTTCTCGAAGTTTTCAGTACATATTTACAATAAAAGATAGTTCTAACAATATTGATACTTGCAATTGTAGTTTGAAATTTAACTGATAAATGTCCATTCTTTGGAGATTTATCAATTAAATAAATTTCAATATTTATTCTCAAAGCAATAAATTTCCAAACTGCATCAATTACTTTAGATAAAAAAATGTATTCAATTATAAAAGATACCCCTAACAATTTTCGTGTAATAAAAATTTATTGATCCGTCTGTTAGTTCTGAGGTGTACCACTTCTCTGGATAGCGCCACCTCTCGGATACTACAATACCCTTGCATTATCAACTAGAAAACTATTTATGTTCTTTGGTAGATGAGACAACTTCTGTGTCAGTGTCTTATTAAGAAACTTATGTGAATGGTGATGTGTGAGAGAGAAAAGGCGGTGGGCTTACGACGCTATATTGAAAAAGAACATATAAAAATTGAGAATATTATGACGCCTTTAAAATTAAGGTTAACAAATATTTATAGGTATATCTATTATCCCTTAAATTTAGATTAATACATACTTATTGATTTTGGCATTTTTCGCTACAGTACATTATAAAATGCACATTTAAATTGAGACGTAAGAAATCAGGATGAATAATACAAACTAGAAATATATTTGTAGAAATGTACAAATTCGTGGAGCAAAAAATACCACTAATGGCACCTAGTGGATTGGATATGAAACGTTGTAGTTCCTAAGAGAAGGTATAGATAGCACCACCATCCTGATCCAAGGGGGGGGGGGGCTTTCATGAGTGAATTTGTGTGGGAATTTAGTTTACACTTATATATATCCTTTCTAAGAATCAAGGGTTAAAAAATAAATATTTTTCAGAATTAAAAACTGATTCTCGATATTCTCTAATATTTTATTTAATTCCTAGTATATCCAAATAGTTATTATCATTTATAAGACTTGGGGGATTCTCGGAATGTCGACTAATTCCAAAGAACCGTTTGATTTTCCTGGAAATTGTGCTTCAAAGCAGCTTGGAGCCGAGTTGAGGTAACAGAATATGGAAGGCTGTAGGAGGTAGCTGCTTCATGCCGGAAAATCATTATGAATGGAAACTCCCTCTCCCTCCCACACAACATTTGTACTATTGTAACGTGGTGCTACCTCGTGCCGTATTAGAGAACTAGAAAGTTCCCCAATCATCTGCTAGGTGCCACTACTGGCGTTCGATTCTTTGCTCTATGGAAAAAATACATACCTCGTTATTAACCTTATACAAAACTTTTAATCATGTACTTTTATCTAAGAAAATATAAATTACAATATTATATTATAATAGACAGATCTATCTTTCTCTTCCGATCTTCAATATTATTAAAAACTGTATTGTTGTATGAGCAACACTGCTAGACCGGAAGCTGGAAGATTTTATGAGGTTATAATATTATAATAAAGAACAAAGAACTAATTACTAATTAGGTAATGAATAATGTTCATAAATGTGTACTTGTGCAAAAGAAGTGTTTATTTAAGTAAAGATATTAGAGTCGTATTATTGTTATTGACTACTATAACACTAATACAACATGTTTAATGTATGCATTTATAATTTACGGTAAATCTGCAAAACAGAGGACGTTTTATGTGATGATTATCATTTATAGTAGGATTACAATTAGCGTTAATTCTGACAGCGTGGGCAAATTGAAAAAAATGGGGTGGGGGAGAGGGACCCTATCAATGAGAGCTGGAGATTTTGTCATACAGAATGTCGGGACAACTAGGCAAACAGAAATGTCTCTGGATAACCTCAGAATACCACCTAGTGCCTAGTGCCTTTATTTTTTCCTCCCACATAGGTTGTTAAACCTGAGCTGTTAGAATTAACTCTAATTGTAATCTTACTGTAGTCTAATAAACCGCTAAGACAAATGGATATTAAAACTTTTATATACAGTTAGAATGTGCATAATACCATTAAAAGTTCTTGATAAGTCAAGGAATAATAATCTCTCCTGTGGATAGGTATGATCATATTTGATAAACATCCTCTGTTCTGCAGATCAACGGTATTTACTTTGAAACGCTCCAGACTAAGTTTATTATGGTGTCAGAGCATATTTATAGGTTCAAGGCCAGTGCCTCCCAAACTTTTTTAACCTGCAGCACACCATAAAATAAATAGCTGATAGCCGTGGCACACCTACACTTCATGCAGGGCTGTCGAGAGCCATTCTGGACCTCATCTCGATAGGTGTACTGGGTCCTCCATTTACCAGGGGGTGACTTACCTCCCTCGGAAAATTTTTGAAAATTACATGTCTGGAAATCACTTTTTGGAAATCAACAATTGTGACCACTTTTTACGCAATTTGGCTTCTACCATCATAAACAGTTAATCATATTTTTATGGAAACACATATTAAAAAGTTAGTAAATACTGGATTCTAGCCACTTATTATTTAACTTAGACCCTGTTTATTTCAATACTATATATATATATATATATATATATATATATATAGAAGAAGAAGAAGAATATAATATATATATATTCTTATGTTTGGTGTTCATCAAGCCAAACATGAATAATAGTATATTATGTTACTAGGCTGTGAAGTGAGTTTTTTCTTTACTGCGGCAATTACATTTACTGTCGAGCGAAGCAAGAAGAAATAGCATATGCTATTTTTTCCGAGGTAGCAGACAATGAAAAAACATTAAATATTAATCACTAATCAATATATAATAATAACAAATATTAGTACATACTTAAGACTTAAAAAAAGAAACCTTAAAAAGAGGTTACACTATAAGAAAAGATAAATAAAACGCATTGACATCTAGCGGATTTTTATCGTACTAGAAGCATTTCTACAAAGACTGCAGCACTACTAACGGAAGTTTTGACAACTACCCGCCAGAAAATAAAAATCTTTTAGTTCCTAGGATGTAAAAGATTTTCTCTTTACAGCTAGGAGTAATGAAAAGATTTTTTAAGTCCACGTAATGAAAAATGGATTTTAGCTATGTTTTTTAGGCTCAAAAGTTACTATTTCACAGCCTACAATGGAAAAATAACATTTTTAGTTTAAGTGTACAATTTTTGTTACTTTTCAATTTAGTTATTTTTATTTTTTAACTTAAATTACTAGAAATAAGTGCCATACCAGGGTTGGGGTTAGGGGAGGGTGTGCTTTATGAATGTGAATGTGATCATTTTACCTCATAAAAAAACATACTCTCATAATAAATAATATAGTTCCATTCGGAAAAATAAAACTATTCCGTTTTAAACTATTGTACTTATACAGGCAGGCATTATTTTGTTCTGATTAGTTTGGATTTTATTGTTTTTTATTCTAGATCCTGCGACACACCTGACCGGACTCTCGAAACCCTGTTTCTAGGCTGTTGAATAAATTATAAAGTAATCAAAGTTATAATAAAATATCTTTATTAAATCAAATGTAATAGAAATGGATAAATAAAGTCTGTTGAGATATTCTTCATATACCGTCAGTACTATCCAATGTTGCTATAACTGTTGAAGCTTAGAGGTAAAGTATTGTCAACTCCATAGTTAAGTTTGCAGATAATTTAGCCCTTGTCTTCCAAGTCAGTGTTCTTAGTTCACATCCAGACTTGCAGTAACACTCTAATAGTATTATTGCTTCTACCCTGCCCTACTCAGGTGAAACTCCAGATTTATTGATTAATGATAGCAGAATGAATTTGGTTAAAGAATTAGGTAAAAATTATCAAGTTGACCTTATTGTTATATAAGGCCTATCTATTTGTTTTAAATTGTTGCTTTATGCATTTAGAGTGATTTGAACCTGACTATTATTCAGAATTTTCAATATTTAATTAGCAAAGATGTTAAAAAAATAAGTTTCTTAAGAAAAGTAGATTATCTACAGACAGATTATTGTCATAACATTTAAATTATAAATCTATTTACAGTTCAGGAGATAGTGTGCATAAAATTGACTGACTAACAATAAGTTAGAATTTTCTTTTGGTGGTCAGCTATTTGTCTGCAGGTCATAAGCTGGTAAAAAAAAACAGGCAGGTGGAGACCAGCCATGTCCTCCTTTTTCAGTCCTACTACTATGTTTTTCAGTTTCATACAATTTTCATCATCTGAGTACAAAATTAGTTAGTAGTCCAAAAATCAAGTTGATGTTAGTTTGTCACTTGTTACGTGTCCAATTTAATTTTAAGAAATATTTGAATAACTAACCTACCAAGTGATAAACCAACATCAACTTGAAATTTGGTCTACCATACCATGCCATAATACTTTGTTATTTTGACAGCGCGGGAAAATAAAAAAAAATATAAAAACGGGAGGGGAGCAAATGGGAGCTTGATATTTTGGCGGGTAGTAGGTCAGGGCAACTATGCAAACAAAAATATCACTGGATAACCTTAAGATAACCACCTAGTGGTTTTATTTCCTCACATAGGTTGGCCAATATGAGCTGTCAGATTTACAAAGTATAATGGCACGAGTATAACTAATTTTGTAAGTACCATGAAAATCACAGTGCCCGCCAAAGTGGATGGGACATGGCCGCTCTCAATTAACTGTATTTCCTATGGCCAAGCTATGCCCCTCATAAGAACTTTGCCAACCGCATATTCTTAAAGGGTACCAAAAGATTAACTTCTAACTTGATTATAGTCAGTCACTTTTATGCATGTTATCTCCTAGACTATTAGTTTATTTTTAAATTAGAAAGTAATATTCCTTTTTCTAATGAAATAATCGAAAAAGGGAGAGTATGCTCCAACTATTTAAGTTAAAACAATCCGTATAAAGGTCTGTATAATAAGACAAATGATTAACCCTTTCGGTACGGAGGTAGAAATCAAAAGTGGACTTCCACAGACGGGGCCGTATTTTCAGACCGGCCTCCCCCAGCCTGAGTCGTTTCAACCCTCACACAAAACTATCCATTCTTCAACGCTTTCACACTATTTATTTTATATCTCCTACATTTTTTATCATATTAGGATAATTCTTGTTTTATTACTTTTTTACATTCATCTATAATTATTATTTTATTTTTAATTAATTTTAGATGTTAATTTAATAATTTGCAATTCTATATATACATATAAAAATTAAAAGTAATATACATTTTATGTATAGCCGGTATTTTATTTATTTCGGAGAAAAAGAAAAAAGGGAAACCCCTCCATGGATGAACGTAAGAAGGTACAATAGACTTTGACCTTCGCTGACCTCATTTGGCCATAAAAAAATATTATGCAGTGCCGGCTCAAGTAATATGAGTCACCCGCCCTGCTAGAGTTGCAACCCCTTTCATTTTATTCTATCACTGATAAATATTAACCCAAGCGACACCTAGTGAGCCTATTATTTACCATTGTACATCATTCTAGTTCCGATAGATGGCGTTAGGAGTCACGTGCGACGCCCAGGAAGGCATCAATTTGAAAACATACATAAGAAAACCTCAAAACGTCTATAGACGTATGTAGGCTGTGGAAGGCACTTTTTGATTACGTCCATAGATGTTTAAAGTCTAATTTAGGCACTTAACTACTAATTACGTCCATAGACGTCTACAGTACCGAAAGGGTTAATATCATTTTTACACAAATAAATGTTGAAAATATCGACTAATATAAAAAGGAACAATTTAAAACAAAATCATCGGACCATTAGAATAGGTGAGCCATATATATGACATTATTTTTGTTTGTATGATGGTATAAAAGCAATTGTTATTAATAAAAATAAAATCAATTTAAGTAAATACATACCGCTTTAAGTTTCTTCTTCCAGAATTAAATTCCATACATAATATGTGCTATGAACCTTGACTTATAAACATAGTATTGTTTTCAATTGTAATCTCCCTTCCCTTCATATATAGTCAGTTGCTTACGGACTGCCAAGAGTAAACGTTATTTTATTTGAATATGTAGTTTTATTGAATACACCTCAATTTGGCGACGAGGATAGTTCGAAATTTATTAGTAATCGGAAGTTATGTTTTTTTGAACGGGAATTAATGGACGTGAACGACGCAAAAGTTTCGTGGATTTATTCTTTGTTGCGGGAAGATTTACTTATTCTTTTACGGCAATTGTGTTTAATAGATGCAGACGAAAAACGAAATGTGCACGAATTAAGATCAATATTTGTAGATTTTGCTCGTAAAAAATACAGAAAGTTATAATAAAATAAAACAGTCTTATGTTCCCGTTAAAGAGCGAGAACGCTTATCGAAAAGTTATTTAGAACACGGTATAGAAACTAGTAACGACAGTGAAGTGAACACGGGTGTAGGTGCGAGCAGCAACCTAGAAGCAAAGGATACCGAACAAAAGGTAATTACGACTAAAATAAAAATTAAAAAAATGACCTCTGATAATAAAGTACGAGTAGAATTTCATTTACATCATGATGATTGGGAAACTTTTGTTGAACGGTTAGAGTTATTGTTTATAACTCAAGATGTCGATGAAAAGAAACAAGTTGCGGAACTACTCACTAGAATTAGTGCAGAAACGTATAAATTTGTGAGAGATATTTGCGCTCCAAAAAAGCCTAAAGAATTTAATTATTCGGAGTTAGTTGCTCTTATAACTGAGCATTTGCAACCTAAACCGTCTGAGGCAATGGAAAGATGCAAATTCCATCGAGCAAGACAGTCACAGACTGAAACTGTACTTAATTTTGTAGCTAGATTAAAGAAAATGTCTTTAAATTGTAATTTCACCGATGTAAAAGCGGCCTTACGTGATCAAGTAGTGTGTGGATTACGTGATAACGATACACGAGTGGAACTTTTTCGTTCAACTGACCTGACGTACGAATCAGCTTTAAACATAGCTACAGCTCGAGAAGCCGCTCTTTCAAATGCTGAGCAAGCAAGTAAATTAAGTTCTTCACAAGATGTTCGTGAGAAAACATCGAATTCTTCAACTGATGTTTATAAGTTTCGTGCCGATTTTAAAAAATATTCACCACGAAACAATGATAAAAATTCAAAGAATACCAGATCCGCCAGAGACGTAAGTAGTAACACACGGGGAGCTGAGGCGAAGCAAAAAGTGAATTCAAGCGTAACGAGTGAAGCTAGGTGTTTCTGTTGTAATAAAACGTCGCATTATGCTCGTAACTGTATCCATAGGTGGAAGCGGTGTACTTATTGCAAGTTAAAGGGTCATATTGCACCTGCATGCAGAAAGAAGCTTGAAGGGCAGCGCAAGGCAAAGTGTGATGGCAGAGTTCATCATAATAGAACTGAACAGGAAGCACAAGCGGAGCAAGACAGCGAAACATCCAGTTTGGCATCTTTAGATTTTTTCTGTATGAATAGTTTCAACTTAAATAATGAAAATGATGAATTATCAGGTTCTAATTGTCTGTTAAATGTAATAGCTGAACCGGCTTTAATAGAGATGAACGTAAATGATAAATTACTAAAGATGGAAATCGATACCGGTTCATTTGTCACTATAATTTCGGAAGAAGCAAAAAATAAATATTTTTCTAACGTATCTGTAACGAAACCGGATATTTCATTATTTTCATATAATAGGGTTAAATTATCACCAGTTGGTATGTTGAAAAATTTAACAGTTAAATTTCAGGATAAAATCAAAGATCTGTCATGTTATGTAATGCCAGGAAAAGGTCCTAACTTACTAGGTAGGCAATGGCTGAAATGTTTTGACTTGTGGCCAATTAATTTTAATCAAGTTAATTATTACCGAGAATATGATCATTCAAGTTTTTTGAGCGATGCTGTTAGAAAATTTCCTTTACTATTCGCGGAAGAGCCGGGAAAGTATACAGGTAGAAAAATCCATTTAACATTTCAAGAAAATGTGACACCTGTACAATTAAAGCCTTATCATATACCGTTCGCATTAAAACAAAAAGTTACGGATGAAATTAATCGACTAGTGAATAATGGTAGCCTGGTACCGGTTAAAATTAGTAAGTGGGCGACCCCGGTTATCCCAGTGTTAAAATCAAATGGTAATCAGGTTCGATTATGTGGCAATTTTAAATTAACGGTAAATCCATATTTGGTAATTAAAAGACATCCTATTCCTTTAAAAGAACATGTTTTTCAGTCACTACAAATAGGAAAAAAATGGTCTCAAATAGATTTAAAACATGCCTTTATGCAGTTTGAAGTAGATGAGGAATCGAGAGATGCGCTGACAATCATAACTGAAAATGGTTTATTTTCTTATACGAAACTACCAGAGGGAGTAGCTTCTAGCCCTGCTGAGTGTCAAGATATTTTAGATGAGATATTAAAAGGAATTCCTCATACTACAGTATATATTGATAATATTTATTGCACTGGTACTGATGATAAGGAACATCGTGAAATTTTAGAAACTATATTAAGTAGATTAGAAAAAGCTGGATTAAGGCTGAACGTGAAAAAATGTGAGTTCTTTAAAGAGAATATTGAGATCTTGGGATTTTCACTAGATAAAGAGGGCCTGCGACCAGCTAAATCAAAGGTAAAAGCTATCAGAGAAGCACCACAGCCTAAAAATATCAAAGAATTAAGGTCTTTATTAGGATTGATTAATTTCTTTGAGTCTTTTTTACCAGTCAGATCTGAGAAATTAAAACCTTTGTACGATTTATCTACAGCCGATAGATGGCTATGGACTGAAGAGTGTACGAAATCTTTAAATTGGGTAAAAAAACAGTTAATATCAGACACCGTCTTAACTTTATACGATCCTAATAAACAGCTGATATTAGCTTGCGATGCAAGTTATTATGGGTTATCGTGTATTCTATCACATAAATTTACGGACGGGTCCGAACGACCAATAGCATATGCTTCAAAAATTATACCACAAAATGAGTTACATAGGTCAATTCTTGATAAGGAGGCAGCGGCAATAGTATTTGGTTTCAAGAAGTTTTATCAGTATATCGTAGGAAATAAAATAATTTTAAGAACCGATCACGAACCATTAAAATATATATTTGGTCATGGTAAAAATTCATCTATACTGATACAGAATAGGTTACAACGATGGTCGTATTTTTTATCAGGTTTTAAATACGATATAGAAATTCTCAAAAGTAAACAGAACGGTAACTGTGATGCCTTATCAAGATTGCCTATCAAAGATGTTACTCCAGTATTCGAGTCTGAATATTCAGTAATCAATTATATCGAAGAAGGATTGTCTTTTATAAATTGTAAAATGATCTCTAAAGAAACTTCGCGAGATACAATCTTAAAGCAAGTCTTAAAGTATGTGGAACAAGGCTGGCCTGAAAATACTAATGGTTTTTCTAAAGAATTAATTAATTTTTATTCAAAACGTAATGAATTGTCAATAGACAATAATTGTTTACTTTGGGGCTTGAGAATTATTATCCCTTGCTCACTTAAAACTAAAGTATTGACTGAGCTTCATAGTTCACATTTAGGAATAATTAAAATGAAGCAGATTGCCAGATCTTATTTTTGGTGGCCTAACTTGGACTCAGATATAGAAGAAGTTGCACAAACTTGTAAAATCTGTTTAAATTTTCGTAAGGAACCATCTAAAATTAGTCATATGCCGTGGCCTGTTGCGAGTAAACCATGGTCACGTATACACGCAGATTTTCTTGGTCCATTTTATGGTAACATGTATTTACTTGTGATTGACAGTTATAGTAAATGGCCAGAAATTATTAATATGAAATCTAATACTACGTCATTTAAAACCATCTCTGCTTTTAAACCCTTGTTTTCCAGATTCGGACTAACAGATCACTTGGTGACAGATAACGGTCCTCAGTTTTCTAGTGATTTGTTCAGTCAATTCATGAAAGGAAATGGCATTAAACATTCTTTTAGTCCTGTGCATCATCCTGCCACTAATGGTGCAGCGGAAAATTTTGTCGGAACTTTTAAAGATAAAATAAAAAAGATTGTAAGCTCAGGAAAATCTCTAGAACACGCAATTAATATATTTTTATCTGACTACAGATCTACAGTTCACTGTACAACTAATAGATCACCATTTTATCTCATGTATCATAGAGAAATGAAAACAAGATTTAATTTGTTAAAATCAGAACACGTGAGTAGTTGTATAGAGAAAAAACAATTTGATCAAAGTATAAAAAAGCATTCTACACGTAAAAATGTTGTTTTTGCGATAGGAGATATGGTATTAGTAAAAGATTATGGTAAAAATACAGATAATAGAGTTCAAGCTGAAATAATTAAACAATTATCCCCTGTAACTTATCTAGTTAAAGTTGATAATAATACTGTATGGAAGAGACATGTTGATCAAATAATTACTACTGTTAATACAAAAGCTCTGCGTAGATCAGATCGTATTAAATCAAAAACTAAACTGTAAAAATAAATTCAAAATGATAAACACATTTAATATTGTTATAAACTTTTATGATTAAATCAGGTTAACGATTGCTAATGCAACGAAGATGTTTCTTTAATTTTGTTTTTAAAATTTATGTAAGAAGATATTTTTTGTATAATTTAGTTGTTATCAAAGCAATATAAAGATAATTTTGTCACTTTCAACATAAAACAGTCGTATTTATGTAACGGGTTCAAAGTTTCATTTATTTTATTTAAAGAATTTGCCTTTAATTTTTCTTGTCTGTTTAGGGACTTATTGTATAAGTATTGATTATTTTTTAAATTTTTTTTGCATAGAAATGCTTAATTTTTTTTACATTGTAAGTTGAAGTTTAACAGGAGGGAAATGCTATGAACCTTGACTTATAAACATAGTATTGTTTTCAATTGTAATCTCCCTTCCCTTCATATATAGTCAGTTGCTTACGGACTGCCAAGAGTAAACGTTATTTTATTTGAATATGTAGTTTTATTGAATACACCTCAATATGGACAAACTCTAAGGTAAAAATAACATCACAAACTTTCATGAATCAGCAAAGCACAAAGTAGATTTTATAGAAAAGAAACAGAGAACAAGATCAAAGTCAAAGTACAATAACAAAACAAAATTAAGTAAAGAGAGGTTCTATTTATGTAAGGTTGTAGATTCGTAGCGTGGCCGTGAGCGTGTCAGGTTATAAAGCTCTGAGTGTAGTGTGTTCTGGAGGAAACCTGGCTAGTTAGTTTAAGAAACTGCCACTGGAGCACTCTCAGATCGCAGCAGCGTCGCTGTGCCTAGACGCTAGTTCCTCCAGTTCGTCCATCTACCACAAACAACAATATAGACAACAATATTGACCTTGTTTTTACAAGGTCTTTTTTTTATTAGGGTGTCGTGGTAAAACCAAAAAAATAAACCCTTATAGTTTTGTTCCTCTGTCTGCCTGTCTGTCACTCTGTACGGTTCCAATAACTTTTTTGAATCAAAAGAGATAAAAACATGAAACTTTCCAGTATTAAAGATCGTTTTGACTCAAAATTATCAGCTGTTCAAATCCAAAATGGCGGATCAAAGGAAAGTTATTGAAGAGTAGATTACAAAAATATATAACACTTGTGGAAAGTGTTTAATTTTCCATGCCATTTTGTCAAAACACCATCAAAATTTTGCGACCCCCCTCCCCTCCCCCCCTTAGACTAATTTCATGTTCACAATACCAACGAAACCTTTTTTACGTGAGACTTCACGCACAACCAATTTATTTACAAGGTCATTTTACTCGTTGAATTGGAGAAGCTCATCTTAAATTCAAAGAGGAAAATGCACCGGGATTTGATGAAAAAATATTCTCGACTGAACAGCCTATTTCAGCCTTTGCTTAACAATCAGGTAAATATGCAATCATTTGTTTGTCATCATATGAAGATCTCATACGAAGGAGGACTGATGGGAAGGCATCTGTTCCAGCCACTATCAGGCACTTAATGGCTGGTCCAGAAATTTAACACATATCTCTGGCCAGAGACTCAGTAGCCGAGACTTTTTACCTAGGGTTTACCCATTTTACCTAAGTTGTACTAGGGTGTGTTCAGTACTATTCCATAGTGTCGCAGCCTGGCTAAAACCTGTCTTGAGTGGTCAATATGTTTTTCCACTAAAGGTGAGGATTGATGATATTAGAAATTAGAATGTCCTCAAGATAAACAAAAATAAAATTCAGGGTTGCTCCAGCGTACATCCTTCCAAGATGAAGTCTTTATAATGTATGAGATGAGATCCAAAACGATTAGATCTTTGTCCTATAGGCCTAAACTTTCTAACTTTGTACGAAATTAAGTCTCGGGATGACAAATCTGTGATGACTGCACCTTCCTGTTATTGAGTTGAGGGTTTCCAAGTGTGACCCAGAGGTTTAAGATAGTCGAAGAAAAATGTTGCATATTCTACATGTCCGGCAATTTTAGCATTCAGAGTTGCTTCTACTCTATTGTTTGACTATGGCTAAATCATACACTCACAGGCTTAATGCTCCTGAAGATCCCCCACAACTCCTGACCAAAGGACATCTCTCATTCACTCTTTTATTGTGTCAATCAAACGGCATAATCTAAACTGTATTTTTCTTTTATATTTATTTAATATTTATTACAATAAATGAAAAATATATTACGTAAAAATAAAAATTAATTCATATGTAGTAGCTAACATAAGTTGTAACCGCATGTAAATAAATAAATAAATAAATAAATAAATAAATATATAGCTACTACATATGTAGAAACTAAAGAGATTTTCTTATCCAAAATAGAAAAAGTTAACAAAAAAAACATTTGATTTAAAATCAGGACACCACCAAATTAAAATACGGCTCATAACTAATTACTACTATGGCTGTAAATAAAAGTGTAACTGTGCGGACTTATTTAAGACTATTTAAAACAAAAGAAAAGTAGTATTTGTTAAACTTATTAATAATACTCCAAGAGCAAAATACTATTTTGCCATGACATTTTAAATCTGTAAATTCATGAAAACTATGAAATCCTTCAAAACAGCCAGAAATAAACATAGCTATTTGCATTTTTATTATTTTTTTAAAATAAAACACATAGATTTTCTTGTCGGGATTTATACACCTTTATTATAGATAATTGTTGAATTAGCCTAATGCCAAAAGAAATTTACCAATTTTAATTTAAAGTGGACCTTTTGAAGGGGAAGATTTTTTTTTTTTTTTCGAGCTACTTTTTACTCAAGCGAGTTGTGACTTTTGACACTCAGATTGGCTAACCTGAATGAGGAAAAAAATAAAGCCACTAGGCCTGTGGGAGGGGTGGTGCCAGTGACATTTTTTATTTACCCAGTTGGCCCGACTTTCAAGAATTCCAAATCCTGACCTCTCATTGGCTCCCCACCCTAATTTTTCGGATTTTCCCACGCTGTCAAGTCACAACTCAAAACGCACAAACTGTAATTGATAAATATCACTTTCCTTAAGATTTATTATTTTATTTTATTTTTTTTATTTAATATTTTATTGTTCAACTCAACTACAAAATTTACATTGCAACAAGTAATAATGTTGTTATTGTTTATGTGGAGGGAGCAACGTGAAGAAGTAGTCCAGTGACTACACTTACTTGGCTTGAATATAATAAATTAATTGTAATACAAAATAATTAAATAATGATAAAGCAGATTAATATTATATTATATAAGATTTGAGAATAGATAGTTATAATTATAATAGTTCAAAAAAATAAATATTTTATAGGAGGTGATCTCTAGACCAGTGGTTCTTAACCGGGGGGCCGCGGCCCCCCAGGGGGCCTCGAAAGGTAGTTAGGTATATTATATTTGAAGATTTTAAGGGGGCCGTGGTTACCAAAAGGTTAAGAACCACTGCTCTAGACCACTGCCTCTTCAGACGTCTTGCAAGGTTACCTGGGATTTGCTGGGAAGATAGGAGTTGTACAAGAGGATTAGGATGATGAGATAAGGATCTTTAAGATTTAAAGATATAAAAAACACATTTGTTTAAGTAAACGATAATTGATACCTAAAGGTGTTTTATGTCAATAATATCCTTACAAGACAATTTTATCTGAGATATCAAAATCTGAATTTTTAGGCAATTAAAAAAATAAATTGGAAAATGTTTTGAAAAAGGTTTTATTAATTATTAAAATGGCTTAGTATAGAAATTAACAATCTTCGACACAACCATAGTGGCATTTATGTTTCACCTGAGTTTGAATTTTAAGTTGAGTTAATTGGGACTGAACTCGATCACAAATTATCTTATGGGCAAGATGACCAACTACATTTTTTTCCTTAAGGCTTTTAACTAAATCTTTCAAATCTATTGGTTCTCCGAAGTTAAAAGTCAATTTGTTTTTAGTTGTTAAGATGTACGGTTCTTCGTTGGGTAGTGCTTGGTCCATGCCGATGTGCCAAATAGGAACGATTATAGGTGTGACGGGTGGATCGTATATTAATCTACCGAAACCCCATTTAAGACGACAGAAGTCTTTGGTTAAATTGACTTTTCCTTCAGGAAATATGTGGACCCATTCTCCTTTTCCTAAACGCTCGACACAGAAATCCATTGCTGCCTAAAAAAAAAATAAATAAATAAATAAATAAAAAGTTAAAAATACTAAAATCATATTCTTTAGGGGAGAAAAGCAACACTTCATTCACTCAAAAGAACTCGCAATATTTTTGTAATATTTTATATCTTTTTTTAAACTTTATCATCCAAATTAAACTAATTCTTAACAAATTTACACAATTTAGACTTAAATTTAATAATTTTGTAGCATTTAAAAAAAAATTGTCAGTTATTTACAACGAAGTTATCATGGTGCGCAGGTCAGCTAACTCCCTGCATATATTTTCTTTATACATAATAAATATTTATTAACAACATAAATACAAACAAGTAAATTAGAACAAGTAAAAAGTTTACAAAGAACAGTCAAAGTTTAACAAGTAAATTAGATACATTTTAACACATATACGAGTAACAAATAATAAAATATTAAAAGCGTTCCTAATTTCATTTCTATTTTCAATTTATTGAGACATGGTAGTTTGGAAAAGTAAAATTTTTTCTCTCTGGAAGAAAGCACACCAACATTTTAAAGTCGATTGAAAGATCAAACAAGCTTGGAAACCAGTGTTGAACTATCCAGCAATAAATGTAATACAGTAGAGCGTCGATTATCCGAACTAATGTTTTTTGGGGTGGTTCGGATAATAAAAAATTCGGATAATCGAAATTCACTAGGAATTTAAAAGGGAAGATGCAAAAATAATCAACCACGTTTATGCAAAAAACATATTTGTTTGATTTATCTAGTACATAGTGAAAAAAAATATATAAGTTGTGTATCTCCTAAGATTAATTTGGCACAAAGAAGGTTGTAATACTCGTCTGCTTAATTTTTTTTACATAATTTTTCACTATGAATCTCGATTAGTCGAATCCCATGACGTAATTTGAAATTTTTCGGGCACTCAGAACTGAGGATGAATAAAGAGTCACCACCAAGTATCATGTTTAATTCCACTGCTTCATCACACAATAAGGGTCCAGATATGGATATGGGCTGACCAGAGACCCGTTTTTTCAAAAACCAAGTGAATGCAGCATCTTCCAACAATTTGGATTTTTTTTTTTTTTTATAGTTTTACGATTTAAACTGCCCTCCTCACTGTCAAGATTAAGTACACTTAATCTTGACCAAGTGATTGAATCAGAATTATTTTTTATTCCCGTAATGGTTGATTTACCAACACTGAACTTGATAACCAATGCCTTGGCTTTCACCTTTCTTTAGCCGCGTAATAATTTCCATTATATCTTTTAATGAAAGCACTACCCGTTTCCTTTTTGTCGACATGTTGTAAGTTTTACTTAAAATATCTAACCACTAACTAATTCAATGTATACCTCACAATGAATGATTTGAAACTGAGAGTATTGACATAAATGACTGACAGAATGGACAGGTATTAAGTAGAAAAATGCTGCAAATAATTCCACAAATTACATAGACAAACAAAAGTTAGTTCTAAGTAAACAAATGTTAATGTATGCCCCGTCAAAATGAATTCATTGAAATCTGGTATCCCTTTATACAGCAAACACCGCTCTTTCTAGGAATTAATTTAGCGGTAGCTTTTGATTTTTTTTTTTTTTTTCCCCCATGAAGCTAGTTCGGATAATTGAACGTTCGGATAACTGACGTTCGGATAATCGACGCTCTACTGTATTTATCTATGCACTACTTGGCAAATTGTGTAGCTGTTATTGTTGTTGCTGTTGCGATGTTGCATAAGGCGCCTTTTAAGCAAGAGGAATGAGCAAAGGCGCCGCAGCAACCGCTCCTCAGAGAAACAAAGAAAGTTTGGAAAATAATACAAATTGAATGGGTTAATTTACAACTTTTAAAGTCGACTAAATGATTGGCGTCTTTGAAGCTACGAGAGTCAACAAGGGCGCCGAAAAACAAAAAAGTTTGGAAACCAATGTATATTAATCTCGTAATTAATGTACTATTTATAATAATCGCTAAATTGCAAAATCTGTATTTATAAAATTGTCAGTCTCGTGAATATAGACATTTAAATTGGTTCCTAGGTTTTTTTATGAGTATGTAGTTTATTTCTAGACTTATTATAAGGATTAATTGTCTGTTACACAAAAACTAATTCTAAAGTTTCTCCAATGTAAACAAACTACAGTCCGGCACCCATCAGAAGGCTGTTAATCAATTGACTTTTTAATACTATTAGTGGTAAGTGGTGCTTGAAAGCACTAATTTTAAAAATCTCAGGGAAACTGTTATCATTCCATACCTTTGATTATATTCAGCTAATTGAACATCATTCTGGGGAGCCTCTACTGTATTTCTCTGTAATTGGCTCCCTCTAGACCCTTTCGTTACCGTTACCTGAATAACCAATCTTAACACCAGCAAAACCTCTTATTCATCAGAATAGTGGATTAGAATGTGTGTGCATATGGAAATATCTTCGATGAATTATCCTCATTGTGATTTGATAAGTTAGCAGTAAGAGATAGTTCAAAGTGATTATTTAGTATAATATTGAAAGCAACGGTATGAAATTACAACCTCCATTTAAATATTTTAAAACATATAAATATACTGAAAATTAAACTTACTTGATAAACTCCATTTCCCCTGACGATAGGAAGACTTTTGCCAAGAAGGAAAAAATACCCGTGCAATTTATTAGTATAACAAATGTCATGGGCTGCAAGAGACCATCTCATTTTCCGAGCGCTGGTCAGTATGCTCACTTTTAGAGAACCTAAAAAACATTTACATAAATAAATCAATTCATAAAAATACAATGAAAATATTAAAATGAACATTGTCCAAGTGGCTTTGACGAAAATGTAGAGAATAATACTCCTCCAGAAATAATTAATTCGGCGAAAAATACAACTCAAGATTAATGCCATCTTTATCAAGAGAAGAGATACGAACTTACATACAGCAAGTTTATTTTTTTGTATTTATTATTTAAATCTAACAATCGTAGATAAAGTACGGTACACAACTCGTGGGAAAACGGCATTTTGCATTGCTTGTGTGGTTTTACTACCCTCGCTGTCGCTCGGGTGCAAACTCCACACTCGCATGCAAAATGCTACTTTCCACACTCAACGCGTAATGTACTATTAAGCAGATACAGGTAGTAGGTTAAGAGATAAAATAATTAAGAAGTTTGTATAGCGTACCCCAAATACCAGGATCATCAAAGCAGGAGACGTGGTTGGAAACAGTAAGTAAAGGCACATTATTGGGCCGGCTATCTATTAAGCTCTGAAATTTTTCCAAATTTATAAAGTTGCAATGGTTCAAAAGACCTAAAAAAACAAAAATAAATAAATAATTAATTTTATTTTTATTTTTTTAAATATATATATATATATATATAGAGTTGGACCTCCATACAACGAAATTGTTAGTTCCAAAAATAAAATTGCTATAAAGATATATATTTTTTTCCCAGGAGTGGTTCTGAAAGAGGAAGATTTTTATCCTGAACCATTTTAAGCCATTACAGAACTGCTTCACCTACGAGTTAAGACCTCTAGATATTTTTTAATATCGCCTTTCATTCAGATTTCATATTTACGGGATACTTCTTAGTTATTTATTTCTTTATCTACGTATTGGAATAGATTTTTTTTTCTAAAAATGATGATTTTCTTTTAGACATTTGATAGGTGAGTAAATTACACTGTAAAAATTCAAGAACTTTATAAACGTCCGAAACGAATTCTCCCCTAAATATATGCGTTCATGTAGTATGTGTGTGTGTGTGTGTACGAGTGTGCATGTATGTACGTATGTTAATAATTGTTCATTATATCATTAGGTTAAAACTTAAAAAACTAAAAAAAGTGATATTCATGTACTTGAGTGTAATCTTTTGCACTATCTTTAGAGTAATGCTTGCATATTTAGTTTACTTATCATATGTGATAAGTATAGGTGTCATAAATTACACAGCTTCAATTTACAAATCAGGGCCTATAAATTATTTAGAAATTATTATTAATATTAAAAAAAAGAGGTCACGTGGCACGGCATTCGTGTGAGATTTAAGAGCCCTAATCAGAAATAAAATCATCGTCAACAATTATAGAAACTGTGGACATTTCATGTCAAAATTGAAAAATATCACTATCTAAGGTACAACCGAAGGAGATAGGACAAAAGGTCTTAAGATCAAATTTGTAGAGAAAGAGAAACACTTCATTTACATTAATAATAGTGATGCTGCCCAAATAGAATGGGTTGCTAAACACACAGGGTACTGATCTATCGAGGGACATTACTTTAAATAATAATATTATACACAATTAATAAAATAACATGGTCCAAAACAATTTTAATAAATTAACAATTAAGTTGCCAATACAATAAACAAAGAAAAGGGCCACACTGTCAAAACAAATTGATTTACAATAAATAGGAGAAAATTAAAGTAAGTAATATTTTTAGTAAATATGACAGTTAATAATTCCCAGAGAGTCTAAAATAATCGACCCTGACAGGGTAGTCAAACATTTTCAGTCGATACCGATCTCGTCAAAGAATAAAGCTCCATTCCACAATTCCAAGACTTCATCCCTCTGCCAACCTACATCCTGAAATAGATATCTTCTTTTTCCTCCTCCAAAATCAAAAATACTTTTATCTTAACAACCAAAAATAAACTAGAACTACAGCAATATCTTTTATAGTTTCTTTTTATATTATTTTTACACATTTATATTTTATATTATTTATACTTTGAATTTTATTTATTATCTCATTGTAATATAGTGTTTGACAAATAAATAAATAAATCACCTGCTTCATGTCTTCTCTCATGTTACTATGATGTAATCCTCCTGGAACATTCTTTTCATCTGATGCAACACATTTTTTAAGAATATCTTCAATAGTCTCATCAAAATTCTTTGTTTCTGTTCCATCCACCCATTGTAACATTGAGAGATGTAATGGTGTTTTCGATTTCCCCGCAGCAATTTTGTAAACTTTGCTCCAGGGGGATTCATTACCTTTAGTGGTACTGTAATTTTTCCATGCATCATATTTAGCTTTGTTAATATTTTTTTTTATACTTATTTTTTAATCTCCAATACTCATTTTTATGATCTTGCCACAGCTTATTATTGTTGATAGTTCGTTGATAAATTTTCCTTATTTTTCTCCTTGTTTCTGATAATTCCTTAGACCACCATGGTATACTCTTTCTTTTTTTTTGGTTGGTACATATCTTATTATATTTGGGAATACTTGTGTCAAAGGCGTCAGATATTATTTTATATATATCCTTAACCATTTGCTCAACAAAGCTACAATCCTTTATTAACTCACTTAGGAAAACGTCTGGATTCTCGTCATCAGCAATTATATTGGCTCTAGTTTTGAGCATCTCCTTAGTTCCTGACTTAGTAGTAGTCTAGTACTTAGTGAACTAAAATTACGGGCTTCCTGGTAATTCATATCTATGTTATCTTGGTTCGGCTTGATGAAAACTTAATAAGTCGGATGTGTATTAGTATTCATAGTAACAGGTCTTTTTAATTTGACCACTTCGCTTAAGTGCCTGATGCCAACATCTGTTTTATTAGAATCATCATTTAACTGCTGTTTTAACGAATTAAAGACGTCAGTAAATTCCAGAATGGCCGTTCGTAAATTCTCTCTTAAATCTAATCGAAAATTTCCACTAGTTCTAATTACCTTTCTAATGAGGGTAATCAAGCTCTGGAAACGATAATCCTCAGTGTGCACCATCTTGACACAATCTCTTGTGTTAGTAAGGTTAACTGTCCGTGGGTGAAAGTTTGTTGGGTGGTCGGTCTTGTTTAGTATCTGTATCAATAAGTTTGTTGAGTTTGTTCCTAAGCTTGTCATATTTAGTCTTCAACTGTCTGTCAATGTCTTTTTATTCTGTCGTAAAAACTAATGTAGTTGTCAGTGCCTAGTAAGTAACCTATCTGTACGTGAGTGAGCATGAGTCGTAAGTTAAGTTTGTCTTTCTTAATGTAAAGTGATCTGATTTCGTTCTTAATGCATAAAGTCTGTGCTTGAAGTTGGGTAAGTCGTGCGGCGAAACAAGTTGGTTTGATTAGTATTTTAGCATAAGTAGGAGTTGCTCGATGAGTTAGGCAATGTTTGTTAAACCAAATGTTAAAGATAGTAAGGTGAAGCTTAGAAGAAAGATTGAAATAGGTCTGCTCGACTAGCAGAATTGAAGTCAAATAGAGGATTATTACTGCAAGTTATTATTATTATTATTATTATTATTATTACTAGCAGGAGTTACAAAGGAATACACTAATACTTCGACTTGTGTTCCATTGTCAAATTAAAAAGTTATTGAAGCATAAAAAAATCTTTCACATCATAGGGCGAAATATCCATTAATAATAATTTCAATTCTATAACAAAGCTTTTTTGTCTGAGAGATCTCATTTTATCAGGCAGAGCATTCAAGAGTCTTATTCCAAGCACACTGGCATCATTCTTGGTTTTCTCAATTCGTCTGAACGGAATACGACATTGGCCCGACTGTTTTGTTTCATGACTGTGCAGAACACTGTTTGTAGGCAGGTCTTTTTCTTTTGCGTTAGTTATGCATTTATATATGAATTGCCCAACCACCGTAAGGATCTTCAATTCTCTATTTATGGGTTTACAATGTGTACGTGGATGGCTTCGACAGATGAGGCGAACTGCTCGTTTTTGTAGGATCAACACTCGATCAATGTCCTTAGAGCTTCCCCAGATTTCTATACCGTAGCAGAGAATGGAGTGAATCGCAGCATGGTAGATATGAACCAGTTGCTCTCTTGTAAGGTGGTTCCTGAAGATCTTCAATGTATACAGCTGTTTGGCTATTTTCTTGCATAGGTTCGATACATGAGAAGACCATGAAAGCTTGCTATCGATCTGAACACCAAGCAGTTGTGCTGTTTTAACTTCAACTTTGGATCTCAGCGAAAAAGTTATCTCTTGATATTTTCCCTCGTTTGCAGTCAAATAATTTGCAGCAAACCACTGTGATATTGATTCCATAGCTTTAAGCAAAGGTTCTCTAGCTTTCTCCATTGAGTCTGACTTTACAACTGCAGTAACATCATCGGCAAATAGGAGAATTGTCACAATAATTCCCATCAGCTGCTCTACAAAACATGGTAAGTTATTGATATATATAAGGAATAACAAGGGACCAAGTTTGGATCCTTGTGGAACTCCATGGTTCATTTTACAAAACGTTGAGTCACCTTGCGGCCCTCTAACTACTTGGTAACGATTTTCCAGATTTGACTCTATCAAAGCACAAGCTATTTCATCTAGACCGTAAAGAGCTAATTTGGCTATAAGTAGCTTATGGTAGACACAGTCAAAAGCTTTTGTCAAATCACATAGAGTGGCATTACAGTGTTCGGCCTCTTCAAAAGCCTCATATATTATACATACCAGCTCCGATAGTTAGTTAGTTATGATGAAGAAATACCGTCGATACTTGCTCGATGGCAAAACGCCATCACCAGCAGAAGAATATAGAACTCTGTGAGTCAAAATGAACTCAAAAAGTCTATATGAGAGAGTGAAGTTGGAAAGGAAGAGGTAGAAGAATATATAGACAAAGATGTGTGATTATGGGAAAAACCGTGAGACGGGGTGCGTCAGGTGTCCGGAAAGATGATGTAATATAGAGAAGAGTGTGTGAAGATAAAAGATAATGCAATAAGTTAGTTGGGTCTTTGTGTAGTTGTTGACCAATCGGCCCCAAATTTTGTGAGTGATGTTTTCTCTTTATCATGCACTATTTGACAAATTGCTTTTATCAATTTCAAAAGTTTGATTTATTCGGCCCACCCCAATATATATATATTTATATAACTATAAACTCGCTGGGATGTGATTCCAGTTTCGACTTTTCACGGGGTTTTGACTGCCGTTTGGCTTTTAGCTGTCGTTGCTTCCGAAAAGTAATTTTCCGCCGGTTTCCTACTTCCGATATTTTTTAAGTTAAACACAGTACTTTTTAGCTTCCGATTATTCAACATGCGACGTTGCCATGCAGAACCGTTTGTATATAACTTTAAAGTCGCAGGCACATTGACTCCGATACTTTTACAGTCCTAATATAAATATCATGTATAGGCAGGGCTCGATTTGAGGCGGAACGGGGCGGAACGGCGTTCCGGGACCTCTCTCTCTCTGATAAATTAAAAAAAATTATCGGCACAAAAATTTGCACTTAGAGTGTGGGTTTATGTCTAAAACTGCTTAAAATGCTGTTTTAGAACGTTTATTTTTCAAATTCGTCCCGGGGGAGGACCCCCGGACCCCCCCTTCTATGGGGAGGGGGGGGGGGGGGGAGAGGGTAAGTTTTAGTTCCGGCACCTCAATTTCTAGAAATCAAGCACTGTAGTATAGGTATATTTTTAAACTTACAGGTGAGGATTTGGATTGTTCTACCTTCGGCAAATATATTTATTGTATATAACTTTAAACTCGTAGGTACATGGATTCCGATAGTTTTACAGTCCGTAAACTCTTGAAACTCGCAGTTTTACGGATTTTGATCATTTTATTGTATCCACATATATTTGTTGTATATAACTTAAAACTTTTAGATTCGTGGATAAGTATATCTTTGAACTTGTAGGTGACATGTTAGATATGTTGTAGGGTCCAATCCACTAGTAAATAATCTGTCCGATACAACTCAGACAAACTTTAAGAAAAAACGAGTTCATAATTACTTGGCTCTGTGTTTTCCATTTATTAGAGTTTTTGGAGGTACATTTAATTATTATTGAACATTTTATTGGAATTTATCATAAAAATAACTTCTCAGCGGGGAATTGAACCCGACATCTCTCTGTCCGCCTTTAAAGCCCTTTTCTCAGGAACTAGATTTTTCCCGGGAAAACGGCTTATATCGTTAGATTTGTATTTAAATGGATTACATTTTAGAAATTTTTAATCAAAGTCGTCACAACTGTTTTCGAGAAATTTTTTTTTTTTTACATTTCTTCAGTTCCCAATTTGGAGCTAAAATTAATTTCTCTATTTTGCCTCAGGGTATGATTTTTCTGTACATGTATGCAAAATTTTGTCAAAATCGGTCCTGTAGTTTAGTTGGCTCCACGCGTCTGCACAGACAACAGACAGACATTTTTTTAAAACAACTTTGTTGGACTAAGGGGACCTCGAAACGTGTGAATCCATCAAAATCGAATTTTCGAGCCATCACAATACTTTCTTTTTATGTGAGGAAGTAAAAAACAAGTTTGCAGAAACAAATGCCCTGTCCAAACAGTTTTGTTAAAACTCGATATTTTAGTTGCTTTTTTTTTAAAATTGTGCTTGATATCTCGGTTCTTATGCGTCAGAAAGCAAAAATAAATATTATTAATATTGTAGAGGATAAAGTTATCTACTAATTTTGTATATATAATTTATTTCTAAGTAATTTTCTCTTTTTAAAACATTCAGATACGATTATATAGATTTGATGATCTTAACACTTCATAGCCGTGTCGCTTTGTGTTTTAATAACGTACATTAATTATTAAACATTACAATTGGTTTTAAACAGAAATTGATTTCCAATTGACCCTTAATATATAATTTTAGTTATTATTGCTAATAGTTACAGTTAGGAGGGCAGAAGCGGTGGACCTAGCAAATATTGTATTAAAAAGTGCAAAATTTAGTTTTTAATTTGATGTTAACCTTTACGTTTTAGTATTTTTACCTTTATAAAATCACTTACTAGAATCTGCACCTGGAATAATTATATAAATTATTATACATCAAAATTAAAAATAAAATGTGGATTATTAGTCATTTCAAAGGTCACAAATTTTTTGAACTAAGCACTAATCCTGCATAATTACTTAACAGTTTAGAAGTTAAAAACGCATCTAGATCGCATCAAAGAAGTTAGAATGATAGGTAAAATTATTACAACTTCACTTTTCATCTTTTGCCCATTGTTTAAATGATTTTTCATGGGCATTGATGGATGATATTTTTAGATTAAATTTGCACAAATTATTTCTTTTAAAAAGCAGTTTCTTGCATATTATTAAATGTTCATTTAACTATTTATTCTGCTAAAGAAAGGGTTACTAGCAAAAATCGTGTCTTATCAAGTTCGGACCTTGCGTGCCTGGCACAGACATTGTAGGTGTACTTTGTGCCTCAACTCCACTTATCTTATAGTTCAGTTGAATCCTCTTTTTACATGTTACAAAGAAGTTTGACACTTATTTCATAAGAGGCCCTATGTTTCTTTTTAGCACCCTTTATAGTTCCTTTTGGAGTCCATTTTATTATTTATTGCACTGCCTTCAAGAAAGTGTCTTAGTATTTTGGCATAGATAATGAGGTATAGAATAACTAACGTTTTATCAATTTTTCTAACTATATAGTGAACTATATTTTATAACTTGTCAGTAGTTTTTTACAGAGCTCATTTATGCTATCTACATTCTAATTTATATTTTTGTAGTGAAAAGGCGACATGAGATTTTACTAGACAAGTTAAGTCCCAAAATAAGTTCAATAGATATTAAAGCACTAAGTAAACTAACCAGTGAATTACCGAATAAAAACAATCGTATTATTTTTTTATTTAAATAAAATGTAATGGATAAACTTTTTTATTCAAACGATTTATTGTTGAAGCAACATTGTAGTTCCGACAATTTTAATTTAATACATTTTAATACATTATTTCAAATTTAATACATTTTAGTATGCTTAAATACCATTTTTTAAACCCTTTATATTAACTTCACTTTTGTGCCTGGGTGCCTGAGGTCAAAATCTTTGGAAGGCTAGTTAACCCACTTCCAGTTATCCAATCGAACTGAAACTTGGCACATAGACTCTCTACCAAGACAAAAATATTTTAACAAATTAATTAATTAATTAAACTTAATTAATTAATTATCTTTTTAAAAATGAATGGATTAATTAATTATTAAAAAAATTAAGTAATAAAAATAAACAAAAAATTTAATTAATTAATTGGTAGGTATATAAAATCTTTGGAGGGCTCGTTAACCCTCTTCCAGTCGTCCAATCGTGCTGAAACTTGGTACATAGACTCTCTACCAAGACAAAAATATTTTAACAAATTAATTATTTTTCAATTTAATAATTATCTTTTTAAAAATGAATGGATTAATTAAATATTAAAAAAATAAAATCAAAATTTATTTAATTAATTAATTAATTGGTAGGTATATATAATCTTTGGAGGGCTAGTTAAACCTCTTCCAGTCGTTCAATCGAGCTGAAACTTGGCACATAGACACTCTACCAATACAAAAACATTTTAACAAATTAATTAATTAATTAAATTTAATAATTAATTATTTCTTTAATTAAAATAATTAACTTTTTTAAAAATGAATGATTAATTAAATTTTTAAAAAATAAGTAATAAGAATAAAAAAAAAATAATTAATTCGTAGGTATATAAAATCTTTGGAGGGTGAGTTAACCCTCTTCCAGTCGTCCAATCGAGATGAAACTTGGTACATAGACTCTCTAGCAATACAAAAATATTTTAACAAATTAATTAATTAATTTTTAAATTTAATTAATTTCTTGTTGAAAATTATTGGAATAATGAAATTTAAAAAAGTAATAAAAATAAAATTTAATAAATTAATTTGTGGGTATAAAAAATCTTTGGAGGGCGAGTGAACCCTCTTCCATCGAGCATCATCCATCGTCATCCAAGCGAGCAGAAACTTGGCATATCGACTCTCTACCAATACAAAAACATTCTAACAAATTAAATAATTAATTAATTTTACTAATTATTTAATTTTTAAATAATTATTTAAAATTGAAATGAATTATTACCAATACTTCCCCTCACAACAAAAATGCAAAAATATAAAGGATTTATAATAAAAACTTGGTTTTTATGGGCTGGTATTATTAAACCTGAAGTAACAATATTTTAAAGATTTAAATTTATAATTTCAGGATAGCTAATGTTAGAATTTTACATTTTATGATAAAACATAACTATTACGTTAGATCCTAGCAAACATACAAAATCCTTTTTTAATCTAAGGCTATCTGCGGGCTACTTGCCACAAACCATCTAAATTTCATAAACATCAAATGAGTACTTTTGAAGGTATAGGTATAAATAAATGGATATTTGTGCGCATGTGAAAAAGAAACCAATGATAGTAGAAGGTTGAAATTGATATAGGACCAACAATGGGCTAATTGTGATCTACTACCCCAATTTCAAAGAAGGAGAAATATCAAAGAGTTAAGTAGCTTTTAAACCATAGTACAAAGTTTATTGGGAAGCTAAATTGCTGCAGAAGCTTAGTCAAAAGTATGCCATGGTCGACATGATCAAAAGCCTTGGACATATCTAGAAAAATAGCGTCAACTTGGCTACGCCTGGAAACTAATGGACCTAAAAAGAAAGAAATGAGATGAGGTTCGATGAAGAGGAATTAAACGATCGAAAACTATGTGCGGATAAACAATAGGGCTAAGCTAAGTATGAACAATCCTTTCAAAAATCTTACTAAGGAGAGCGTCAGGTCGATAGTTAGAGGCGAGAGATCTATCCACGGATTTGTGAACCAGAACAACAGATGCCACTTTTCACATTGCTGGAAAAACAGAGAGCTTAAAACTTTTATTAAAGATGTCGAATAAAACAGGAGCAAGGAGTTCAGACAGCCCTTTCCCCGCAAAGCAAGAAATACAAGTGGGACCGTAACAAGGTTTAGGTTTAAGATTCTTTTTAGCTTGCAATACCTCCTCTATAGTTATAGTTGTAATATTAATAGTATTAGGATTTGGAGTAGAATGTAAAGGAAAGAAGAAGGATGAGGAAGGCATGCAGAAAGATTTGAAATTATCAGCAAACATTTTCACAACAACAGTTGGATTGTTGAAATTGATATTAATCAGCGTCAACTGAAAAGCCTCCGTGTAAACGTTTCGGTTTCTATTTACACACCACCTAGACCGTTTTGGATTTGATTTCAGAGCAACGTCAATGCAAGTGAGCTTCGCACTGATCAGGTAAGATTAGCTTCCTTCATCAGGGTAAGATTATGAATGTTACTCTGGTAATCTCTCATAATCTTACCCTGATGAAGGAAATATATTTTCCGAAACGTCGGTAAAACATTGTGTTTTTACTTTTGACTGAACCTCGCTATCCATAAAATATTATCTATTTACCAATGTACCAAATCAATGCAAAGAGTTACTAAGATCCCTTTTAACTAAATCTAAATTAGATGTTTTCCAAAAAGCAGAACTTGAATCCCTCATTAATGTGACATTAGAACAAAACTACCTGGTTTTCAATGACAAGTTCTACGAATCTGAGACGGGCCTAGCCTGGATCTCCACTCAGTCCACTTCTAGCCGAACTGTTCTTGAACCACATAGAAGAGCAAATGTTTAGATCCAACAATCCTTTAACAAAAAAATATAATTTACTAGTACAGATATGTAAACGACATATTATGTTTGTGGGTAGGTACAAATAGACGAATAGAACAGTTTTTAGAATTTATCAACAATTTACAAAACTACATAAAATTTACAATAGGAATAGAACAGGACAGCACTATCAACTTTCTCGATCTAACAATAAAGAAACAAAATAACAAATTAAAACCAAATTAAAATGTTATAGAAAAACCACCTACACAGATATAATAATCCACAACTAATCAAACGACCTGTATAAACATAAAATGACTGCTTTCCATAGTATGATTCACCGAGCACTTACCACTCCCATGGATGATTTAGACCTACAAAATGAAATCTCAGCAATAAAAAAATAGCTTCAAACAATGGATACAACACAAGAACAATAGAGACAATGATAAATAAAAAATAAGAAAAAATAGCAATTAAAATTATAACCAATGTAGAACCAATAGCACAAAACTCTAAACCCTGGATTAGCTTACATGGGGAAGCTGTCTGAACAAATAGGAAAAATTTTAATAAACAAAAACGAACTTAGTCAGTTACAAGCCATACACACATTAGGCACCATTCTCGGCTAAGTCAAACAACCGATCGAAACTAAAGATAAATGCGAAGTATACAAACTGATATGCATGACCTGTCCAACATATGAGTATATGTTGGACAATCAGGTAGGAAAATAAGTACACACATTGCTGAGCACTATAAATCATGGCCAAAAAAAAAAAAATTGAAAGACAGACATCGAAAACATGTAAATGTATCCAGCTTTGCCAACTATGTACTAGGAACTGATCATACATTTGATGTCAATAATTAATTATGATCTAAAACACATGTCAAAAATAAGACTTTTTAGAAAACTTAGAACTTCAAAGAGCTATCCAAGAGACAAATATAGAATGTTTTAATGAAAGATCTAACCTTAATAACTCTGCCTTTGGATTTTGTAAAAATTATAACGTATATAGGTTTAAGGTAAGTACAGATAATTTAGTTACAGTAAAATTAGGAAATTATTGTTTTGCTTTGAAAATTAGCTTTGAATTTGTTAGCAGTGGAAAAATATTGTTATACCTGACCTAAGCCTTTACATCCCTTACCTTTAGTTCCTTAATCCTTCTATAGCCCTATTCTACCCCCACTTTGTAGTTTTATTTTAAGTCATAAAAGCTTGTAAAGTAAATATGAAGCTAGTAGTCTTTACACTTACTATGCTAACACTTAACACTGAAGATGATCTTTAGAATTAATATAAAATTGTGGTGACAATATTGTTGTGTTATTTTGTATTAACCTCTTTAGTCATAATTATGAAGTGGTACCACAAAATCTCAGTCAACATTACCGCCCTTTGATCCTCCTACCTTCTCGTAATTCCTATTAGTTCTTTCCACAGAATACGTCCCAGGAAAAATGTTATAAGATAAGTGTAAATGAGTGAGCCAGGACTCAGTAAAAATAAAAATGTCAGATGAACTTAAACAAAATGATGAGGAGAAAGTTTTAAGTTTCGCACATGGGCCTCGGACATTTTGATATGTTATACATATAGAAAAAAGTTGATGACGATGCAATACCACCACAGCCAAGGGCCACTTAGGAAATACTGTTCTGGTCTTCCTCCTAGACCAACGGCTTTGTATTATTTATATAATGCATGCTTTGTTTAAGTGCGCCCCGGAATATTATAATAATTGTACCCTCCGGCCTTATTTTAGTATTTTCTACAATAAATTCATATGTCATTTACAGATGCGATAGACTGAAGTCATGAAAGAAAAAGGGCTGACCTACGGTCAACCAAATATAATTTCAAATCTTTTCTAGACTCAAAAAAGCAGGACGGCTAATTACTTTGGGGTTGTTCTTTTAGCTTAAGAAAATGTTCTTAGTAAAACCATCATTTTCAGAAGTTACAGGAGGTATCAGATCTGAGTTTGATTTATTTGGTAGTTCTTGAGGCAATACACCTGATCTGTTAACAGATATATTAGCTGAAGACCTAGATTCTTACATTATTTGACGGCCCAGTAAGATTTTTGGCAAGCTACAAATGTAGCTAATAAATATTCGTAGAGGCGTTTGCCTTTAATATCAAATGAATAATGTAAAGTCCTGATTCTTTTCTATAAAGGCTTTCGGAAACGAAACTATTAAGGTGATTTAGTTTACCATTTGGCCTATATGATAATAATAGGAAATCTAGCCACTGATTCCTAGCATGAGCCCCACGCAGAGCGCGGGGGAAGGCTAGTATGGAATAAACAAGATCAATTTAGAGATAATAATATAACTCAGGGGATTACGATGTTTACAGTACAGCAGTCTAACCCTGACTGATATGTAATTATATTAATTAAATTAAATTTGAATTTGTGTATTTAATACCATGTAACTATGGTGTGGCTCTTTAAAATAGGTACATGAAAAACTGGAATGCGGCTCATATAGACCTCATCGTGCCCACCAGAAGAAGCCCTCTTATCCGGTCTCGGTTCAACCCCTGCCGCTTGGCTGCAGGTGACTCCACATACGACATCCGTGTCACCGGCCTTTCTAACCTGCTATATAAAAGACAAAAACTCGATTTACCACTGAATTTACTTGTAGTTGATTCAACAGTTGTCATATTGCTGTGGGGACGTTAAATTAATCAAAATATAAATTGTCAATTCTTCAGTCAATCCTGCTAATATGATTTGATCTTATTTCATTGTCTTTAGAGATAGCTCTAAAGACCAAATGAAAGAAGAAAAAATAAAAATTTTTTGAGAGTATTTTGCTTTTTACAAGTATATTTGGCATAGGTAACCAGTAAGAAGGGCTTTCACAGTATAACAGTGACGAATTTCCTGCTGTATAAGATCTGATCAAGAGGCATTTTGCAAGCAAAGCAATTTTATTTTGAAATATATAATTGAATTGCAGTGCCGGCCATTGTGGTGTGTAACCTTATTCGAGTAACAAAGAAAAGCAAAAATTTCAGAGAGAAAAATAAATCTTTATAGTTAAAAACAAATTACATACGTACCTAAAATTTATATAAGACTATCATTACAAATAGTAATAACTTTTGACACTAAGGTTAGCCAACCTATTGAGATGATTAGTGTGACGTCACAAAAGCTTTCGAAAATTTAACTCAGTGTTTGTTATGTTCCTTTTTCTTATCACCTCTTATCAAACCCATGTAAAATGAATGGGAGAATTTTCTCAACTATTTAAATAATTAATTATTAAATTATTATTGATTTATAAGAGTTTTCACCCTTTGAGCATTGTTGTACCTTGTGTAACAAGGTACATTTTGTACCCGAGTGTAACAAGGAAAACATTAAAAACTTTCGTTTCAGTTATTTAAAATAAGTATTTGTGTGAAGGGTCATATCATCGAAAAAGCTATTTGAGTTATTAATCTTTATACTTGATTTTTTGTATTTCCTGTTGCCATAAAAATTCACAGGGTGTGTTCGTGTTCATATTGTGTGTCCGAAAATAAATTTTCCTCAAGTTTTGAAACTCAATGAAGTATACTCAGGGTACAGGACTTGTAGAAAGATAGTGATACTTAATCTGCCAGGTAATAAAAGATTATTTGCTAATAATATTTTGTTCCTGGTTACTTACAATGTGCATTATATTTAACCGATGTTGGAACATAATTATATACTATACAATAGATCACTGATCAGCCTACGAAAAAGAACGTTGATGACGAGACAAAGAGCAGACAGTTATTACTATTATTATTTGTGTATTTTTTGTTATCTATATTAACGAGTATAATAATATAAGATATGAGTGCCTCGCATGTATACTTGTTTAAAATTTTGATTAAAAAACTAATTTAATACATTAATTTAATATTACGTAAGTACTCTGACATACTTTTACGATATAGCTTTGTCCTCCGAAAAAAATGAAGTATAGATGAAATTTTCACAACGCTCGAGAAGGTGGAAGACATAATATACAAACTAAAATAGAAAAACTATTAAAAAAATAAACAATAAATAAGAACGGACCCGAACGGTATCACCACAATAAAACACACTCACAATAATACTTTTTTAAACCACTAGAACGGCAGTTTTTAATGTTTTCTTATCTTACATTGTTAAAACAGACTTAGTATAATAACGTTCAAAGGTTGAAAAGTCTTATAAATTAATAATAATTTAATAATTAATTATTTAAAAAGTTGAGAAAATTCTCCCATTCATTTTACATGGGATTGATAACAGGTGATAAGGAAAAGGAACATAACAAACCGAATCGAATAAATTATCGAAGCCATCTTGTGACGTCATTACTAATCATCTCTATGTGAGAGAAAAAAAAAATAAAACCACCTGACCTGTGGTAGGGGGTGGAGCCAGTGATATTTTTATTTGCCTTTTATCCAATACTCTGATTGGCTCATCTCTACATTTTTTGATTTTCCAGAGATGTCAAAAGACAATACTAATTGTAAGAATAGTGTAATATGTAGATATATCAAATAACAAATAAGTTACTAAAAATAATGTGTAATCATTTTTGTTTCAAATTGGACACTCTTGATTTTGCGGATGCAAAATGCTCATTATCATTACACATGTTCCTGGTGGAATATGAGAAATTCAACTGAATATATACTTACAACTAATTAGAAAAAAAGAAATCAAGTTATTATACAAGGCAGACCTAAAAGTACAAAAGAGATAAGAAAAACCCTACCACTCCCATTCAATAGATTTAATTCTCAAACAATTATAAACAGGAAAAATATCATAGCATTGGTGCAATAGCCAGCAATTTTATTGCTGCTTTTAAAATGTTAATGCCAACATTACAATTACATTTTTCATCGAATTACGAAATATTCTACTAGGCTTATAGTGAAATGAGAAATCTACTATCTGTGGTGAATTAACCCCACTGAAGACTGAAGATTAGCCGGAATATGGGCTAATCTGCAATCAATGTATATTTGCTTATCAATTAATGTTTCATTGATATTCTAATCATAATACCTAATTTTGATTCGGTTTGAACGAGAAGGATTCTGGCAACCCTTGTTATAGGATACTACTATGCTTATAGTGAAATGAGAAATCTACTTTCTATGGTAATCAGATCCTTAGGCCACTCCCTGACTTGTCGGTACGGTATTGGTATGCGGTATTATCTGCTTTACCGATAGCTTACCCATACCGCCTTCATCTCCCTACTTGTCGGTATACTTTCAGTGGAATTTTGCAGTCACGGTAGTGTCGAGGCGTGATTATGTCGTCGTCAGAAGAAGAAAGTACTTTACCACTTATGATTTCACTGCTTGTTCGTACCGACTATCTGTATACCGATCCCTTACCTCTCCGCTCCCACGCATACCACCCTAGTCAGGGAGGACTCATTAAGAATAGGCACTCAGTAAGAATCTGTACCAAATCGGTACCGAGGGTACGAGCTTACCGATACTGCACCGATAGTGTACTGACAAGTAAGGGAGTGGCCTTAGGTGAATTAACCGCACTGGAGACTGAAGATTAGCCCGAATATGGGTTAATCTGCAATCAATGTATGCCTCTATATGTGCTAATCAATTAATGTTTCATAGAAATTCTAATCCTAATTAGTGATGTGGGCCGGGTATATACCCAGCGGGTAGGGTAAATAAAAATGGGTATTTGCCCAGGTATTTACCCGAGGCCAGGGTAAATACCCAAAATGAGGGTATTTATGACAAATAATGATTTAAATAGTGTTTTAAGAGGTTCTGAGCATTTTCCATACTCTAATGGCTTTAATAAATGTCATTTAGGGAGTATAGGATGTGTTAAGCTTACTTAATTCCTAAAAAATAGCCTACAAAAATACCCAGCGCACGGGTATTTATTATTTCTAAGTACATATATTAGTTATACAGATTCAATTATTTCAAACAGATGCTTATTTTGAAGATCTGTGCAGTGAAAACTCCACCATTTTAAAGGAAAAGGACAGAATTATTATTTTGAAAATTAGATTATGCATTCATATTTTATGCAGGCATTTGGTCCAGGAAGATAGCGTGGAAATAAGTGACTGACTAACATCAAGCTAGAATTTTGTGTACAAGAAAATGTTTTGGTGCCTTTTAAGAATATGTGGTTGGCTAAGTTCGTCGGACATAGCTTGGCAATAGGCATTTGAAAAAACAAACCGGTGGAGAGCCTGAGTATTAACTTAGTTAGTAGACCAAAAATCAAGTGGATGGTAGTCTGCCACTTAATAGGTGACCACGTTGATTTGGAGTAATATTTGACTAACAAGCCTATTACGAGAGGAACTAGCATTAACTTGATTGTTAGTCTACTAACTAATTTAGTACTCTAGGATCATGAAAATCACATTGTCCACTATAAAAGGTGGGACATGACCGCAGTGGCGTAGCTAGGGCATTGGCCTAGCTAGGGTTTTAAAGTTTTGGTTTAAAAGTTTTGGTGGCACCAAAACATTTACTTATACACAAAATTCTAGCTTGATGTTAGTCAGACACTATTTTGCACGCTATCTCCTGGACTATTATTCTTATTAACTTATTAATATCCATTCAATAATATTATTGAGACCTAATATCACTTAATAACTACTTGAACTTCATAATATATTTTATTTACAATAAATGAGTTTGAAATTAAACTCGTAGCAGTCGTAACTTTAAAAATTATCATAAATACCTGGGTATTTACCCAAAATGGGTATTTACCCGGGTAAATACCCAGGGTTTTTACCCGCAGTTTTAAATACCCGGGTATTTTACATCACTAATCCTAATACATATTTTGATTCGGTTTGAATGAGAAGGAATCTGGCGACCCTTGTTATAAGAAACCGGCTCATCGAGTTGCTTGCAACAGACATATTATAAGACTGGTACTCTTTTAGTTTGGCACCCCCCACTAGGGGGGTACCAAACTAAAATAGGCGCCATGTGGCAGCACTTTAGTTTGGTACCCCCCATTTATTTTTATTTAAATACATGATGAAATGGTATTTTATATAATTAAAAAATTAACAATCTTAATAGGGGAATGTTCAAAAGCAGAGGGCTTTTGTGTGGGGTTGAGAAAGGGGAAAGAAAGAGAAGAAAAAGATAGGGGGGTACCAAACTAAAAGAGGTGCCCCTATACGCCTATTTTAGTTTGATATCCCCCTAAGAAAAAGGAATAATCTAGTAGGGGGGTATCAAACTAAAAGAGGCGTATAGGGTCGCCTCTTTTAGTTTGGTACCCCCCTAAGAAAAATGAATAATCTAGATTAATTAATTAAATTAATTTAGGGCAGGAATTAAAATGGAAAAGTGAGAAACACCTCTCTAATGTCATAGAAAAAGGGAGTATTATGTATCATTTCGTGGGGATTTTTTTTTTTTTTTTTTTTAATTGAATGACCTGTTATAAGTCAAAATAGCTTTTGTCAATTAAATTTTATTTCGTTGACAGAAAAAATATTAGATTTGTCCAAAGCGAAATTATAATAAGTTGAGTTTTAGAGGAATAGAGAGGTCTAAATTTCCGAAGTGTAATTCTGTTTAATGGACAATTAGATGAGAGGGAGTTTTTCTAATGGATGCAAGGTAAGGTACTTAAAATGTGAATTGTAATTTTTGTGAAAGTTTGTTTTAACTATTTTATTTCTTAAAATTTGAACATTAAAATGAATGAAAATAACCTAGTATCGCTCACTCATATCTTCCGGTAAATATATCGTAACAGACCCACTGGCTAAACTCGGCAATAGTGTACCCCTTCTGTGTAATCGAAGTCGTACAGTTGGCTTCGATGTATCAATTCATCCCTTCCATTCGTATATAATAATATATGTATAAAATAATTATATATGTATGGTTTGTTCATAGGAGAGTTGATATCCCTTTGTCAAAAAATACGTTGGAGTGAGAAGGGGCGCGCTATTGCCGATATTTACCGACCCACTTTGACTAAATAACAATTAAGAAAAAGGAATGTTTAGTCTAATGTACATTGAGACAAAGGAATATCACACTTTTGTTTGATATTCCTTTTTCCCAATGTACATTAGACTAAATATCCCATTATCGTGGTAGTTATTTAGACAAAGTGGGTCAGTCTTTTTTTTTCCCATTTCGGGGAAAGAAAAGATGATCAGAAACAATGTTTTGTAAAAGTATGTAAAATCCACTCATTATATATTATTAATTACTGACCCATTTCATTGGAAATTTAAGATGACCTGGGTGTTTAAATTTGTTGGGCATAGTACTAACTGTCCAACTAGGCAAGTCAGTACTATTTCCCACTCATTTACCCACCCGGGTCTTCTCAAATTTGCATTGAAGTAGGGGGGTACCAAACTAAAAGAGTGCCATAAGACTAACACTTACTGATGTAAAGTTTGCTGAGGAGTCCCACAGACGATACGGTGATGGCACTGGCTATGTTCCAGCTCAGGGTTGGTTTCCTTAATTTATTGAAACTGAACTGCCAACCATCGTAATTATTAATTTTAGAAGCCATTAATATTCATTTAAGTACGTTTTCGTCCCGAAAAGAAAAATTCTATATATACATATTTAAAATATATCTACGTATGCAGGCAGTAAAATATTTTTGTTTTTTTGGCATTATAATGGAAATAATAACGATTAACAGTAACCGTCTATACTATAATGATTTACCAACGTTTAAATTAAATATATTTTAACTTAACCGAAAAAAATAATTTACCGTGACCGAAATCATCATTTATTTTATTTTACAGTAGAAACATAAATGTACAGAAAGACATAAAATAATAAAAACCATAAAACTAATTGCACAAATCACGATCAAATAGGAAAAGACTAGATAACTATTTGAAAATAAGTCTGAAGTATAACCATGTGTGGTGTGATAATTGCTATTTCGGTGTTATTGTTGATAAGATTAGAAAATGAACCCAGATTCGTTTACCAACTGTGTTGCAACTCTTGATACCTATATATTTTTTGTGAAATTGGGAAAATAAATAAGTTACAAATATATAATTACGTTATATTTAAATTTATTAATACAATATTAGATAATATTTATTTATTAATATTTACTTATTAATACTTATTTATTAATATCATATTCAACTTCAGCTAGTATCTGCTGGGTCCATTATACTTTTCAGATTTTTTGATTTTGTCGTGGAATTCTGAGCATGTGATAATAGAATTTGCTTTAATATTATTTAGAAGCTCTTTTACAACTGACAGAGATAATCTTCCTCGTTCAGGCGTCCAAATAGACCCCATCATTGAAAAAATACGTTCAGTGGGACGTGGGAGCCTATAAATACCAGGCAGACACATGGCGAAGTCTATTATTTTATATTACAAAAGAGACGTTTCTTATAGAAAATGCTTCAAATATTTATTTTCATTTCTTCTTTCTTAGGGGTTTCTTCTTTTGGTAGGGAAGCCAATTTAGCTTTCTGATTTTTCTTAAAATCCGGACATTTCTCAAATCCGGACAGATGTTTCAAATCCGGACAGTCCGGACGAAATCCCGACGTATGGGACCCTAGTTATAGTGAGGTATTTAAAAATGTAAACAAACTTTCCCATACCAAAGTTAAAAGTCGGTATTTTCAAAATGGTGGCAGATAATATAAGATAAAATATAGAGGATTTATTATCTCAGAGGAAGTTATCATTGGTGCAAAATTCAGTTTAATCGGCAAAATAGTTCAGAAATTATTTAGCATTAAAGTTTCAAAGTTCGAAAGTCGATATTTTCAAAATAGAGGCAAATATCAAAACGAAATTCAGTGGAAAAATTTGTGTTATAAAGAGGTACAGTTGGAGCAAATTTCAGCTCAATCGGAAACTTTTTCTAATTTTTGAAATATTTGCTGACACCAAATGGGATAATGACGTCACAAATTTATGATTGTCCGGGCAGCACAACAACTACATGCAGGCCCGTTTTAGACGTTCACTGCGCCCTGGGCACCCCGTCACGATGCGCCCCCCCCCCCCCCCCCCCCCCTCTGATCATCTTGCCTTGTCTTAAGGCAAATCCGCACATACGACTTATGAGCTACATTTATGTTAAAATCATGCTTCCTCTATGAAAACACCTAATATGTTTGGCATATTTTATATAAAATATAATTTTATTTTTGAATAAATATAGCCCAGTAAAATTAGACCAAAACAAAGCTGTGCCTCCGATTAATTCGGACAAAGCTGTAAATTGTTTTAATCCACTTAGGGCATCCCAAATAAGACTAATATAAGTTTGGGACGGTTTCTGAGGTGAGTTAAACTTTTGGGAGCCAAAAACGGCATACTTTTGGCTCTTTTTTCAGTTTTTCACTAATAACATCTTAAGGATGCATCGGAAAGAAAATTGTCTCCTTACAAAAATTAAAGAACATTAAATTTTGCGTTGAATGATCCCCTAAAACATTGAATTTGGTACAGCAGTTTGGTCAGAATCAGCAGTCGAAAATAGGCACATTTTACGATTTTGTCTGAAAAGAGTTTTATGCTCAGTTTTATACGCCTATAACTCAAAAATGGTTATTCCAAGTGAAAAATGTCATATAACTAAAGTTGTAGAGCATTAAATTATGCGTTCAGAACACTCCAATTTATAGCTTTTGGCTCCCAAAAGTTTAGCTCACCTCAGGAACTGTTGCAAACTTATATAACTCTTATTTGGGATGCCGTAGTGGATTAAAGCTATTTCCAGCTTATATTATATGTATAAGTATATTATAAATAAGTAATATTTTTAATACATAAATCAATTTATAAAGTATAAGCCTAGTAAAAATTATATTTTTGGTGTAGATTAATTCAGACAAAGCTAGAAATAATAATTAACATTGGACTTTTCTAGGATAAGGAATATTTAGTTTACTTTAAACATATTCCCATTTATATTTTGTCCCTTGCAAAAGTTTAGCCGTGCCCCCCCCCCCCTCTCCCTCTTACTATTTGAGTTGCGCCCCAAACCTCTTGCGCCCCTGGGCACGTGCCCATCGTGCCCCTATAGTTAAATCGGCCCTGACTACATGTAACGACGGATTTTGTACCAAGTTTCAACTCTCTAGCTTAAAAACTGTGCGCAGTTATACGTGATACAGTCACACTGACACAGAGACGGAACTAGACCTGCTGAGGCCCGTGTGCAAGATTTTTTTGAGGCCCCCCCCTCCAAGATGACCAAATATTTTTGTCGCCTCATTTTTCAGGATGCACATAAGATTTGTAATGAATTGCAACAAAAAAACATTATTTTATGATAAAAAAAAATAAATTAATTAAATTCGTATTTAAATGGCCTAAATTAGAATATTTTAATCAAAATCGTCGGAATCGTTTTCGAGAAATACTTTTTTTACTTTTTTTTCATAGTTTTTAAGGATTAGCGCCCCCAAATTTGAAAGTAGAATTAATTTCTCCTCGGGGTATGATTTTTATTAACTGTATATGCTGAATTTCGTCAAAATCGACCCAGTAGTTTAGGCAGGGCCGTTTCTAGGTGTTTTGCCGCCCTAGGCGAGAATAGAAAAATACCGCCCCCCCCCCCCCCCTCCCACCCTATTTTCTTTGCTTGAAGAATTAATGCATTATATATTAAAGATCTTGTATTTAACAATAAACAGTTAAACAAATCAAACATTAAATCAGCTTTGTTCATAACATTTTTAAATTTCTCTCTTTTAATATTTTTTTTTTTTGAGCAGTAGTAAAGAGCTTTTTGACTCAAACACAGGAAAAATATAGCGAACTCAAAATAATTAGCCGGTCAAATCCAAAATGTCAGACAATTCATGTGACACGTTTTTTTTTTTTTTTTTTTTAATAGGGTATCAAATTAATAAAAGAGCTATTTTTAGGGTTTCGTAGATAGTTCTCGAAACCCTTATGCGGAGAGTGTGATGTGTCTGTCTGTCCGTCGCTCTTAGGTTCATAGCGCCCGAACCGCTTAAGCTAAAGAGGTGAAATCATTCTTTTTTTGGTTTTATGAGTTAAAATATACCTAAAAAAAATCCCCCTACCAACCACTATATAACGGCTGGTCCTAAAATTTTGAAATAATTCATGGTAATTATGTTGGGGCAACGAAAATTTCCTGATAAAATTTAATTTACCTTGTCGTTATTAGTTATTACCGATAAAAAATCATTGTTTTTTTTATCGGTGGTATTGTAATCTGCAGTTCCTCTGCCGATTACAATATCACCGAATACTGTGGTGGCCGATTACTATCACCTATATTCGATGGTGTTGCGCCAAAAGGGCCAATCTGCATTTTGTATTTGAATTCTAAAACTTGAAAAGCTATAATGAAAAATTGATATTTGAATGCCTTATTTATATTTTTATGCATTTAAAATATACTTGGATACCTAATTAATAAGTCAAAACAACCAAATTTATTTTATTAATTATAAATAAAAAAACAAACGTGATATTAGTTGCAGATTGGCCCTTGTGAAATTTTTTCAGATTGGCCCTTTTGGCGCAACACCATCAATATTTTTATGCGAGACTTTACGCAGAACCATTTTATTATTAATACTGAAATTTTACATGAATAAATGTATCAATTTAGCACATTACAATAAACGGAGACGGTTGAAAGTGACATGGGGTTATGGCTATTTGCGAAATAGGTACCATACAAATTTTAATCGAAAATCACAGGAGTACTTTTAGGTGTAAATAAATGTATTGTTGGTGTTGGGCATACGTGGAAGAGAAAAAAATGAGGGCAGAAGGTTGAAACTTACATAGGACCAAAAATGGGCTAATTATGACCTAACATAACATTCGTTAAAATTGTATAAGTATAATTTTTAAGACTTATTGGTTCGCACAAATTGTGAACAGACCGACAGACAGACTTGAACTATAAAACCGCACTACCTACTCTAACCTTCCTAGTGTGTCCGACGGATTAATGTATTGGAATTTTTGAAATCGGTGACATAAAATAATGTTCTCTTTAGAACGATCACTTTACCTTCAGTAAGCTTAGATAGAAGCAAACTTATTCAAAAACTAAAATATTTTATTTTGTACTTTTTTTAAGAGAAATTTACAGAGAGCTTGGGAAATTTACTCGTGAAATAACAGTGCAAAAAAAAAAAAAAAAACACAGTCCAAATATTCTTGAATAAATCCTGTTCCCGTTTTCTTCTGTGTTTCAGTTTCTTCACTTTCAAGGTTGCCCCTCTCGGTGTAAGGGGCGGCTTTTTTATTTTAATTTGTGAAGTTCACATTATTACTTTTACACGACATATTGAGAATTTGTTACATATTAAGTAAAAAAAGAGTTAAGAGAATAAATAAAAAGACGGTATAATAGGGGGAGACAAAGGTATTATAAGGGGGGGGGGGGGGGGGGGGGGGGGGAGGGAGAGATAAAGAGAAATACAAATAATATATCAAAGACAATCGACAAAGATGGATGTAGATATGACTAGTTAATTTAAGGCACAGAATTTCTTATCTAGTAAAGTTATTTCATATTCACATCAGATTAGATAAGATAACTTTAACAAAACTATAGTAATAAAATAATTATTTTCGTCCCAGTCATCCTAGATTTTATATTATTATTTCTACTCAAATAATAATTTTATTTAATCCTTTCTTTTATCTACCTAATGTAAAAAAACAAAACAAAAAACATTACTATTCATAATAACATCTTCTCTTCTTTTTAACATTTTTTCACCGTTTAATTTCAAATAATTTTTTGCCCCCCCTAAATTTTGCCGCCCTAGGCGGCCGCCTAGTCTTGCCTAATGGTAGAAACGGCCCTGAGTTTAGGTTCCAGGTGTCTGCAGAGACATTTTTTAAAAACTATACTTTTTTGGACTCAAGGGACCTCAAAACGTGTAAATCTATCAAAATCAAATTTTCGCGCCATTACAGTACCTTCTCTTAACATGGAAAGTAAAAAGAGCAAAAAAGTTACGAAAATTAGCAAAAAAGTTGCCTGTAATGGTACTTTTTTTACTTTAGCATCCCCCTATATCCCTTTGTGTTAATAGTTATTTCGCCAAAGGAACATTATACAGAGTAGCATATATTCCTTAGTCTAAATTACTGTTAAGACGAAGGGATATTTTTTCTAATGTATCTTGGGACAAAGGAATATCACACTTGTGTATATAAATGTGATTATATCCCTTAGTCTAATCAACTATTAAGATAAAGGAGTATTAAATATAAAACTTCCCCAGGAGTCTCAATGTCTTGGGGAGACAAACACACAAACCTTTTTTACTTTTGTTAGGCAGGCAGACTATTGTTTAGAACCAAGGGGGTGCTAAAGTAAAAATTTAGATCCATTATTTTAGCTGTTAGACTTGAGTTAAATACTCATATTTTGAAACTTAAATTCTTGGAGAAGAAATGCCAAGAGTAAAAAGTTCTTATTTTAAGCCATAGAATCTAACTTTAGCCTTAAAAATATGTCTTCTATTAACTTTTTCATATTTTAAGTACTGCTGCAGAGCATTTAAGAGCTCAAAGTGCTTAGCATTTTTTCTGTAAGCGCATTTTAAGTTAACATAGAACCCACCAAACCGCGTCTTTCTTCCTGCAGTAGATTCCGGAGATATTGAGTGGATCGTATTAGGTGGCCCTGTGTAGGCATATTTTACAAGTTAAAAATTTATAATTAATTGAACGAGCGTAGTGAGTTCTTCATTTAGGCTTTGAAAAGTTTGTGTGTTTGTTTGTCCAACGATAACTGGCGTAAAAATTGATCAATTTCAACGAAATTTGGCACATAGATGCATCTCAGCATTTGTGAGAACTGTATAGTTTTTGGAAATTCCACACTAAACATTTCCAAGATGGCGGCCAATATGGCGGACGACTAAAAAAAATAGTTTTAGCCAGCATAATGTGTTATACATCGTTTTGAAGGTCTTTAAGAGAAGGAAAAGAATATGTAATTAATAAAATTTCACACTTCATATTTTCAAGATGGCGGCCAATATGGCGGACGACTAAAAAAAATAGTTTTAGCCAGCATAATGTGTTATACATCGTTTTAAAGGTCTTTAAGAGAAGGAAAAGAATGTGTAACTAATAAAATTTCAAATTTCATAATTTCAAGATAGCGGCCAATATGGTGGATGACTAAACAAAAAGTTTTTAGTCAGTATGACATGTTATACATCAATTTAAAGGTCTTGAAGTATAGGAAAGGATTATCAAAGTATTACAAATTTCACACAGTGTATTTTCAATGGGGCAACTATTAAAAAAAATTTAAAGGTTTAAAAAAGTAAAGGTCTATAAAAGTAGGAAAAGAGTTCAAATACTGTATAAATAGGCGAGCGTAGCGAGCCTACAATAACTTAATATTTACTACAAAAAACTAACAACTAACTATAAGTAACTATAACTTATTTAATATTTACTACAAATTCTGAATCAAACAGGCGAGCGTATCGAGCCTTCTTTAATTTGATTAAATAATTACTATATTTACTATATAAACAGGCGAGCGCAGCGAGCCTACAATAACTTTATTCAATAAATATTTACTACAAATGCTGAATCAACAGGCGAGCGCTGCGAGCCTGCAATAAATTTATTTAATAAATATTTACTACACATTCAGAATCAAACAGGTGAGCGAAGCGAGCCTTCTTTAATTTGATTAAATAATTACTATATTTACTGTACAAACAGGCAAGTGTTGCGAACCTTCTTTAATTTGATTAAATAATTACTATATATTTACTTTACAAACAGGCGAGCGTAGCGAGCCTACAATAACACTTTTCAATACATATTTACTACAAATGCTGAATCAACAGGCGAGCGCAGCAAGCCTGCATTAAATTTATTTAATAAATATTTACTACAAATTCTGAATCAAACAGGCGAGCGTAGCGAGCCTTCTTTAATTTGATTAAATAATTACTATATTTACTATATAAACAGGCGAGCGCAGCGAGCCTACAATAACTTTATTCAATAAATATTTACTACAAATGCTGAATCAACAGGCGAGCGCTGCGAGCCTGCAATAAATTTATTTAATAAATATTTACTACACATTCAGAATAAAGAGGCGAGCGTAGCGAGCCTACTTTAATTTGATTAAATAATTACTATATTTACTATATAAACAGGCGAGCGCAGCGAGGCTGCAATAACTTTATTTAATAAATATTTACTTCAAATTCTGAATAAAGAGGTGAGCGTAGCGAGCCTGCGTTAATATTATTAAATTAAGATAATGGACAAAATAATTTTAATGCTCGTTTCACGTTGAATAAGAATGTCAGGTTCTACTGAAATATTATCCTGATATGATTAATGAGAACATAGTATGGCTGATATAAAAACACCATTCTACGTGAGTTCTTTATGCACCGCATCATTAGTTTAAAAACGTACTAAAGATAGTTACATTTTGATGAAACATACATATATAGGATAATAAAAAACATTAACAGTCTAAAATACCCAAATGTATAAAAATAACGTCATATGTTATAAGTCAATTTTTCATATTAATAATATTATCTTAATAAGCATTTAACATTAACTGTCTCAAAAAATGATAATAATAATTATTATTATTATGTCGAAAAGAATATTGATACCTACCACATAAAAATAATATTAATAACAACAATGGTAATATATAAAATATAAACTAACTTCACCTTCATAGTAAAATTATTCTTTATTTTTATTTGATTATTTTTTTTTTTTTTTATAACTGGCCGTGCGGAAGTGAGGCCCCCCTTACCCTGAGGCCCGTGTGCGGCTCACCCCATGCACACGGCTAGTTCCGGCACTGAATGACAGCTAGACAAAATTGAAATCTAAATATTTAGTTAATAATTCGGTCTGTACCTAGTGTTGTTTTATAAACATGGCTTATATTGTAAAATAAAAGATTGATCATTTTCATTTGCAATATAGCTCCTATTTAAGAAGTTTAATGTTGCGTTGAGCGTATGTCAAATTTGTTGTCCTTGTCCACAGGGCCGATTTAACAATAGGGGCACGATGGGCACATGCCCAGGGGCGCAAGAGGTTTGGGGCGCAACTCAAAATGTTAGAGGAGGCATGGCTAAACTTTGTAAGGGACAAAATATAAATGGGAATATTTTTAAAGTAAACTAAATATTCCTTATCCTAGAAAAGTCCAATGTTAATTATTATTTCCAGCTTTGTCTCAATGAATCTACACCAAAAATCTAATTTTATTAGGCTAATACTTTATAAATTGATTTATTAAAAATATTACTTATTCATAATATAATATAAGCTGAAAAATAGCTTTAATCCGCTTAGGGCATCAAATATAAGTTTGCGAAAGTTTCTGAGGTGAGCTAAAATTTTTGGAGCCAAAAGCTAAAAGATAGGAGTGTTCTAAACGCATAATTAAATGTTCTACAACTTTAGTTATATGACATTCTTCACTTGGAATAACCATTTTTGAGTTACAGGCGTATAAAACTGAGCATAACACACATTTCAGGCAAAATGGTAAAATTGGCCTATTTTTGACTTCCGATTCTGACCAAACCGCTATACTAAATGACATTTTTCATTTGGAATAACAGATTTTGTGTTACAAGTGTATGAAACTGAGCATAACACATTTTTCAGACAAAATCGTAAAATTTGCCTATTTTCGACTGCTGATTCTGACCAAACTGTAATAAGTCCTTTTATTATATATACAAGACTGAATTGTTTTGACATATTGAATTAGACACATCATATTTCCCCCCTAAAATTTGTACCCCTCATCTGATCGATGTGCCTCTTCCAGATGTCACCATTATTCATTTTTACTAGGTACATTACTGCACCAATTCTTTCTGTAACCTCTCCAAAGCTCCACTTTACTGCTTGTCCTGTAGCGTAGTTCCTTACCTGGACTCTGTCACCTTTTCTAAAATGTCTGCTCTTAAGGGCTATTTCTTTATGTTCTTCTTTCCTCGGTATTTGATTCATAAGTCCAAGCTTCGTTCTAATCTCTCGTCCGTACATCCGCCTGTAGGCTGAAATACCCTGCTGATCCGGCGCATTCCTCAATTGCATTAACAGTCTGCATATTTTCTCATCTATATCCCCTGGTTCATCCCCCATTGCTTTTAGATGTACTTTGACTGTTTGAACTGCCCTCTCGGCCGTTCCATTCGAACTAGGATGATATGGAGCGATGGTCTTATGCTCGATGCCATTCTTTTTCAAAAATTCCTTGAACAGGGTTGAGGTAAATTGAGGTCCGTTATCTGAAACTAATGTCCGGGGGAGACCGAAGCAAGAGAACAATTTCGTCAATTCTTTCTTGCACCAAAGAGCTGTAGTTGTTTTCGTTGCCCTTACATCAATCCACTTTGTAAAAGGATCTACCACTACAAAATAAAATTTTCCCATTGTTGGTTCAGCAAAGTCTATGTGAATCCTGCTCCATGGTCCGTCCGGTCTAATCCATGGATGATCTTCTGCTTTTGGAGGGTTATTTTGCCTCTGGCAGCATGCGTGGCAACTCCTCACTATATCTTCGATTTCCTTGTCTATATTTGGCCAGTAGCAATGATTTCTTGCAAGTTGTTTCATTTTAACAATGCCTAGGTGCCCTACATGTAATTCCTTCAACACAATGTGTCTTAACACTCTTGGAATCACCACCCGACTACCTCTGAAAATGCAGCCTCCTTGTAACGTGTACTCTTCATCTTTCAACCCAAACCTTTTCAATGTACCTCCTTCTTTTAATGCTTTTAAGATTTTCTGCAACACTTCGTCCTTTTCTGTCTCTTCTTCTATTCTTTTTGCCGTGATAGTTAAGGTTTCTAATTGTCTTATCTGAAACTGTTCTGCTTCATCTTTTCCTTCTTGTTTCTTAGGCTTTTCAGTTGGAAACCGTGATAAGAAATCCGCATTTCCGTGCTTAGATGTGTTTCTATATACTATCTGATAGTCAAAACCTGATAGAAATAAAGCGTAACGGATAAGTCTAGTAGCTGACAGTGTTGGCAATGCTGTATGAGGTCCTAGTATGGAAACAAGTGGTTTGTGGTCCGTGATAAGTATAAACTTTCGCCCATAACAAAAAGGAAAAAATCGCTTTAATCCCCAATAAATCCCTAATGCTTCTTTGTCAATTTGACTATATTGTTTTTCACTTTTATTCAAACTACGTGAAGCAAATGCTATTGGTTTTTCTTCTCCATTACTATATCTATGCGATAATACCGCACCTAATCCTACCGGAGAGGCATCTGTTGCCAGAACTAAAGCTTCTTTAGGATTATAATGGGCTAACGTCCGTTCTCCTATTATCTCTTCCTTTACCTTTTCAAAACTCTTCTGACACTCTTCAGACCATTCGTACTTTATCCCTTTTTGCAATAATTTATTTAGGGGATTCAATAAAGTTGCCAAGTGAGGAATAAATTTATTGTAATAGTTGGCCAGTCCCAAGAATGCTCTCAATTTCTGAACGTTTTCTGGACTCTTTGCCTGTATGATTGCCTGCACTTTTTTTGAAGACTTATGTAGCCCTTTCTCATCAATTATGTGTCCTAAATATTCGATACGTGTCTCAAAAAATTTTGATTTTTCTTTATTCACTCTTAAATTTTGCTCCGTCAATTTCCTAAATACCATTTCTAGTCGTTTTAATGTTTCTTCGTATGTCCGTCCGGTCACAACTATATCGTCAAAAAAAGAAATAAACTCCTGAGATACCCTGCAAAGTTCTATCCATGAACCTATTCCAGAGTTGGGGTGCGGTTTTGACTCCGAACATTAACCTGTTGACCCTATACAGACCTTTATGTGTACTTAATGTCTGCATCGCCGCACTCTCCTCGTCCATAACCATATGTAAGTACGCATTGCTTATATCTAACGAACAAAAGTACCTGGCTCCACTCATACTCGCATATATATCCTCTATTCTCGGAATCGGATATGGTTCGTCCTTAATAGCTTTGTTTACAGTAACTTTGTAGTCCGCACAAAGTCGCAAAGTCCCATTCGGTTTTACTACCGGTACAACAGGAGTTCCCCACTCCGAGAAATCAACTTTGGAGATAATATTTTCCATCTCTAATCTCTCAAGTTCTTTTTCAATTTTTTCTCGAATAGCATACGGTGCAGGTCTTGGCTTCCAATATATTGGTCTAGCCCCGTCTTTTAAATAATAATGCCCTCTAACCCCTGGTATTTCTCCAATACCCTTAGAAAAAATAACTGAATAATTATTAAATAGTTTATTTAAGCCAACTTTAAAACTCTCCTTATTTACAATATTTATATCAGCTAAATTAAATTTAACTTCTTTTAACCAATTCCTACCAAAAATAGAGTCTACGTCTTGGTCAATTACAAAAAGCTTCCCCTCAAATACAAACTCTTTATACTTGATCTGTACCCATATAATACCAAGAGGTTTAATTTTCTCACCGGTATATGTCCTCAATTCCACTGACGTTTTCTCTAGCTGTTTGTTAATTTTCAATTTTTGCAGTTCCTTTAATGAAATTGTACTAATCGCCGCTCCTGTATCTATTTCCATTTTTAACGGTTTCCCATCTATTAATACGTCAATTAGAAATTTGTCAGACGATTTACACTTAATTTTGTTCATTTCATACAAGTTGTCCTCCTCTTCACTTGACTCTCCAATCTCGTTCTGGTGAAGTTCTTTTTGTAATTTCTTTTTGCTGCATACGGCCTCCAAATGTCCTTTTATATTACAGGTTGTACAGCGTGCAGTTCCCCTTATTAAACAGTCTTTTGCTCTGTGATTTTCTTGTCCACAACAGTAACACTTCCCCTTCATTTTTGAAAATATTTCCTTCGTTTGTTCTCTGTTCTTCTTTTCTTGTTGATACTTTTGGCCAAAACTTTTAGTAGTATTATTCCCTTGGTTTCCAGCGTTTTCATATAGTTGAGTTCTGTACTTAACTCCTCTCCTCAATTGGTATGCGTTATTCTGGTGTCTACTATTTTCCATCTTATTATTTTCTAATTTTGCTTGTTCCACTGCCACTGCTGTTGCTAAGACTTCAGTGAACCTTGCTTCATCATTTCCCTGTAATAGTTTTATTCTTGTTTCTTTATCCCGCACCCCACGAACAAATTGCATTTTTATCATTTGATCTGCATACGACCTCTTACACTCACAAGAAAATTTGCATTTTACCGAGAGTTTCCTTAACTCTGCTGCGTATTCTGTGACTGTTTCATCTTCCTTCTGTAGTGTTGTAATAAATTTATGTTGTAAAGCACATATATTAGGTTTCGGTTCCAAATGATTTTTAAGTATATTTACCAAATCTTCATAGGATTTATCTTTCGGATCTTCTGGAGCGCATAAATCATATAGTTTTTCGTGTAACTGTGGCGTCAGTGCATGTAACAAGGTGTATGGTTTCATGTTTTTGTCGAAATTTGGTTTTAATTTTAAAAATGTTTCGAATCTATTAATGAAATTTGAAAAAGCTTCATTTTCTTGAAATGGTATAAAAGTCAAATTTGTTGTCGGTGAACTATATGCATGGTTTCTTTCTTGGTCAAAACTATATAAACTATTATTTGAATTTAAATTTAGGTTCGTACTTACTAAGCTACTTATTTTAGTTTTCAGATGGTAATATGTATTTTCGATATCTTCTCTATACTCGCTCTCTTCGGTCGGTAGCTCATTCTCTTCAAATAATGACTCCAGCTCTTCTTGTACTTTTAAAAAGCTAGTCCATAAGTCGTTTAGTGATTCTCCTCTAATATTTGCTTCAGGGTTTGTCTGTAAGATTGTGAGTGGTCTGTAAAAAAAACTGTTGAGTCGAGAAATCTGTCCTTTAATGATTCCTCGTGTTTTCCGTAGTCTCCTGTAGTCTTTTGTCCACTCGTCTGTTCCGTCTGAGTCTTCCTTTCCGTCCATCGTTAGGTTTTTTTTTATAATCCTCGTCGCCAATTAATAAGTCCTTTTATTATATATACAAGACTGAATTGTTTTGACATATTGAATTAGACACATCAAACTGCTGTACCAAATTCAATGTTTTAGGGGATCATTGGACGCACAATTTATTGTTCTTTAATTTTTGTAAGGAAATAATTTTCTTTTCAATGCATCCTTAAGATGTTATTAGTAAAAAACTGAGAAGTGCAAAATGTACGCAGTTTGGCTCCCGAAAGTTTAGCTCACCTCAGAAACCGTCGCAAACTTATAATACTCTTATTTGGGATGCCCTAAGTGTAAGTGGATTAAAATTATTAACAGTTTGTCCCAATTAATCAGAGGCACGGCTTTGTTTTGGTCTAATTTTACTGGGCTATATTTACTAAAAAAAAAAAAAATATATATTTATATAAAATTTGCCAAACATATTAGGTGTTTTCATAGAGCAAGCATGATTTTAACATAAATGTAGCTCATAAATCGTATGTGCGGATCTGCCTTAAGACAAGGCAAGATGACCAGAGGGGAGAGGGCGCATCGTGACGGGGTGCCCAGGGCGCAGCGAACGTCTAAAACGGGCCTGCTTGTCCATGCGAGTAATTGGTAATATAATTTTCTTGTTAATCTAGTTAATAAGAAATGTAGCCAATATAACTATATGACAACCTAGGCAAAATTGCAATCTAAATAATTAGTTACAAAAATGTATAGTAGGTATTCTCTAGCCAATTTCAGGTTACTTGACAAGTTCCTCATTGAAATTGAATACCTCTTCTTCTAGATATCATGATGATGTCAAACAATGAGATATTAAAGTTGGCTTGAAGAACTAATATATTATAGGCACTTCTTTAGATTGTTACTCCCCTTATAAAAAAAATATAGGGGAGTAACAATCTAAAGAAAGTGTAGGGAATGTTCTTCTTTCGACTGTTATACTCCCCTCATAAAAACAGAAGTGATATATTCCTTTGTCTCAAAGTACATTGGACTAAACATCCCTTTGCCTTAATAGTTATTTAGTCAAAGTCATTTATATTCTAAAACAACATAGGGGAGTAACAATCTAAAGAAGTGCCATATTATATTTACAAGCAAATTCAATACCTCTTTGAATTGTGATAATACATTTCGCTGCCTTGGATAGACTTGTAAGCAATTCACTGAACTCGTCATTGAAATTCGTATATTGTGATGAAAATCTAAAGAATAATTACCCTTCGTGAAGATAATTTTAGTATAATAGACTTTTATCCTTTGACTTCACAATAATATGTATTATTTTTCAATATATTTTACAATAAATAAAACTTAAATTATAACCGAAATTATTATTTGAATTATTATAATATAAATTAGTTATTATACTATAAATTAACATCTACATGCATTTATGATGTAAATATTGCTTATACAATTATGCAGCTTAAATATCGCGTATCCAATCACTGATAAAGAAATCGGTTAATTTATTGTAAAAACTAAACAAACACGTAAAAAAACTAAAACATAACTTACATAGTCTGTAGCAGTGGCGCACCCAGGGGGGGGGGGGGGGGGGCACGGGGGGCACGTGCCCCCCCCAAAGCGACCTAAAATTTAAGTATGCAATTCTGCAGCACGTGTTAAAGTAATAGTGTAATAGTGTAAATATATATGTAATTATATACCTAGTTTAGCCCGACATTTTTTTTTTTTTTTTTTTTGGCGTTTAAAAAGACGTGACCACCCCCCCCCCCCCCCATAGCCAAAGCCGTAAAATTTAAGTATGCAATTCCGCAGCACATGTTAAAGTAATAGTGAAAAAAATAAATAAATAGGTAATTATATACCTAGTTTAGCCCGACATATTTTTTTGGCGTTTAAAAAGACGTGCCGCCCCCCCCCCCCCCCCCCCCCTCCTCCAAAGCCATAGACTTAAAATTTTCTTGTTTTAAGGGTATTTTATTTTAATCTAAAGTTTTACTTTAATATATTAATTAAATTTAATTAAAATAGTTAGTAGCAATCATTAGAATAGTTTTTAATTATCGTTATTAATATTAATTAATTATTCAATTTTTAAGTTTTTGGTAGTTTTCATACTACGGAAAGTTAAATTTTAATTTAAATCAAATTATAATTATTATTAACTACGGGAAACAGACAGTGAAAAATACACTCCAGCGCCGGGATTTGAATCATATAGAGGCCCGTGGTTCAAATCCCGGCGCTGGAGTGTATTTTTCACTGTCTGTTTCCCGTAGTTAATAATAATTATAATTTGATTTAAATTAATTAATTATTATAATTATTAATATTTATGAATTTGGAAACGGGTTCAATTGTAGAACAAGATTTTAAAAACTGAAGATACCCCACCTTTCGCAAGGAAGACTATTTTTTGTACTTATTGACTGGACTATTATATACCCTACTATGTTTATTTTTAACCTAATACTATCAGCTAATTTCTGTTAAACTCAAAACATTTGGCGTACTTTTTTTATTTTTTATTTATTTATTTATTTTTTTTTTTTTGTTAATTCACATATCTAAAATATTTTTAAAATGTACCAATTTATTTTTCTGGCTACTAAAATAAAACATTAATCTATTATATAATGTACAACTTTTAATAATAAAATATTATTAGTATGTATATAATTTTTTTAAAATAAAATACCCCGATCTTCATGCCCCGTTCATAAAAAACATAAATTTATTTGTATATAATAACATTTTAGATGCTCTTAGAATAGGCTAAAAAGATGTTTCCAAGTAACGTAAACTATAAAAATTTTCCCGGGGGAGGGCCCCCGGACCCCCCTAAAAGAGAGCCCAGCCCCCCTTCTTGTCTGTGATTATGCTAAGCTCACAATACATCCCCTTCCCCCCCCTTATTTTTGTTTTTAATCTGTGCCCCTCCCAAAAATAAATCCTGGGTGCGCCACTGGTCTGTAGTCTGTACAGAAGTCTTTCCAAACTCTATTGAATTGGGTTGTTAAATTATAATGACAGGTTGTATCAGTAAAACTCACACGTTGTCACATTGAGATAGAGTACTTCCATTTTTGACTAGTCTTAAGGTAAAATCAACTTTGATACAGACCTAAAACGAGAGTGCTAAACACCTCTGGAGATGCTATTAGTACTGGGCTTGAAAACTCGTACATTGTACATACACGTTCAATATTACAGCTGTAACTAGAAACCATAATCTAATACACAAAATTAAATTTTGCAAAACTTCAATATTGTTGACAAACATATCGTTAAATATGTGGCTAAAATAAGCTGTGTAATATGAAAATATTAAAAATTATATCAAATTATTATACTTTAAATTACCTGCAATTGATTAAACTACTATAAATAACCATTATAGTACTTTACAGAAAATATTTTCGGGGGCTATTAGTGACTATGACTATATGCGGGGTTAGTATACCCCATAATTTATTAATGCACAAGCTGGATGCCCGTGCTTTACTATAGAAAGTGTTGTGTATTTATTTTAATAATAGGATTGATTTATAAACTACCATTCAAATTCGTATTTTAAGCAGAATTAACTAGACAATACATTTGACTACTTTTTATAATTATTAAAAATTAAACGAGACCTAGTCAAAGATAAAACAATTTTTGATACGGGTCTAAAACGAGAGTGCTTAAGAGATTCAACACCTTAAGAGAGAGCTTAAAGGCCCCCATACACGATCAAAATGTTTGCGCAAAAAAATTGATCGTTTAAGGGGCTGTTTGATGTTTGCGCAAACGTGATGTTTGACGTGTATGGCCTAAATTTGCCCGACATCAAGTTTGCGCAAACATCATGTTTGCGAAAAATGTTTGATCGTGTATGGAGGCCTTACGAGAGACGAGAGACACCATAAGAGATTCCTGTAGTATGGCTTAGGCATTTTACTTTCCACTTCACAGTTTACCAGCTACCTGAATATCGAAATAAAAGGATATACATCTTCAGTCTTTCTTAGGTCTATAGGGTATTAATATAAATTGGAATAAATGAGAAGGTAAATACTTTTTTAATTATAGTTCAATATTAAAAAATTTTAACAGACAAATTAATGTAATTGTAGGTAGACGCACGACACACGGTTGAATAACTGGTAGTTAGTTTTTCAAAGGAAAATGTATATTTTAATATAATAGAAGCATTGAATAAAGGTTAGTGTATAGTGATATATATAATTATGGTATAAGTTAAGTCACAAAATTATATGTTAAATTATGTTGGATTGAAGTAATAATACAAAATGTTTATGAAAATATTTGTTAATGTGAATGATGATGTAGATAAATAAATTTAAAATCTTCTTTTAGGCCTGAAGATGCCTCAAAGGAGGTGAAATATAGCCAAACATGGAGTAGCAATAAAATTTATTATTAATACCCTATAGACCTAAGAAAGACTGAAGGATAAATTAGATTAAAGGGTAATACACTACGAATATGAGGATATAAATCTTTTTAATTGTTCCAACAAAATTTTGAGCAGACAGTGTTGTTCAGTGAGGAAAATGTTCTTATTTCCCCTCAATGGTAATGGTAAGTCAAACATTCTTTATTCGCCACTAACATATACCTACCACTCAAGTTGATTTGGAAATCGAGTGTTTATTTTAATAGAACAAAGAATTAAGTAAAACCAATTAGTTAGTACATATATTTTTATCTCTTTCACACACACATATATATCCTTACTTTAATCAGGTGCTTAAAATAATCCTTTATGTGCAAGTACCAAAATCAAAATGACTCACATATTAATTAAGAAAAACGCATGGATATAAAAAGCATACTAAGAATGATTACCTTAAGCTCTTCATTCTTAGACAATTTAAAAGTTAACATGTTTCTTGTTAATTTTTTATCCATTTCTACTTCATTGCAAATTTAGTTTACTTCTATGACGATCAATCAGATAGATTTGTACACTTATAGCAAGAAACTAAGTCAGTTTTGTCAAACTATTGAATTACAAGTTAATTATCAAAACTGAATAAGTTATCTTTGGCTTGTTCGAAATTTGTTATAAATCTACGTAACTAATACTAAAAAATAAACACCTCTATTTATTAAGACAAACATTGTGGGGAAAAGACAAATATGTTTATCTACGATTGATACGAAATATAAACATTATATCTTTGTTTAGATGCGTAGAAAGTGATTATTTACGTACTTGTATTCATTGCGCATGCGCGTCTCATAGTTCTGAATAATTCCTCTTCTTTACCACGCTAGCGCAGTAAAGAAGAGGAATTCTTCAGCTTTACGCACGATTAGCGAGTTTGTTTACATTTAACAAAACTAATTTGCTATTCTTTTATTAAAGTAACTGTTTATATCGAGTTTTTAGTGAAAAACAATGAGTGAATCAAGTGACTTCGACAAAAATGTGGAGAATAATACTCCTCCAGAAATAATTAATACGCCAAAAAATACAACTCAAGAATTAATGCCATCTTTATCAAGAGAGAGAGATACGAACTTACATACAGCAAGTTTATTTTTTTCTGTATTTATTATTTAAATCTAACAATCGTAGATAGAGTACGGTACGCAACTCGTGCGAAAACGGCATTTTGCATTGCTCGTGTGGTTTTACTACCCTCGCTGTCGCTCGGGTGCAAACTACACACTCGCATGCAAAATACTACTTTCCGCACTCGACGCGTAATGTACTATTTATCACCATTTAAAACCAAATAGAAAAGTATTATGTACAACTAAAATGCATAGTTATTTTTAACAATAAGTGGCTAGGAATATGGAATATGTACATCCTGAAAGAAAGGAATGTTGGACGCCTTTCATTTTATAAAGGAAAGGGCAAGGTAAGATTCAAGTAAAACAGCCTTGGCGCGGTCTTGACTTTTCACGTTGTGAAAAAGCATAAAAGCATAGTAGTGTGGGTGTGAAGAAGGATCGAACAAGCAGTAAGGGGTCGATGGTAGGTTCGATATATCGTGGTGGCCCTCCCACTCCAGGTACTTTCCCCCGTCCAAGGATAGGCGATAGGCGATGGTTAGCCATTCCGGCCTCAGTACTTGCCTGACCTTTCGTTCAGCCCGTCTGTTTCTTTATTATGCGTTAGTATCACAACTATCAGTTCTCGAAGAAATCGCTTCTTTAGTGATAAATGACGGTTCAGAAGGTCCAGTGTAGGATGTGATCCTTGAACCGCAATGAAGGCCGAAGACACGTGATGGGATCTAAAGTGGAATACGTCGATTCGTCTCACATGTACGCCACGAATTACATCAGGAATTCAAAAGCCATCGGCGTCCTCTGGGGTATATTCACTATATGTTACGCTATCATTTGTTTCGTGGCGTTCGTCACCCCGGAATGGATAGGGAGTTCGAACGGGGTCGAAGCTCCGGCCAGATTCGGTCTGTGGAGGACTTGCTACTTCGCCTCCGCAGGACGTTTCACTGAAGACTGCCACGGGCGCATCGAAGAAATATTTACGATACACAATGTCGCGTTTAAAATCGCCGCTGTTTTTTGCGCGGCGTCAATACTAGTCGCCGCTCTTACCGTGGTCGCGATGCTGTTTTTCTTTTTCTTCACATCTACTACAGTTTTCAAAATATGTGGATGCTTACAAATTATTTCAGGTAAGATTTTATTTTTTTTATTATTTAATCAAATTACAATATCATAGATACTTTCAGATCCTTTTTATATGCAAACCCAAAGGATATTTTAATCCTGCTTTGTTTTCAGTGTCCAATTTAGGATCGACAAGTGCAATCCTTCAACCCGGCTATAAGAAAATTGGCATTCACTTATTTGATACTGATAAGTAATGGTTTCAAAATTAAACCGATTTAAGGCTATTTGTTCTGCACGTACACCGATGTTTCAACAGTATTTATAAAAATCCACTTTATTTGAATAAAAAAGAGGACAAAATATTACCGCCCTCTTTAGATAATAATATAGAAAGGAAACCAGGAAATATAACATTACTCCTTTTTCCATCTCCCCTTAATAATAATTCTAAAATAAATAAACCACTGTATTACATGACATAATAAATCTTTAGAACTTTTATAAATCGAGAAGTAATTAGTAAATTCGAAGTTTTTGACATTAAAGACATTTCTGATAAGATGGAAAGGATGTCATTCAGCCACTGTATCAATACGGCTAAATTAGACCACCTTTACACAAAATCTTAATTAACAACTTAAAAGAGTTAAAAAAGTTTAAATTTTAATAAATACTTGTACAGAGTTGATTTAACAAAAATATTTGTACGTAAATCTTTATAAATTATTGTATGGCAGCATGTGAGTGTGAGGGTACAATTTATTCTTACCTGAGTCGGGTTTAAAAAGGATTGCCGTCTTTCAGGTTCTAGGACGCAAATTCATATGTATAAGGCGGCAGCATTACATCTGGTGTTTCTTTCTTTAATATTCACAGGAGAAATTTAGCTGACAAATTATCTTTTCACGGCATATGACCAATCATCTAAAAATTCGAATTCAAGTAATATATTTGTATCTTAAGTAATATATAAACTTATGTATGCTATTTCATATTAAATTACACGATGGCCGAAACTCTAGACTATAGAAGAAGTATAGCAAATCATCAAACTCCACTCTTCGTTGCGTGGTCTTTATTTAAATAACTGATAACGAAATTATCAACAATTGCCATAACATACAAATAATATTCTAAAAAAAAAAAAAAAAAAAGCCAAGCAATATATATTTTAATTTAAGTGATAACTTTTGTCAAATAAATTAACATTATGTCCAATTTAATTACCTATAGGATCCTCGACTGTGTTTTTCTCCAATGTGTGATAGCGACTCATCATGAAAGAGGTGTAGTTCAATAACCAAACAACGTCTTCACACAAAAATTGTAATTGGAACAAATGACCGGTTTCGGCTGTTCTAAAGCAGTCTTCTTCAGATAATCTTGAGGTTACTGGATTGACTTCACGAATACAAGTTGAAGTACACTTGTACTCGTGAAGTCAATCCAGTAACCTCAAGATTATCTGAAGAAGGCTGCTTTAGAACAGCCGAAACCTGTCAATTGTTCCAATTACAATTTTTGTGTGAAGACGTTGTTTGGTTATTGAACTACACCTCTTTCATGATACCTATAGGATGACACAAAATCTAGGGAAAGCGTACTAAGCAAATCGTAATACTTTATTCTTGGTTGATGTCTCATTATTATATTATGCTATTATTCATAATGATTTAGTAAATGTTGAGGAACACATTATGTGGTCGTTGAAGATATAGATAATGTCGAGTATTTATAATATTAACACATATTAAAACAATTATAAAATCATAATCCACAATAATGTGGTTTTTAAGCGATCACATCGCAACAGCATTTGTTTGTGATGTATCATTATATTTGGTTGTTGACAAAACTAATGATTAGCAATATAATTACAATACAATGTTAGTTTAGTGGCGTAACTAAGGAAAATGGCGCCCCCCCCCACAAATATTGAGAATGCGCCCCCAATAATTTATAAAATGTACACCCCTCCCTCTTTTTTATAAAATTTGTCCCTCTTTGTACTTCATTGAGGAACAAATGAAAGTGGTGACGATAAAATAATACGCACAATAACTCAATGATGTATTTTGTTTATGAAAACTTTCAATTAAAATCATCATTTATATAATCGAGTAGTGTCCCGACGGTGACGACTCACCTCGAAATGGATAGTTATTGCTAAGTTAAGGCAACCACATTTATTTCAATAAAAATAAATATTTGTTTTGATTTGTTGGTCTTCAAATAGATATAATAAATTATCTAAATAGATATCTCAATTAATTTACTTAATTTTAATTTATTTTCAAAATTTAAAATTAAGGCCGTTGCCACGGGTTTAACGGCTCAATATTTAATAGACTATTCTATATTATATGGCTTTAACTTATATTATTGTATATACTTTTACTTTTATTTAACAAAAACAATGTTTCTAAAAATACCTAATATAAAATAAATTGGCCAATGTGTGCTGTCAGCACAGTTAAAGGGTCCTTAGGGAATTTAACAAATAGGACGAGTTCTTTAACCAGCATAATGGACCCAGCCGTACCAAGATGGCGGCCATTTAAAAGTTTGTTCCAGCTATAACTTTTGAACCATTTATGATAATAAAGTGAAGTGAGTAAACTTCGTTATATATGTATTTTTTTTGTCCCAATGTAATGAAATTAATCCGATAATCCGATGTGTCTAGCCCTAATCCATTCTGTTAAATTAGTTTAATTTTTTTTTGGGGGGGGGGACAATTTTTTCTCCCAAAATATGCTACATATGAAAAATCCCTTAAAACTTTCTTTTTCCTTTTTTTATAAAGGAAAAGTATTGTTTTCACCCAAAAATCCCGAAACCGAGATTTCAACGGAATTATCCGTTTTGGGTGTTTTTTAAGACGATTTTAGTGGTTTTTAGCTGAATGTCAGTCTGTCTGTCTGTGTGTCTGTCTGTCTGTCTGCCTGTCTGTGTCACGCATAACTCCCAAAGTTTTTAAGCAAGACAGTTGAAACTTCGTACAACAATCAGACTTTACACATAGTTGTACTGCCCGGAAAATCAACATTTACCGCCATCTTGAACCCAGTATGTTGAGTCAGCAAAACTTGAAAAAAATCGTAAAAAATCGAAAAGTGGTCCGATCGAGTTGAATTTGGGCACGAATGTACCTCTCTTTATGACAAACAAATTAATTTTGATATTGGCCGCCATTTTGAAGTTATCGTTTTTTGAATTTTGAAACTTTGACGGTTAATAATACCAAAAGTGTAAATACGTTATATCGTTCGACATATATCGTTCGACAACATATCGTTCGAACCGGTAAAAAATATGGCACAAATATAAAAATAATGTATCATTCTTTTTTGAAAAATGATAATGAGCAGGAGAGGCTACTTTAGTGGCCTCCGAAATGAGGAAAAGTTCCGAGGTACCCCATACCCGTTTTTTTTTTCTTTTTTTTTTTGACAAAGAATAAGTATGATTTTTTTTTAAAAAAAAATAGAAGGTTATTATACATAACATAACTGCAAAGTTTCAAATATTTTTGTTCTGTACTTTCGGAGATCAGGAGGGTTACAGACAGACGGACAGTCAAGCGCAGGAATTTATAAGGGTCCTTGTTTTTGTGTACGGACCCAAAAAATAAATAAACAAATCAGATGACGTCACGGCCTTCCCCATTTAGTCAACAGTGGTAAACCATATATTTTATAGACTATATGAGCTATTAGAAATAACTATAGTTATTAGTGCGATACTGACAGTGTAAAAATACTGCTGTATAGGAGTTGGACTGCTGACACTGGCCGGGCTACACGCGTTTATATTCCGCTCTTACTTTTCTTTAGTTTTAAACAGGATTCTTTTTTTAGCTAAAGTTATGAACTTATGCATCGTTTGTGGAAATGGTAAAATTTGGATTTTCGTGCGACGAAAAAACTCGAATACAACGACATACGTGAGTTTTTTAATTATCTTAAATAGAGCATTCAATTAATTTATAACTAGGCATCGCGTGGCTCTATTATTGAAGCGAGCGTATTGCAATAAAATACTGAATATTGAAATTTGTTAATCATGCTGAATGTCATAGTTGAACATAAGTGGAAGAGGGTAGTGAGGAGTAGAGTGGGGATACTCGGTACAAAGCTTTACTTCCTAAACAAACCTAAAGAATCTTAACCACCCGCAATAGCTTTTAAACAATTATTATAAATGTATCACTTCATTACTCAAATACTACTGCTTGTGTCAAATTGAAATTTTACATACTTGTTTCAATTGTACTTTAGACGATGTACATGAAGTTTTATTGAAATCGTTACGTTAGAACGTAAGATATCGGTAAAAACGTTGTTTTCTCTATTTTAAACGTTTAGGTCCGCTTTAATAGTTTTAGCGATCATTATTAATTCATAGCAGTGTCGTTGTTGGTTTTACTAAAAAATGTTATTTAAAAAAAATGTTCGTCTCATCGAATAGATGATGATAGAATATTTTCCCATCCTGAAATTCCAATTTAATTTTTGAACCTCTTGTTTACGCGAGCTTTGCGCGCGAACTCTTAGACGGATCACGCTGTCCAACGAACTTAGCCTGAGTATTAGTTAAAGGAAGATGTATACCAAATTTCAACCAAATCGGTCAACTTTTACTCAAGTTATCGTCGGACACGTAAACGTTACACACAGACAGACAGACAGACAAGATGCATATTTCGTTGAATGTAAGAAGCTCGCTTACGCTCGCTTCAATTGGATAAATATACTTTTATTTGTTTCGAAAACTATTCACCGAACAGTTTTGGCTAAAGCGGCCTATACGCATGGGAATTTGGTGGGTGTGTCGAGGTTAACGAACCAAGTTCGTGACGAACTTGGTTTTCCATCGGGTTGGAAAACATTTGTTCGGTTCGCCGGAAGAGCTCACGGAGTTCACCTGTGTGTAGAGGACACGAACCAAGTTCGTCATTTAATCAGTGGAGATGCTACACTACACCTCCGAATCATTTGTTGTTTTAACTTATTTAACGCTATTTTTTGGTTCTTTCCCTGTGTTTTTTAACGCTGCTTTATTTAACGCTCTTTTTTGCTTTTTCCCCTGTGTTTTTTAACGCTGTTTTATTTAACGCTCTTTTTTTGCTTTTTCCCTGCGTTTTTTAATGCTGTTTTATTTAACGTTTTTTTTTTGTTTTTCCCTGTGTATTTTAATGCTGTTTTATTTAACGCTCTTTTTTGGTTTTTCCCCGGTGTTTTTTAACGCTGTTTCTTTTAACTCTGTTTTTTAACATTGTGTTTATTTAATGCAATTTTTTTTTTTTTTTTTTTTTTTTGTAACTCATATCTACCGCATTCAGAGGAAAACTGACGTTTTGGACGAACCGTTGTTCGTGTAACCTCTCTACTGTGTGTAGAGAGCGGACCCCACGAACTTAGTTCGGCGAACCAAATTCCCATGTGTATGTATAGTCCGCTTAAAACCTTCTAATTATAAGTATACCAAATATTCCAGGGATGTGAGATGCGAGACTGGAACGTGAGGTAATGTATGTGAATCAGCTGTGTAAATACAAGGCTTTAAGTTCTTTGTGTTAGTACGAACGTCAGGGTTAGGTCAAAGGGAAGGGGCGAATCCTTCCACCCCCTCGTCACCGCTACCAGTGGTCTCTACTACAGTAGCTTTCACGTTTCTCTAATCTCATAATATCTAAGTTGATATTTCCGTATTGTGATTAGCAAAAATCAATAGAAACATGAATAATAACACCTTTTATTTTTCTATTTTATCGAAGAAACGGACAAACAAACAAAAAATCCCGTCAAGAACTTGCCAGCAAGCTACTAAAAGGGTTTCTTCAGTCATAAAAATTCATATTTCCTACATTTTTTTTTTTCTTTCTAATATATGTATAATAAGTGGCACTTTGGACGAGTCAGGTGTGCATATATTATCCTTTAGCTTCTTAGGTATGCTCTTATTTGATTCTTTTAGGGGTAAAATGGCTGCCATTTTGAAAACGCCATATATATTTGTGATCTACATATTATCAATACCTTTAAATGATATCCCACTCAATTACAAAAAATAACAATTTTGAGTCACCATAGTTACGGCCACCTAAAGTTGATAAAATTTGACTTTTTAATATTAACTCCCGGAAATTTTAGTGGCCCACAGATAATGTATATTTATGTATCTTTCGTAACTTACTAAATCCAATCTTTACTTTTCATTACTATTTAAAAGCCATTATAATTAACAAGTACCATTTTAAAACAAGTACAGAATTGGTTCAGAAATAATGTTTATTTCTTAATAATAGAAATAAATAACAAAATAAGTAAAAAAAGTGGACTGCCAATTAATAAGGCACGTAGTATCCAACAATGGACTAGCTTCCTCGCGTATTTTACTTTTAGGATCTATTATTGTCCAATTAATTTTCTAATTACTAAATCTGTCAAAAATGTTTAGTTTTTAGCTTACCGAAGTTAACGAGTAGTTTTTAAGATGTATTGGCTCGCGAAAAGTTGGATTTCCGTAAAAAATGTTGGATTTCCGTCAAAAATGTTGGATTTCTGTAAAACAAATGTTGGATTTCCGTCAAAAATGTTGGATCTCCGTAAAACTAATGTTGGATTTCCGTAAAGAATGTTGGATTTCCGTAAAAAATGTTGAATTTCCGTAAAAAAAATGTTGGATTTCCGTTAAAAATGAAGAACGATCACAATGTATCCGATACTTCGGTAAACTCGGAAGCATAAAGTGGGGGAAAAAAAACAATTAAGGGTTGTAAAAGGATAAGATCATTAAATTACATGATAGGCGGCGAGGAAACTATGTGCCACACTAATTTATTATGATCTCGTGTCTGTCTGTAGTTCAACATATTTGCGATCAACAATATCTTGAAAACGTCCTCGTCCGATTTTATTAAAATTTAAATGGTAGGTCAAAACTTATCCATTTGTTGTCCCAAATAAGTTTCAACCTTCTGCACCCATTTGTTTTGTTTAAACAATAAGTTGGGCCTTATAATATTTTCGTGCATATTTATTGACATCTGTATTTTAAAGTTTTTGCAGGTTCGCTGCGCTCGCCAGTTTATACCTGCATTTTTATATCATTTTTTTCTTAATAAAATTGCTCGCCTATCTAGACAGTATTTGTTGCATAAAAAAGCGAGCGTAGCGAGCCTGCAGTATCATTACCCACAAATACTGAATGAACTAAATACTGAAATACTGAAGGTGAAAAGAGCAGAGTTCAACTCCTCTTACCTACCGACGGTAGCAGTTCAATAAATATAAAAAAATAATAGTAAAAATTAAAAATAAAGTTAAAATTAAAATAAAAAAAATCCGAACAAAAAATTAACTTCAATGAACAATACATATATTTTAAAAACACGCTTTGAAAATAGAAATGTACAGTAAAATTTTTATACCAAATGATGTGAGACAGAATAAATTGGCTCCTAACAGAAAAATCCTGCACACAACTATTGTAAACGATAAGTAAACCGGAAAAAGATAAATCTAGGTAGCAAGGATAGAGGTTCTAATAAAATATAAATAAGAAAAGGAAGCTAAATAATAAGAATAATCTCTGAGCATAAGTTGTCGGTCAGTTTTAAATAATAATTGATATAATTGAATAATATTAAATTGTAAGATTAAGTGAGTTAATAATATATTATAATTACAAATAGTTTCTTAAGATAAACTTTCTTAGTGTAAAATTATTAGATGGATATAAGATTATGAATTATAAAATAAGAAGTAAAGTTTTACAAAGAAAAATGGGGCCCTAGTCTAGTTAGGAGATAAATAATGTATGTAAGTAAAGCTTAATTAAAAGGCGTGAGAAAAAAAAGAAAGAAAACTTGAACTGAATTACCAGATCTGGGTTTTGGTAGATGATTATTAGATAGATATTTATACTAAACTTAACTCTTTGAATTCAAAATTATATGCTATAATAAAAAGGTTCTCTATGATTCTCAAGAATGACTATATAGTTTGTTAAAAAATCATTGCCAAGGCAACCACATTTATTCCAATAAAAATAAATATTTGTTTTGATTTGCAGATCTTTCAATAATTATAAAAGCTTATCTAAATAAAGTATATAACAATTTTATCAATACTAAACAGGTACTTAGACTAATGTCGCACATTGACTTATATCCTTTAATCCCCTAAGGGTCGTAGGGCTACAACAAAGGATTTCTATCTAACTTGATTTTGGGCCATGCTTTTCAATTTTACCCAGGTCTTGCCTTCTCATTTGCTGTCCTTCTCCACCGTCCTCCATCAGGTTGTTCTTTGGGTTCCATTCCAAGGCCTGTCGACTGATGTGGTTTTCAGTTCTTTTGTATCCGATCCAGACATACTTTCAGGCAGTTGTTGGTGAACACTTGAAGCTTGTTTGATGGTCCTTGTTCCTTTAAATGTTTGACATCTGTATTGCAGCACTGAATTTACATTGTATTCCAAGATCCTTAGCTTGGTACTTCTTCTTAGCGACTGAGGCCATGTAGGCCTAGGTTGCACAAAATCTCCATTTCCTTTATTTATTTTCTTCCCACCAGCATTATTGGAATTGCTACCTCTACCTGTTCTATGATTCTGCCGTCGACCATCAGCAGATCTACCGCATTTCATTAGTTAATCCCCATTCTTTTGTTGTTGTTTTTTCCGCATTTATCTTCAAAACCATACTTTTCTTCCTCCACTGGCAAATTCTTCTAGCTTTCCTTTCATGTCTGGCAGTTTGAAGAGACCTTAATTCACAAATTAAGTATTAACCCAATTTTATTAATGTGATTGTACAATATAAAAGTTGGGGAGTAATAAAATAGTTTCTCCATATTAACTTTGATCGCCTGGTAGTAGAGAAACCTTCTTTATGTTATTAATTTTCCTTTCAAAATGATCACACTTTTGCTCTCGGTGAGTACCACGGCTCACACGGTTTCGAGGCGATTGGCTGCTTACACGCAGTGGTCAGTTGTTACGCTTCAACCCATCCTGCCCACCATTATTCGTCTTTGTTACCTTTAAATACACGGTTCGCTCAACCATACCCAGCTTTAGTGCCTTTTATTTCCTTTTTTTAATAATAAAAAGTTAAGAAGTAGCATATGATTTCATTGAATTTCGAAACGATCTTTAAAAGATTTCACATCACTTTATTGATCTAATAATAATTCAAAGGGGGGAATCCTGCTATATGCTTAAGTATATTTTGTTCACTTTTTGTTCAATAGACTTTACACACTAATATAACGAATATAATAGGCTTCACACTAATGAACACAAATATTAATAAAAATCAAATTATAATTATTATTAACTACGGGAAACAGACAGAGAAAAATACACTCCAGCGCTGGGATTTGAACCACAGGCCTCTATATTTCCGGTATAGCGCTCTACCAACTAAGCTACGCAGGAGAATGATTTCCTCTGATGTTAATGATAACTTGTCCCGAATTTAAGCTTTCAATTTTCCACAAATCTGAGAAGTCAACATTAATGAACGTTATTGAAAACATGACAGTTCATAATTTGAATACGTAATCGTCTTCGAATTTCTGAGTTGTCTTGTTTTCTGATGAAATTCACACCACGATGGATTTATTTAGTCCTGCTTAAAGTATCTTCAGGGTTTAAATATCGTGATGATAACTCGCAATGCCATCAAGATAAATTACTTCAACAATTTAAAAATTATGTAAAATCTGACGATTCGATAAAAATACTGTCAGCATCGTCGGTGCGAGCATTGAGGTTTTTGAAATTTGAAACACCGTGATGTTTACACGAATCTGGATGACTTCAACTTGTCGTGTGTTAAGTTATTGAATATTGTTTATTCCATGAATGAATTAATTTAATGTGTAGAGAGCATTGAGGTTTTTGAAATTTGAAACACCGTGATGTTTACATGAATCTGGATGACTTCAACTTGTCGTGTGTTAAGTTATTGAATATTGTTTATTCCATGAATGAATTAATTTAATGTGTAGAGAGCATTGAGGTTTTTGAAATTTGAAACACCGTGATGTGTACATGAATCTGGATGACTTCAACTTGTCGTGTGTTAGAGCATTGAGGTTTTTGAAATTTGAAACATCGTGATGTTTACACGAATCTGGATGACTTCAACATGTCGTGTGTTAAGTTATTGAATATTGTTTATTCCACGAATGAATTAATTTAATGGGTCAAGATTAATTATTTTTAGAAAATACTTCCTGTAGCGGAAAAGAATAGCTTGACTTCGTTTCCAAGGTTCTTCGTGACGGAAAAATTAACCGGAAAAACTGGATGATTATAGGGCGTTTAGCGAAAGCCTTAATAAAAGCAAATAAAAACCTTCCCTTATTTTGAGAAGTACATAATTCTATCAATGTTCATGGCAGGAGAAATTCTAACTTTTGTGCATTCTTGTTTTATGCTATTTTTTACTGAGCAAGATTAGTTTCTCTATTTATACCTAGTACCGGGGACCGACCGCCCATTGCTCTCGAAAGAAAGGGCAAGACCTCCCCCCCCCCTCCCCACTGATCTATAAGGCTCAATTTTCTTCTCTCACCGTCCCCTACACGGGGACATAATATGACATATCGATGGCACGGTTTAGATTAGGTTCTGGAGAATTCCTTTGTACAGAGATTTGTTCTTTTATATATATTAAAGATTCGTCATTTTATGGTACCTAAGCCCTAGATAGTTCTAAAACAGCTGTTCTTACACTCAGCTTTAGTTGAGATATCTAAACGGTGACATTTTTTATGGATAAAGCACGTTGCCTATTGTTAGATGGATATTTAACTTTGCTGAACAAATATAGAAACAGAATGCACAAAAGGTTTTCAAGTAACAGAATGTCTTGTTACATTGTAGCATATGTATAAAAATTTAGAATGACATTTAGTAGTAATTAGAAACAACATTTTGCCACCACTCAAATTACTGATTCAATCATTATAATTGAACTTTAATGAGTTAATCAACGAAAACCAGTATAACATGTTAATGCATTTCATTAATGATATCAATTTTAGAAGGAACATTTAGTTTAATAGTTTTTTCTTACCCTTTAATTACTTTCACAACTAATTAATATTTTTTAATAAATGTTGCCAGAGGAGTCTAAATTCTCTATTTTGAACACTGTTACATTCATTTACAGAAAAACATTTCCAAGTTTCTTAACCCCTGATATTACTTTTAAAACTAATTAATATTTTTTAATAAATGTTGCCAGAGGAGTCTAAATTCTCTATTTTGAACACTGTTACATTCATTTACAGAAAAACATTTCCAAGTTTCTTAACCCCTGTATTACTTTTAAAACTAATTAATATTTTTTAATAAATGTTGCCAGAGGAGTCTAAATTCTCTATTTTCAACACTGTAACATTCATTTACTGACAAACATTTTCAAGTTTCTTAACCTATGATATTTCTTTCAAAACTAATTAATATTTTTTAATAAATGTTGCCCAGAGGAGTCTAAATTCTCTAATTTCAACACTTTAACATTTATTTACAGACATACACTTTCAACTTTCTTAACTCTTAACCCTTGATATTACTTTCAAAACTAATTATTATTTTTTAATAAATGTTGCCAGAGGAGTCAAAATTCTCTATTTTCAACACTGTAACATTCATTTACTGACAAACATTTTCAAGTTTCTTAACCTATGATATTTCTTTCAAAACTAATTAATATATTTTAATAAATGTTGCCAGAGGAGCCTAAATTCTCTATTTTGAACACTGTTACATTCATTTACATAAAAACATTTCCAAGTTTCTTAACCCCTGATATTACTTTTAAAACTAATTAATATTTTTTAATAAATGTTGCCAGAGGAGTCTAAATTCTCTATTTTGAACACTGTTACATTCATTTACAGAAAAAAATTTCCAAGTTTCTTAACCCCTAATATTTCTTTCAAAACTAATTAATATTTTTTAATAAATGTTGCCCAGAGGAGTCTAAATTCTCTAATTTCAACACTTTAACATTTAATTACAGACATACACTTTCAGCTTTCTTAACTCTTAACCCTTGATATTACTTTCAAAACTAATTATTATTTTTTAATAAATGTTGCCCAGAGGAGTCTAAATTCTCTAATTTCAACACTTAAACATTTATTTACAGACATACACTTTCAGCTTTCTTAACTCTTAAACCCTGATATTTCTTTCAAAACTAATTAATATTTTTTAATAAATGTTGCCCAGAGGAGTCTAAATTCTCTAATTTCAACACTTTAACATTTATTTACAGACATACACTTTCAACTTTCTTAACTCTTAACCCTTGATATTACTTTCAAAACTAATTATTATTTTTTAATAAATGTTGCCAGAGGAGCCTGAATTCTCTATTTTGAACACTGTCACATTTATTTACAGAAAAACATTTCCGAGATTCTTAAACCTTGGTATTACTTTCAAAACTAATTAATATTGTTTAATAAATGTTGCCAGAGGAGTCTAAATTCTCTAGTTTCAACACTGTCACATTTATTTACAGAAAAACACTTCAAGTATACTTTATATACAAATGCTTATTAATATTGAATTCAAATCTCAGATAGAAGAAGTATACATATTATAAGCATTTAAAATACCAAAACTATTATTAACTAAAAATTAGTCAAAGTATAGTGACTGACTGCATTAATGAATGCTTTGATAATCAAAGCATATATTAATTTGTGCAGTGAGTCTATACTTGTAGTAGACAACAGGACGCTACCTGCATATATAATCTTACTTGTTCCATTGTTTGTATATGTCACCGTCTCACTTTTATTAAAATATAATCAGCTGTTGTTATATAACAATGTTGTCACCATTACACTCGTATAGATAAGTACACATAACCAACAGTTTAAAGTATAGTTATAAAATACACAGTAGTTATAAAATACAGTTGATTAACCTGTAAAAAATGTCACGTGGACGAGTCTCGATCCACCAATCTCTGATTTAGCAGGTATAAGTGCTAACAATTGCACCACGGAGGTAAATGACTTATATGTACACGGAATTGGTAAAAAGCGTAATATTATATACATTATAATAATATAAATGTTTTCTTCATTATTCGCTAAAATGTTATGAAAATATTTTATTTTCCAATTAAATTCCACGTAACCATTTCTTAATCCTGAAATAATAAAATCGTCAACATATGCAAAGAGAGCAATGCATAAAATCAATTGGTTCTAGAACTTAAGTTTCACTTCTAATGCGTAAGAGTCTCACACATATTTTAAATAGAATCTTCTTTAGCCGCGGTAGAGTAAATTTGCTTGGATGAAACCGACATAGGGACATAGGGAAACGAAGTTCGCGTTTCGAGACTCGTCCAAGTGAAAACTTTTTTATGTGAAGTTGTAAGTTTTTATTTTGAGACTACACTAAATGAGAGATATTTTATCAGTTGGCAGTTGCCAGTCTAAGTTGGCAGTTTATTTACCTATAAAAAAAATCTTTCACCTGGACGAGTTTCGAACCATCGACCTCTGAATCTGATGTCAGACGCACTAACTAATACACCACGGGAGTAGATGATTTTTCCAAAACACAGAATAGGTATATAAGCGTATTATTATATACATTTTGATAATATATATATATATATATATATATATATATATATATATATATATATATATATATATATATATATATATATATATATATATGTTGTTCTCATGTTTTATCTTCATTATCTTCATTATTCGCTAACATTTTATGAAAATATTTTATTAATTGACATTAAGAACATATACATTGAGAAGTTATCTGACTGTGGTGGCATTGTAAACTCTTGTTTATAAATATGTTTGCTGTGTATTTATTAAATGATTTATATAATGTGCATTACTTAAACAAGGTTTATTGTGCTATTTTATTATTAATTAAGTCTAACTAATTTTTTTTTTTTTTTTCTTTATCTTGGAACCTACAAATCCTCATTTCAATGAACATAGTATATAATAAGTGGAGCAATTTGATTTGATATACGAGTAACATTGAGTTACTTCTTCTAGGAACGATTTAAACTCTGAATTATATATATGACATATTTATATAATTATATTATATTAATATTATGTTGGAGGGAACATAAAATCAATTGTTTCTAGAACTTATAAGTTTCATTTCTAATGCGTGAGAGTCTCACTCTTTTTTTTTTTAATGTGCATGTATATCCTGTTTAATTTGTTCATAACCAATCGATTATTGATTAAGTCAAAATTAAATTATAAAGCACACTCTTAAATAAAAAAATGGATTTTTGTTTAAAAGATAAATTAATTTGATTTTAATCGATTAATCGAATCAAATTTAGATTCTAATCGATATGGATAATCGAATGATTAGATTTAATTCGATTAGGAATAATCGATTACAAACATAATTAGGCCATCCTTAATAAGCAGCTTATAGCATTTATACATATCGTTCTCGAAACCTTGTTTTGGTATATAAAAATCCCTCGTGTTAAAGTAGTTTAATTCGATAGTTCATTTAGGAGACACGACCAATAATCCTGTAATAACCTAATGTCTTGTTTGAGATTTAAAAGAAACAGTAAAAAAAGTATATTTTAAAAATTAGAAATCTGAAAGACACTTTATAAATAAAGCTATTTTTTACGAATTACACCATCTCTATAAAAGTATAAAAAATATTTTATTGCCATTTTTCTCAAGGAGTTTAATTTCCGTGAGACGTTTTAGAGACAGGTACGATTTAAAAGTTGTGATATTTTCCTCTCTTTTATCTGTCAAACGTTTATGCAATCGTTTCTTTACTGTCATTCATGTCTCCTTTTTCATTCCTCGATAGCTCTCAGAAGATGTTTGCTAAGAAGTCCATGAAATGTGGCTCTTTGTAAAATCTTATTGAATCGCAACTAAAAAAAAAAAAATGTCTAATAGAATCTCAACAATTCGACTTTCGTTTTACGGTTACAATGTGTTAAAGGAAATCGACTGAGAAAGTTGTATCGAATATAAGGTACATAAAAGTTCAGGTTATAGGAAATGAACTATGAGAAAGTTTGAATTGCATCGAATAAAGGGAACACAAAAGTTCAAGATTACTGAGCATACAAGTTAATGTACTTAACATCAGAGGGCTCCCAATCTTCAACTTATTCTTAAAAATAAACAGGTCAAGTGTGTGCTAGTCAGCACACAGCGAGGGTCCGTAGGCCACACTATATAGAGATAACTGTAAAGTGTGTAAACAGTGTTTTTTTTAAAATGCTAAAAAGTTTACTTTGAACCATTCTAAGGGTCTGATATTCTCAACACACACTCTGATAAAGTATTTTTTTGCCACTGAACCGGACTACAACCATATATATCGAAAAGACCATAATTTAAAAAAAAAGTATTTTGTCAATAAAAAATAAAATAATATTTTTTTCGAAATTTCCAAAAAGTGGTATCTTTACTTTTGGTCGAAGAATGTTCAGGAATTTTTTCAGATTTTTTGCACTTCACATAAGCGAGATAAAGGGGGGGGGGGGACACACGTTTCAAACCCGCTTCAAACTCGCCTAAGCTCGCCCTATCAAAGTTATAACCAAAGAATTATATATTTTTGTAATCAGCTCGACGTACCCTTTCATATGATACCCCTCAAGTGTCGCAAAAAAATAAAAACATTTTAACCCTAAGTTTTTTTATCCTAATTTTTTTGAAAAATTTTTTTTTAAGTCACTATATTTTTAAAATATGTGGGCAGGTACAAGACACATACATGCCAAATTTCAAAGTGATCGGACGAAAGGTGTAGCCGTGAGAGCACGCGAGAGGACGGACGGACAGACACACGCAGGAAAATATAAGGGTACTTGGTTTTGCCTACGGACCCTAAAAAACAATAGAAACTCTTTTAATGCAGATAAACCGATCTGCATTTATCTTCACGATCATAGAGAGCCACTGATCATCGTCAATTTCAAATATGATCGAACCTATCTTACTCAAATGATTTAAAATTAAATCTATCTGTATTAAAAGAGTATATTACGTAGTCAAAATGTAGTCTATCAACGATCTCTCCAGAATGAAAAACTAGTGGAGTTGAAACTGATCAGTTCTAAAATCTGTGATATTAAGATCAGACAATAAAAAAATGATTTAGACTCTTTAAATTGTATTCATTAAGATAAACTAACTGTTTTAAACGTCAGTAAATAAAAAATCACCTTACTGAATAAAGTTCTTTGGGTTAACCAAGAATATAATGACAATAAACAGGTCAAGTGTGTGCAAGTCAGCACACAGCGAGGGTCCGTAGGCCACACTATATAGTGTTTAACTGTAAAGTGTATAAACAGTGTTTTTTTTAAAATGCTAAAAAGCTCACTTTGAACCATTCTAAGGGTCTGATATTCTCAAAACACACTCTAATAAAGTATTTTTTTGCCACTAAACCGGACTACAACCACATAAATTCATCGAAAAGACCATAATTATAAAAAAAAACGTATTTTGTCAATAAAAAAAAAAAATATATATTTTTTTCGAAATTTCCAAAAAGTGGTATCTTTACTTTTGGTCGAAGAATGTTCAGGAATTTTTTCAGATTTTTTGCACTTCACATAAGCGAGATAGAGGGGGGGGGGGGGTTTCACACGTTTCACACCCACTTCAAACTTGCCTACGCTCGCACTATCAAAGTTATATCCAAAGAATTATATATTTTTGTGATCAGCTCGACGTACCCTTTCATATGATACCACTCACGGTTTCGAAAAAAAATAAAAAAATGTTAACCCTTAAGTTTTTTTACCCTAATTTGTTTTGAAAAATATTGTTTTTAAGTCGCTATATTTTTAAAATATGTGGGCAGGTACAAGACACATACATGCCAAATTTCAAAGTGATCGGACGAAAGGTGTAGCCGTGAGAGCACGCGAGAGGACGGACGGACAGACACACGCAGGAAAATATAAGGGTCCTTGGTTTTGCCTATACGGACCCTAAAAAGACATTTCTTCCCAATTAAAATGGTATTGCATTAGCTATAAGTTATGATTACAAATCTCGTAGGTGTCTTCATTTGTAAGATTCGTTTAATGAAGTAGGTACACTATATAAATTAGTTTGTTCGGGAATCCGGTTTCCATTAAACGGTTAATTTGAGTTCTTCTGCCAAGTTGTTGACAAAGAAACTGCTTCAATGTCGGATGGCCAAAGATTAAACGAAAAACTAAACTAATTTTAAAAAAGTTCTTCAATATGTTCATAATCATAATAATGCATTGAAGAAAATATATGTTAGGTTGTTAAAGGCTTAGAGAATTCGATGGCTTGGACATGTGGAGAGGCGATAAAACCCCAAAGCATTTGCTTCACGAAAGCATGTTCATGAGGAAAAGAAGAGGACGCCTCAGGATTTGATGGATGAATAGATGGATAGATTTCAAAATTTTTCTTGTTGGCGCAGATATAAGAGGTTGGAGAGACGTGGTACAGTATAGGCTAAAGCCTATCCCTGGCTCTTCGCCACTTAAAAGAACTTTTGATTGCATATAATTTATTCTTTATACGTACTTCTCGATTGTATATATATACATTCTTAAGTGCATTTGAATGTATTTTTGATTTGATACTGATACTTATTCTTTGTACGTACATTTCACTGTTCAAATACTTTTGATTGTTTTTATTTTTAAATTAACTCTTTATTTAAAATATTTAATAAAATTATGGGTTTATAATTCTTTTTTGTTCGTCACTGAAAACATCATTTAAGAGTAAGTTAATTATCTCGAGAAATAACCTAGCCCCGACCTAGTTTGTTCTACGGTTTTCGTTGTTTCTTTTTTGTACTGAAGTAAGCGATTTGATCTACTTTCTCAAAGATGTCTAACTAAAGAAACATTAAGTGGAGCAAAGTGGAAATTCTCCTTACTTTCGCAATTTAAAAGTCATATTAATTGTACAATCAGTCATAGTCGATCTGTTGATACAAAGGTATATTAAAAAAGAACTCTGTTTAAAACAGTGGCGTAGCTAGACCATTGGCCCCCCCCCCCCCCGCAAGAACCTTTTGGGGGCCCTCGCCAAAGAAAAAATTGAATTGAAAACCTCTTGCGTTCAGGATTGGGGCCCCCCCCCCTCGACGTTTGTACAAGGATAGTAATTCCAGTTATTTCTGGATTTGGGGGGCCCTCCCGCAATGCGGGCCCGCGCGGGCCCATAGTTACGCCACTGGTTTAAAACAATATACAATTACCGTTTTAATAAGTATAAGATATAGTAATGTTCATATAAAATATATACAGGGTGATTGGGGATATATGTACAAAAATAAATAGGGTGAATCTAAATACTAAAAACGTTCTATAAACCATGGGTCTATTCTCATCCGTTTTCCCACAAGGTCAAAAATTTTAATTTTTTTAAGATCACACACCTTTGCTCATAAAAACACTTATTGTTCCAAAAGTATAAATGCTGAAACAAAATTTTTGGGTTCGTTGTAAATCTGACAAAATGTCTTACAAAAAAAGTATAATATTTATTTACATACCCTCAAATTACTTGAAAAAATAATTATACCATTTTTTTTTTAAATAAAAAAAGGTTTTGTGGTTCCACAACTTGGCAGAGAAGCGAGCATAAACTTGTCGGACTTCTGGAAAAACTTCCTTATTTAATAACGTTTCGATCAATAATATTATAATAAACCCATTCATAAGGCGGAATTTTTAGTAAACGTCGCTGAAAGTAAAAAAAAACGTGTTTATTGTTGTTCATTGTTGACATGTAGGTGAGTATACTAAACCAATCTTTCTTCCTTTAACATGCTTTTAATTATTTACTCGCACCTGTGAGTTAACAATAGCTACAAAAAACACGTTCCTTTGTTATTTTCAGCGAAGTTTTCTAAAAATTCCGCCTTATGAATGGGTAATGATATTAATATTGATTGAAACGTGAGTAAATATGGAAGTTTTTCCTGAAGTCTGACAAGTTTAAGTTCGCTTCTCTACCAAGTTATGGAACCACAAAAAAATATTTTTTTAATTTATATAAAAAAAAAATTGTTTGATTTTTTTGTCATGTAATTTGAGGGTATGAAAATTAATATTATACTTTTCTTGTAAGAAATTTTGTCAGCTTTTACAACGAAACCAAACATTTTGTTTTAGCTTTTATACTTTTGGAGCAATAAGTGTTTTTATGAGCAAAGGTATGCGATCTTAAAAAACATAAAATTTGACCTTATGGGAAAACAGTTGAGAATAGACCCATGGTTCTCTCATGGTTATGACGTTTTATGTAGCCAATGGTGTTTAGATTCACCCTATTTATTTTTGTACATATTATCGCCAATCACCCTTTATATATATATATATATATATATATATATATATATATATATATATATATATATATATATATATATATATATATATATATATATATATATATATATATATATATATATATATATATATATATATATATATATATATATATATATATATATATATATATATATATATATATATATATATATATATATATATATATATATATATATATTATAATATCACAAAAAGCAAATTCGTGTAAGAATGTATCGTGTGAAAAAACAACTTCATATGCTTTAAAACTAGGTGTGCATGTGGCGCTACAAAAACCTGTTTCTTTAGGGTTTTTTTAAAATTTAATTTAAGTCTATCGTAGTTTTTTTTCTGATTTTTATAAAATTAAATATGAAATATGATTAGCTCCACTAGACTGAATTTCGTTACTTACCAACATCTATTTGTTATAACCAAACACCAAACAACTATTTAATAATTATTCATAATTAAATCTATTTATTTTATATTAATTTCGAATCTAGTTCCATTCTTTTATACTTTCTCATATAAAGAGAAAGTAATGTGATGGTGAGAAAATTTGATTTATTTGGATTTACTGGTTTTGAGGTCCCCAATCCAAAAAAGTTGTATTTCAAAAATGTCTGTCTGTCGTCTCACCGTCTGTGCAGACGCGTGGTAGTACAGGGCTGATTTTGACGAAATTTGGCATACATGTTCAGAAAAATCATACCCTGAGGTGAAATCGAGAAATATATTTAAGCTCCGAATTTGGGGGGGGGGGGGGGGGCGCCCCCCCTAAAAACCCCCTAAAAAATGGCGCTACCCCCTAAAAACTGTGAAAATCTACTTATTTCGAAAATTTTATACAATTATATTAAAAATTTCCATATATAAAAATAGTCCATTTAATTACGGTCCAAGCCGTTTTCTCGGGAAAAATCTAGGTTCTGAGAAAACAGCTTTAAACGCGGACGGAAAAAGGCCGGGTTCGATTCCCCGCCGTGGACAAGTTATTTTTATAATAAATTTTGACATACTTTTTAATAATAATTAAATGTACCGACGAAAACTCTAAAACTATTAAATGGAAAACACTGGGCTGAGTAATAATTGTGAACTCGTATATGTACGAGAGAGTTTGGTCTGAAATTCATCAAAAATATTTAGAATTAGGGGTTGGGGAGACCGGGGACGGTTGAAACAACCCAATTAATGGGTGGAAAATTAGCGATGTTTGGGAACAACCAAGGAAAAGGGACGCGGCTTCCGTGGCGGAATCTGAACTTTTGGGTTTGGTGTCGTTTCGAGTTTATCATAAGTTTCTGAGAGGGGGTATTGTGTTTTCGCGTCCAAAAGTAAGTATTTTTGTTGCTACTCTTTAGCTTTTTTATCCAAAGTAAAATAGTTGCGGTTATGATAGTTTTTAACGTAAGAACTTTGGTTATGGAAGTTCAACGGGTGTAATTCTTTTTTATCTAAATTGTTTATTTCGAAGGTTATGACGACAACTTTTTTAAAACATGTTCTGGGTACGGTTGTAACAATGTTTACAATTAAGTTACCAGCTGGCTATAAAGTATGAAATTTTCAAATACACTTTAAGCTTCATTTAAATTAAATCTTTTGTTTTTACTTTCGCCAAGTTTTATTAGTTTTAATGTTAATTAACCTTGAACTACAAAATATATGATACAAATTACATTTAGAATAATTATTATTGTTTCATTTATCTAAAACACCTATTATTCTGCGTATGACCAATTATTCAATTATTTTGCTTCATGTTCTGTGATTTTGACTCGATAAATAAATATTTATAACATAATTCTCTTTATTCTGTTAGTGTTACAACTAACCCCAATAACTGTTACAACCGCCCCTGGTATGGGGTTGGTTAAAACATTTTTCCTGAATTTTTACTGGTCTTATATTACTTTGCTTTGTAAGTTTCATCGCATTTTCCGTTTCCCCAATTTTGAACCACTTCCCGTGATTCAATCTTCCCCAAATTTTGCACATAGATACAACTAAGGTAAAAAATACAGAAACCAAAACAAATAAAAACAAAAACAAAATGGTGTCAAATTTATTTGCTTTTTAAGTTTCATCGCACACCTATTACCCCAATTTTGAACCACTTACCGTCATTCAATCTTCCCCAAATTTTGCACATAGATACAACTAAGGTGAAGAATACAGAAACCAAAAAAACAAAAAAGAAAAAGAAAAAGGCGTCAAATTTATTTGCTATTTAAGTTTCATCGCACACCTATTACCCCAATTTTGAACCATTTCCCGTCATTTAATCTTCCTCAAATTTTGCACATAGATACAACTAAGGTGAAGAATACAGAAACCAAAAAAAAAAAGGTTAAAAATAAGACCAGTTTTGAAAAATGGCATTTTTACATTAATTATTAAAATGGCTATAAATATTTTATTAATGTAGATAATCTTACTATAACCTCATCCATTTCTAGTCTGATAACTAAAGTTGAATTAAGGCCAACTGACAAATACATTGAGGTTAAAATGTTTTTGCAGGATATTTTGTAAAAAATGTTTCAACCGTGCCCGGTCTCCCCTACTGATATGACAGTATGACATGAGCCGACGGCCAAAGTGGTCACAGAAAACGTTATTGATCTTATTACATCTCGTAAATAATATTCAAGAGCCACTTCACGCTATCGGTTAAAGTGGTGTTAATTTAACTTGTAGAAGATTCTAAATGCGATAACTTAATGGAGCTTCTTGTTATTAAACGGGACGTTTAAGTAGGAGTGGGAGGGGAGCGTAGAGTGCATCGAATCTCGTTGAATTCTAGTTAAGGTAAGAGTTGTGAGTAGGAGACGGTTGTGAGGAAAGGTTGAAAGCTCCAGGCACTAAGGTATAAAAGGAAAGGAGGCCGCCTTCAAGGGAACCGTTAGGATCTGGCTCTCCTTGACTGGAATGCAATTCTAACCTCCCCACTCGCCCGCAAACCCACCGACCTTTTACCATTTGCCGTCTTATGAAATCCACAATTTTCCTTATTTGCAAGCTTGTTTAACGCTTGGTTAATGTTTCGACGACTCTCTAAACGCCGCGCCGGCAGTCGGTAAGTAGATCACGTTGCAGAAGCAAAGCACGGGGCCTAAAAGAAGATAGTTTCTTGTGCCGGCGACAAAAGGATACGGCCCCACCCTTGACGAGGTATTAGTCACAGCCTCGAGTAATCAAGTTCTCTCCCTTTAGAATGAAGGATTTCCTGCCATTATAACGGCTCAAGTAAAAGCAGTGATTTCTTAAGAATTGACAATAAAATTACATAAATGTTATAATACTGTAAACTAAACAAAACAAAATGTTTGAAAAATTTGTCATTCCTTTTCTTTACATACCCCTAAGGTCCTATTCTGTAATTACCATAGTTGGAAAGCACTGCCAGAATTGACTGTAGCTAAAACTTCAGCTGTTTTAACCTTGAAAGGAATGTTTTTAAATTATTAAAGCACTAGGAATTTATAAACATATCAAACTTATGAGTGCTCGAATCAATGTGTGATGTTAATTAATAATAAATAACACATGTAAACAGTGGCGTATCCAGCGGCTAGGTCTGGGGGGGGGGGCACATTATAAGTCAGTCTAGATTGGGGGGGGGGGGGGATTCGTAGTGGTAATAAGAAAAGGGAACTACTTATTCAAAAAAGCAGCTGCCCCCCCCCCCCAAAAGATAATGTTATGCTGATGCTTACTGCAGTACAATATCTTACTGTAAGTCATGGGCGTCGTCAGCAGTTAATTATTGGGGGGGGGGGGGGATTTATGGCGGGAGGTCCGGGAAAATTTTGAAAATATGACCTCTCAAAACGGCGCTTTTATTTTCTAAGGTGAAATTGAATATGATTTGAATATAAAAAAATATGTATTTAAAAAAAAATACGGCGGTATTTTTTTCTCTCTCCATTGGGTCTGGGGGGGGGGGGGGGGGGGGGCATGTGTCCCCTGTGCCCCCCCCCCCCCTGGATACGCTACTGCATGTTAAGATCAAGATATAGCGTAATTAAAATAACCTGCTAAAAGAAATATTAAATTTACCTTAATTGGTGTGCATCAAAAGCCAATGAAGTCAGCAATTTCAGTTGTACTTCAAATCCTCCTTCAGCTGATTAAAAATCTGAAACCATTCTTCGAAACCGTAGTTGCGTTGATAAGCGAGTAAGCTTAGGAGTGTTTACTCCCAACTAACTCACCTAGAATCCTGAAAACACAAAAGCCAATCAAAATGGTTTCAAATTACACATAATTAATGAACTAATAATCGAAATAATGAATTTACTTTAATTGGTGTCATAAATCGTCGAAAAATTGTATCTCCTTAAAGTTGCTCTAAACAGCCAATGATGCCAGCAATTTCTGTGCTTCTTTAAAACCTCCTTCAGCTGATTAATGATCTTAAACCATTTTTCGAAACCTTTCTCACTCCCAACTAACACGCCCAGAAGCCTGAAAACAGAAAAGCCAATCTAAATGCCAATATGATTATTAAAATATGAAATCCATTTTCATGTTTAATGAAAAAGTCAACCAACAACTGTTCATATTTGGCTATTATTCGGAGCCAATATTATATTTTATTTACCGTAGTTAGAAAAACTACCAAAATCGACCATAGTTAAAACCTCAACCGTTTTAACCTTGAACGGAATGCTCTCAAATAATTTAAAAAAACCAGAAATTTTTAAACGTAACAAACTTTTGAGTGCTCGAATCAATATTAAGAATAATAAAGCATTATTCAAATAAACTACTAATAATTAATTTACCTTAATTGGTGTCATAAATCTTCAGCGGAATTTATCTCCTTTCATTCAAAATCAGCAATTTCTGTGCTACTTCAAACCTCCTTCAGCTGGTTAAAGATCTTAAACCATTCTTCGAAACTGTAGCTGCGTTGATAGGCGAGTTAGCGAATCAACGCGTGTGTTTACTCCCCACTAACTCACCTAGAACACTGAAAACACAAAAGCCAATTTAAATGGATTCGTATACATTTATAAATGTTATGCGGGGATTTGTGTAGCCAATATGATTAGATGAAGGGTTAAAACATGAAATTAATTTCCACGATTAATGAAAGAATCAAACTAACATCTGTTCATATTTGGCTTCACTTACCATAGTTAAGAAAACACTACCAAAATTGACTACATTTAAAAAAAAAATTGAGTGCTCAAATCAATATATATAAGATGTTGATAATTAATTTTTTAAAAATACATGTAAAGATTATAATATAATAATTAAAAACAATGATATAAAATGTCTAACAATGCTAATATTTAATAATAAGGTGGCTCATTTGAGCTATTTCTAGGGAAATGTGATACAATTCATATCATACTATATTCATACTAGCTGAATACCCGTGCTTCGCTACGGGGTGTTTTATTTCCAATTTAATGGATTTATAAACTACTATCAAGACACATTTAAATTATTTTACAAAGCGAGAATATCTAGATTCTATCCCTCCCCCTTATTTGTTTACCCCCTTCCCTTTGATAAGATAATTTGCTAATATCCCAAATTAGTAATGGATTCATTTCATCAAATTGGGATACAACTGTAGATTTGTACAAAAGACATACCCTCATAAAGACACTCTTCATTTATATAAGATGTAGTTATACATATTTTTCCATTGTACCCCCTCCTAAATGAAAATATGACAAAACTGTACATAACAACAATTACTGTACTTTTAAAAAGCTTTTCAACGATATGCATCATTAAAAGTATTCATTACTTTGACATTTGTACCACGTACCCCTGGGTACAAAAATAAAAATTTCGCAAAATCCTTTCTTAGTGGATGCCTATGATATGAACCGAGTATATCCTCAAAATTTCAAGTGTCTCGGTTAAGCAGATTTTGCTGTGCGTTGATTCTATGTCAGTCAGTCAATCAGGACATTGCCACTTATATTATAGATTAATATAGGGCCCTAAAAATGTACAAAAATCACTTTTAAAACTTTCCTTGAATAAGGTGCGGCGCCCAGCCACAACTTCGGACGGACGCAGCACAAGCACACCGTTAGTTGGCCCTAGTTCTAAACTAAACTAACAGCTTAAGAAGTTGTGGTCCTTCAGCATCTTACACTAATATTTAAGACTGAGAAGGTTATAAGCTTTAATAGTGTATGTTTTGAGTCCATATACACTAAAAAGCGGTGGAGATAAAATAGAAGAGGATGCAAAAGGACATGAAGATGAGCTAAACTAACAGCTTAAGAAGTTGTGGTCCTTCAGCATCTTACACTAATATTTAAGACTGAGAAGGTTATAGCTTTAATAGTGTATGTTTTGAGTCCATATACACTAAAAAGCGGTGGAGATAAAATAGAAGAGGTTGCAAAAGGACATGAAGATGAGCTAAACTAACAGCTTAAGAAGTTGTGGTCCTTCAGCATCTTACACTAATATTTAAGACTGAGAAGGTTATAGCTTTAATAGTGTATGTTTTGAGTCCATATACACTAAAAAGCGGTGGAGATAAAATAGAAGAGGATGCAAAAGGACATGAAGATGAGCTAAACTAACAGCTTAAGAAGTTGTGGTCCTTCAGCATCTTACACTAATATTTAAGACTGAGAAGGTTATAGCTTTAATAGTGTATGTTTTGAGTCCATATACACTAAAAAGCGGTGGAGATAAAATAGAAGAGGATGCAAAAGGACATGATGATGAGCTAAACTAACAGCTTAAGAAGTTGTGGTCCTTCAGCATCTTACACTAATATTTAAGACTGAGAAGGTTATAGCTTTAATAGTGTATGTTTTGAGTCCATATACACTAAAAAGCGGTGGAGATAAAATAGAAGAGGATGCAAAAGGACATGAAGATGAGCTAAACTAACAGCTTAAGAAGTTGTGGTCCTTCAGCATCTTACACTAATATTTGAGACTGAGAAGGTTATAGCTTTAATAGTGTATGTTTGGAGTCCATATACACTAAAAAGCGGTGGAGATAAAATAGAAGAGGATGCATAAGGACATGAAGATGAGCTAAACTAACAGCTTAAGAAGTTGTGGTCCTTCAGCATCTTATACTAATATTTGAGACTGAGAAGGTTATAAGCTTTAATAGTGTAAGTTTTGAATCCATATACACTAAAAAGCGATGGAGATAAAATAGAAGAGGATGTTGGTAAAATAGTTGTTTATATTGCTAAACATTATGTGAATATCAGTACCAGCTATTTCTATTATGAATTCTGGTTCTCAACTTTTTAGAATCTCCAGATCAGCTAAGCTGTATAAAGTAGGAAGAAGCACGTAAATTTTGCAACACTTTCAATCCTTATCTCCCTTTTGTTTGATGTTAATATTGCTAATTATAAGCTACATTTTGAGATGTATATACAGGGGATATTTTACACAAAGTATAATTTAGATTGAAAAAAAGGATATAAACGTATAAAATACAACATATACGTTAGAAGTTAGAAGGAAAACGTCTATTCACGTCTGTCGTCTGTTACGTTTAAAACAGCCTAGCTGTTGTTTTCTGTTATGTAATAGTACATTACGCGTCGAGTGCGGAAAGTAGCATTTTGCATGCGAGTGTGGAGTCTGCACCCGAGCGACAGCGAGGGTAGTAAAACCACACGAGCAATGCAAAATGCCGTTTTCGCACGAGTTGCGTACCGTACTTTATCTACGATTGTTATATTTAAATAATAAATACAGAAAAAAATAAACTTGCTGTATGTAAGTTCGTATCTCTTCTCTTGATAAAGATGGCATTAATCTTGAGTTATATTTTTTGCCGAATTAACTATTTCTGGAGGAGTATTATTCTCTACATTTACGTCAAAGCCACTTGATTCATTCATTGTTTTTCACTAAAAACTCGATATAAACAGTTACTTTAATAAATGAATAGCAAATTAGTTTTGTTAAATGTAAACAAACTCGCTAATCGTGCGTAAAGCTGAAGAATTCCTCTTCTTTACCGCACTAGCGTGGTAAAGAAGAGGAATCCTTCAGAACTATGAGACGCGCATGCGCAATGAATACAAGTACGTAAATAATCACTTTCTACGCATCTAAACAGAGATATAAAGTTTGTATTTCGGATCAATCGTAGATAAAATAATAAATCATGGCGTAATGCTGTCATTTGATAAATAAATAAATCAAATCAGCTTCTTAACTCGTCTACCCTTGTTAAATTAAACAAATCTTTGTTGAATTCTGATTACCCACTATAATTATTAATATTTATATAGAAATTCTTTCTTTAGGTCTATGTGGGTAGTGTTTAGTTAAAAAATTATTACTTCTTCATTTTTTCAAAATCACCTGCTATATTTCAACCCCACCTTGGGTCATTTTCAAGCTGCAAAATAACAATTTATGTCGAACATTAATTTAAAAAACTCTAAAAACAAATTTATAACAATTTAAACAAAAATATCACATATCTTTGTTAAATTAATCAAATCTTTGTAAAGTAAATACATCTTTGTTAAATTAAATGCATCTTTGTTAAATTAAACAAATCATTGTTAAATTAAACAGATATCTGTTAAACCAAATGTAATTTTATTTTCTATAGAGTCAAGTTAAGTTCAGTAAAGCAAATTTTATATTTTTTTAAAAAAACTACTGTGAATAATTATACCCCGTCAAGTAGCGGCACTCATTAAAAAGAAGAAAAAAATGATAACATACTGATAAGAATAATAGTTTAGCTATTTCTTATCTACCAGGTGGCCTCTTTATTATAAACGTAAAATATAAATATGTACTGTTAATTTTTTTTTTTTTTTAATCGTATTTCAGTTCATTATGGATGCATAAAACAAGCGAATGATAACACCTTTGTTATCAGTGCCTGTATGGAACACATTTTACTTTTAACATTAAAGTTAGAACGAAAAAAAACAAATTTTTTTTTTTCAAACATAAAATGCTTAAAATATAACCTTCAGGTATTTAAAACATTTTATTTTTAGAATTTTAAGCTAGTGGGATTAATACAGCACAGTATAACTCTACTTTTTATATGTTGATATATAATCTATTTTTTTTAATTAATTAATGACGATTGGTAATTAGTGAGTTAGAACTTTTCGAACTTCTTCAATAATTATAAAATACTAAACTAAAACCCAAAACTTGTAATACGATCGATCCCCTTTTCTTTTAAATAATAAGTATTTTAATTAAAATTAGATATAATATGCAAAGTAAATTATCTGTGTCTAGCTCTGGGCTAGTCACCTATTAACTCATATTTAAAGTTATTATTTTCTGCTGGATAAACTTTTTTTGTTGTACCTAGATGAAACAATCTCTTTGTAGGTTATTCTAGGTACCTGATTGTATTTTCCTAACTGATTGTAGGTTATTTTTTTTTTTTTTTTTTTTTTTTTGGTTGTAGTTTTAGTCCCGTTCAACAGCTCATCTTATAGTTCTGAAGAATTCCTCTTCTTTACCACCCTAGGGCGGTAAAGAAGAGGAATTCTTCAGCTTTACGCACGATTAGCGAGTTTGCTTACATTTAACAAAACTATTTTGCTGTTCTTTTATTAAAGTAACTGTTTATATCGAGTTTTTAATGAAAAACAATGAGTGCGTCAAGTGACTTTGACGAAAATGTGGAGAATAATAATCCCCCAGAAATAATTAATTCGGGAAAAAATACAACTCAAGAAAATGCCATCTTTATAAAGAGAGAGATACGAACTTACATACAGCAAGTTTATTTTTTTATCTACGATTGATACGAAATATAAACATTATATCTCTGTTTAGATGCGTAGAAAGTGATTCTTTACGTACCTACTTGTATTCATTGCGCATGCGCGTCTCATAGTTCTGAAGAATTCCTCTTCTTTACCACACTAGTGCGGTAAAGTAGAGGAATTCTTCAGCTTTACGCACGATTAGAGAGTTTGTTTACATTTAACAAGACTAATTTGCTGTTTGTTTAATAAAAGTAACTTTTATATCGAGTTTTTTGTGAAAATCAATGAGTGATTTAAATGATTATGACGAATATGAGGAGAATAATACGCCTCCCGAACTAATTCGGCACAAAATACAACTAATGAATTAATGTTATCTTTATCAAAAGAGAAATACGAACTTGTATACTGGAAGTTTATTTCTTTCTGTATTTATTATTTAAATCTAACAATCGTAGATAAAGTACGGTACGCAACTCGTGCGAAAACGGCATTTTGCATTGCTCGTGTGGTTTTACCACCCTCGCTATCGCTCGGGTGCAAACTCCACACTCGCATGCAAAATGCTACTTTCCGCACTCGACGCGTAATGTACTATTCTGTATTTATTATTTAAATCTAACAATCGTAGATAAAGTACGGTACGCAACTCGTGCGAAAACGGCATTTTGCATTGCTCGTGTGGTTTTACTATCCTCGCTGTCGCTGGGGTGTAAACTCCACACTCGCATGCAAAATGCTTCTTTCCACACTCGACGCGTAATGTACTATTACAGAAGCGGTCATCTCCTGAAGTTCTAGTTCTTTTAGATGTCGGTAACCTATTACGAATTAAAACAGGCATCTAAGGATATTAGAGTTTTTATGATAAGTAATACACTTGGTAAAATATAGGGGGCATTGGTAGCGATTATATTTTATACCACTGCTCAACACAGGCAGTTTAAAGTCGCATTAGGGTGGGGCAAAAGATATGAATCGGTTGTACAGGGATGTAGAACAAAAACAATTCAACTTACAAAAATTAGGTTTATATTGTTTGATACAGTAGACGTAGACGATCTAGTTTTTTACATTAAGTTTTATTTTAAAGATAACATCATTAAGATGGCGGCCATAAGCCGCGATGCATTCTTGAAGGTGATTCCGGAAGTTTTCAACCGCTTGTCGGCACATTAGGATGGGTATAGTCATAACTTCCTCCCTGATTCTTTCCTTAAGTTCTTCCAGGGTGTATGGACGATGTTTAAAAACCCTTTCCTTTATGTATCACCAAAGAAAAAAATTCGCAAATACTCAAATCTGGTGAGCGCGAAAGCCACGTCACTCCTCTCAGAGACCAGGCGCCAGGGGAACATTTGCCTCAATCTCGCCATTGAAATTCTAGCTGTGTGGGATGTAGCCCCGTCCTGTTGGAACCTGATGTCTTCCAGATTATTTTCCTCACTCAATTCTTCCAGTTCAGGTTCAAAAAAACTTTTCCAACATTGACACATAACGCTCAGCGGTAACAGTGACGGTGCGCCCATTATCCTCGAAAAAATAAGGTCCAATAACCCCAAATTGGGATACTGCACACCATACAGTCTCATTAGGGAGGTGAGGTGGGGGGGGGGGGGGAGCGGTGTTTTGTGAATTTCCCTTGCATTTTCACTAGCCCAATAGAGTAAAATTATTGTCTAATTTTTTTAAAAAAAGATACGATAGATTCTAAAATTCTAACTAAAAAACTGGATTCACCTAATGCCACAACGATGCCCCTCCCCATCCCCCCCCCCACCACCACAAGCCGAGCGCTGGCCGTTTAAAACCAATTCATATCTTTTGCCCCACCCTTCTAATTCTTTTTTATTTGTTTGTTGTCAGATAGATAGAAAATAAGTATTCTTCATGGTTATAATAATCATACACTCTTTTTTAAAAAATTGATATATAAACGAGCTATAACTGTCAATATTTTTGTATAACTTAATTTCAGTGGTTCTTACAGACCTGGAAGACATAAATGTCACTATAACAAATATTAATAAATCGATTTCACATTCCGCTTAGGTAACCGATGATTGCATAATATTTAACCACCGATTAAAATAATTCACGGTGTATATCGGCTATCAGTACAACATTCAGTCTTGTTAGGATTATGTGCCAATAGTGACACCTCAATAATTTGTATATTTGTGCGCCCAATATAATTATTATGGTTTCTCATTTTTCATTCCCATTGATATTTGTTTCCCAACAATAGAGAGTATTCGAAACTGATCCCAATGCCCCAGGCAGCCTCCCACACCTTGCTCAATCCAATAATAACTGACAAACCCAAATTTTGTAATCCATAGATAAAATATATCTATAACCTTAAATTTTGTTGTTTTTTTAAGTGAAACTTCTTTAGGCGCGGTAGAGTAAATTGGCTTGGATGAAACGAAATTGCATGTCACTCGTCTAAGTGAAACATTTTATCCAGGTTAATCAACTGCCGCCTTTAGTCGGCAGAGTTGATTTACCTGTAAAAAATCTTTCACTTGGTCGAGTCTCGATCCACTGACCTATTTTTTAGCAGGCATAAGTGCCAACCATTGCACCACGGAGGTAGACTTTTTTTCAATATACGGAATTGGTATATGTATATAAGCGTAATATTATATACATTATAATAATATAATATATTTATTATTATAAATGTTGTTTTCACGTTTTTTCTTCATTATTCCCTAAAATGCTATGCAGATATTTTATTTTTCAATTAAATTCCACGTAACCATTTCTTAATCCTGTAAAAATAAAATCGTCAACAAATGCAAATAGAACAATGCATAAAATCAACTGTTTCTAGAACTAGAGATTCACTTCTAATACGTGAGAGTCTCACACATAATTTAAATAAAAACTTCTTTAGCCGCGGTAGAGTAAATTTGCTTGGATGAAACCGATATCGGGAAACGAAGTTCGCGTTTCGAGACTCGTCCAAGTGAAACATTTTTTATGTGAAGTTGTAAGTTTTTATTTTGAGACTATACCAAGTGAGAGATATTTTATCAGTTGGCGCAGTTGCCAGCCTAAGTTGGCTGTTGATTTACCTGTAAAAAATCTTTCACCTGGACGAGTTTCGACCCATCGACCTCTGAATCTGATGTCAGACGCGCTAACTAAAACACCACGGGAGTAGATGTTTTTTTCCAAAACACAGAATAGGTATAGAAGCGTATTATTATATACATTTTGATAATATATTATATATATATCATTATTCGCTAAAATGTTATGCAATATTTTATTTTTCAATTAAATTCTACGTAACCATTTCTTAATCCTGAAAAAATAAAATCGTCAACAAATGCAAAGAGAACAATGCATAAAATCAACTGTTTCTAGAACTAGAGTTTCACTTCTAATATGTGAGACTTACACATTAGATTTTTTTTTTTTATTATTATAAAACTTTAATCATGGCAGTCTAGACAAGGCAGTCAATTTAAATTAATAATTTAATTATAAAATTAATAAATTACGAATTCCTTTAATTCTATTAAATTTTCGTAAACTTTTATTAAAAAAGAGTAAAATGAAGAAAATCAATTTAAATATCTATTTAGATAAGTTATTATATCTATTTGAAGAGCAACAAATCAAAACAAACATTTATTTTTATATTGAAATAAATGGGGTTGCCTTAGCTTAGCAATAACAAATCATTTCGAGGTGAGTTGTTCTTCACCATCGGAACACTTCTCCATTATATAAATAATATAATATATAAAAAAATATGTGTGAGGCTCTCACGCATTAGAAGTGAAACTTAAGTTCTAGAATGCATTGCTCTCTTTCATTTTTTGACGAATTTATTATTTCAGGATTAAGAAATGGTTTTGGGAAATTTAATTTAAAAAAAAACAAAAAAAAACAAAAAAACAAACATAATTTTAATAATAAAAATATTTGCATAACATTTTAGCTAATGATGAAAGAAAAAAATGAAAACAATGTTTATATATATGTACATATATTATTATCATTTATAAAATCGAGTAGTGTCCTTATGACGCCAACGCACATTGAAATGATTAGTTATTGCTACGCCAAGGCAACCACATTTATTCCAATAAAAATAAATGTTTGTTTTGATTTGCTGGTCTTTAAATAGATTTCATTACAATTAATCTGTAAAAATGTTACATTCGGACGAGTCTCGAATCGCAAACTTCGTTACACGATTTCACTATATGAAAAAATTCACTCTACCGCCGCCAAAGAAGTTTCACTTCAATAACAATCAGTTAACAATAGTATAAAACATCACATAAAAATTTGTGAAGTTCTAAAAATGGTTTTAATATTGTTTATTGCGATTCAATATCAATTTTATTGATGCTAACTCTGCCCTTAAAAATATGAAAATCTCTTAATATGTAGGTACTTCAAACATGATAAATTCGAAAAAAAACATCCCTTCACTATTTTTTTTTTTTTTTATGATCATTAAAGATATTTGATTCCTTAAAGGAAAACTTAGATTGATATAATGAACATTTAGTTTTATTAAGTCATTCTATTTTTTATTTCTGACATAACTTCTTGGATGTTAGTTGACTAAACTGCCTTCGATTTTTTTTTTATTTGATAAACTGTTTTCTTTTTTTTAAATCAAATTATAATTATTATTTACTACGGGAAACAGAAAGTGAAAAATACACTCCCGCGCCAGGATTTGAACCACGGGTCTCCTATATTTCCAGTACAGATGCTCTGGCCAACTAAGCTACGCCGGAGAATGATTTTTAACTGCCGTAATCGATAACTAGTCCCGAATCCAAGCTTTCAATATTCATATACATTTAGACAGTCAATATTTATGACATTAGAACTAAACCAAGAATTAACGCTTATAATTATAAAGTACTCAATTAGTACCTGTACCTTGTACAATCATTTCGAAATTCAATTTTTAAGTTTTTTGTAATTTTCATACTACGGAAAGTTTAAATTTTAATTTTAATCAAATTATAATTATTATTTACTACGGGAAACAGAGAGTGAAAAATACACTCCCGCGCCGGGATTTGAACCACGGGTCTCCTGTATTTCTAGTACAGATGCTCTGGCCAACTAAGCTACGCCGGAGAATGATTTTTAAACTTTCCGTAGTATGAAAACTACCAAAAACTTAAAAATTGAATTTTAAACTGTTTTCTCAAAAAAAAAAAATCGTCATTTTAATCAACAGATTAACTATAAACTAAACGTCTTTGCACAAGCATTGGTTTTAAAGGCAGGAATAATTTCATGCAGTAACAGAATCTAATACGAGACATGAATAGTAAGATAATTAACAGAAGATAACACAGAAACATGACAGTACCAAACCATAATTTGGAGCCGAAAAGAAAAGAAAGCGCAAACAGAAAAGAAATTACGCCACGCATGAGCTATAAATGAAAAGATAATTAGTTGATATTTCCTCGCAAGGTAGTTGCCTTCAGTTGCCTCCTATATGGATGAGCTGTTATGAGATGGGCCGTTTATATCGTATACTTGTGTCGACTCATTAATTCACTTTCAACTTCAACCCAAGGAGATTATCATTTATAATTATTACGTTAAGTCGATGCATAAATTACTAGTTATTTCTACTCAAATTTTGTACAAAATTGCAGCCGAAGTGTCGAGCTTACCTTACAGTAAAAATAAATATGCCAACATATGTGCTTCAACATTTTAATACTAATCAATTTTGGTAATAAAGTATACATGTACAGTGTGTACCCGGATCGACGCATGAATAGGTGAAAAATACTAACATTTCTTTAGTTGAAATTTCATTTTCTTGGGTTCAGACTCTGCTTGAATTTTAGAAAAATCAATTGTGTCTTGGAAATTTAAAAATAAGTTATTTTTATCTCTAGTAAAGCACTTTTTTTCTAGGAGATACGACAAAATTATATTAAAAGAACTTGTTAAAAAAGAAAAACTCTGTAAGAATACAAAATTTTAAAAACCATCCGCCTACATATATCGCATTATTTACCATTTTATTTGGAAATTTTGCTGGAATTAAAAAATTTCATTAGAAAAAGTTCTTATAAAATTAATAAATTATCCAAGAGCAAAAAATAAATTAGCATTAGTTTACTTTCATTTCGCTGTTAAGAAATTTAGATAATACTTAAAAGAAATAAGAATAATAAAAATAAAAATAACAAAACAAACAATTCACGATTAAATTGATTTCCCTACTTACATAACATTATTCACATTAACTGAAAATCCATTCAATAAGTCCACCGCCTTTATTCGCACAATCCTTAATATTTTCCCAAGACGCAGTGAAAGACTTTCCTTAAACCCATAGCAGCACATTAGATATGGAATGGAAAAATACAAAATATCAAAGTAGACGGAAGGTTTTAAAATTTTATATTCTTACTCAGTTTTTCTATCTGAACAACTATTTTTAATAACGTTTTGTCGTATCTCCTTGAGAAAAAGCTCTTTACTAATGAGAAATAGTACATTTCGCGTCTAGCGCGGAAAGAAGCATTTTGCACCCGAGCGATAGCGAGGGTAGTAAAACCACACGAGCAATGCAAAATGCCGTTTTCGCACGAGTTGCGTACCGTACTTTATTTACGATTGTTAGATTTAAATAATAAATACAGAAAAGAATAAACTTGCTGTATGTAAGTTCGTATTTCTTCTCTTGATAAAGATGGCATTAATCTTGAGTTGTATTTTATGCCGAATTAATTATTTCGGGAAACGTATTATTCCCCTCATTTTCGTCATAATCTCTTAAATCGCTCATTGTTTTTCACTAAAAACTCTATATAAAAAGTTACTTTAATTAAACAAACAGCAAATTAGTTTTGTTAAATGTAAACAAATCGTGCGTTAAGGTGAAGAATTCCTCTTTTTTACCGCACTAGGGCGGAAAAAAGAGGAATTATATAAACGCGCATGCGCAATGAATACAAGTACGTAAAGAATCACTTTCTTCGCATCTAAACAGAGATAAAAATGTTTATATTTCGTATCAATCGTAGATAAAATAACTTTTTTTTGTAATTTCCAAGACCTACTTGATTTTTCGAAACTAAAATTATGACATAAATTAATTTTCATTCAAGAAAGGCTGAACCTTAGAGCATACAATTTTAATATAAAAGATTTTAGTATTTTCCCCTATCCATTGCGTTGATCCGGGGACACACTGTAATAATATGTAAAATACTATCTAATATCTAAAATACTGCCTGTTTTTTTTTTGTTTATGAAATCTTGATTTGACCTTCCAAATCCGAACATCTCGTACGAGTTAAAACGGCAGGCCCGATTATGCTACCGTTTCACAGCTATTAAAAAGTTTGTTTTAGAATGATCTGTTTATATATTTGTTCTCTGGGCGTCCTCCTCTTTCTTTTAACACCCCACATGAAGAATTTTTGTAAACAAAATGTCAACCCCTTATTTTTTAGGGATGATTTTTTGGGCATCCTTTAACATAACTGACTGTCAAGTTTTATGTTGGGTACTGGTACGTTTGGAGATATATAGGTTCGTTTACGACAGACTGTCAAACACTGGAAGTGATCAGGGTCCTCGGTTTTGCCTATACGGATCCTAAAACCACAGCAACCAGGTTTCAACCACTTGAGTTGGTTCTTAGTCGACTAATGATGAATTGCTTCCACAAAATCTCGGTAGATACGAGATACGACTAGTTTTACTGTAACCCGTAGCGTTTTTTGAAAAAGCTACAAGTATTGGCTTTGTTGAATGTTGATTACTCTAACTTCTGGACCTCAACTCAAGAATTAAACTAGAGGCAAACAGCGAAAAATCATAAGTGTTTGCTTGGAGAATTCAAATAGCGTCAAACTGGAGACAAAAATTGAAGTAGTCGGTATAATAAGTAAAAATAGTGTCAGACTTGAGCGGCAAAAAATTAAAAAAAATCCGTTTGGTGAGTTAGAATTGTTTCATTATTCAGCACAAAATTGAAGTTGTTTATATGGTGAGTTAAATTAGTGTCAGAATTGAATGGAAATTGAAGTAGTCGGCCTGGAGAGTTAAAAATAGTGCCAGACTTGAGAATAAAAAACTAAAATAATTCGGCTGGTGATGTAATATAGTTTCATTATTCAGCACAATATTGAAATTGTTTGCATGGTGAGTTAAATTAGTGTCAGATTTAAGCGGAAATTGAAGTAGTCGGCCTGGAGAGTTATAAATAGTGTCAGACTTAAGAGTAAGTTGACAAGAGAGGCTAACCTTTGGTTATGTCCTCGTTCTATTGCTGTATATAGGGACGCGACAGTTTCAAGGTGTGTCCTATAGTCGGACCCCTTCCTCCTCCGGTTGAAATTCCATTCAACTCTTTGCCTTGAAGCATACTAGGATCTTGTCAACCAAGGACGAATTCTATACTTTCAACCTAGACCCTTACTCCCTAAGGCTCCACACAACAAAGAGAGTGTGTTAATTATATGTAGTTGAAATCCATATCTTTTCTTCTAACTTAACAACACATAGACATATAATATTAAATACGAACGAATCTCCTTTTATATAATCGAGTATACAGTTAAACATTTAAAGGGTATGATCAATTCAAAATTACACCTACATATATTATAATTTTATTTTAATAATTAATATTACTCGATAATTTACACGAATTTATTTTGTTGACTTATTATTTATTTGGTATTGCCTTAACACAAATACAACCACAATTGTTTTACTTAAATATTAACAATTTAAAATTTTTCCTTACTACAAAAAAGAGTGTAATTCTTGATAAACTCTTAAAAGGGTCGTTCTCCAAATAAAGGAAAATTTTGAACCCAAATTTTTTTTTTTAAAAAAAGTGGCCAACAAGCCAATTTTTTTGTCAGTATCTAATCACTATAGCACGACATGGTTACCACGTAAACCATCATTCATAAATGCTAACCATTCCGTAGTTAACCTAAATTTTAAATTTACTGCCGACAGGGGTAAAAATATAAGTAATAATTCATTCCCCTGTACACAATTTATTACCCTGTTAATGTTTCTTTAAAAAAAACCAGGGGAATGAAGTTTTAACTAAAAATGTCCGCTGGGTCTCGAAGCATTACGTTGATAAATAAAAATAAAAAATATTTGTCAATATGACTTAAAAGAATAAAAAAATAACTATCTTCAATGTTGTGAAGAAATAACTGCCAATACAGTTGTTGACAGGGTAATGAAAGCTAATAATAATATTCCATAATCACAGAACTTAAAATAGCTTTTACGAAAACCACTTTTATTCAGCACTCCGTACAAAAAGTGACGAGTTATATTTTAAGTGTCAGGTTTGCCAGTAAGAGCCAGCTGATGCATTTAGACAAGTCTACCAACCAAAAACTAAGAAAATTAAACTGGGCAGGGGAATGAAGTGAAACTTATGGGACAAGCATTACATTTTGGTATTTTAGGTTACCTAGAAACTATTTCTAAATTTTTGAAACAACGTTTATTAAATAGTTATTACTGGTATGGGAATTATATACAAACATTCTTTATTTCCACTTCTAATATATATAAGATATGTATTTTTAATCACTTCTGGACCTTGGGACATCCAGGGGAATGAAAAAATAGTATTTAAGAATTTTTTTAAAAATACTATCTGTTTAGATTTTGCAGTGATACACATTTAAATTGTGTAAGCATGACTAATGTTTCCTAAAAGAAAAATGTCCAAGTCATTATTAAATACAACATTACTTGTTGGACTCAAATTTACCTGTATTTGAAGAATGACCCAAAATGTTTGCTCCTGAGGAGAGCTGTGTAATCCAGGGGTGTCGCTATGCTTTTTGGAATTTTGAAAAGTTAACTTACATTGTCTTAAACTTTTTGGTAGTTCATACTAATGAGTTCCAGGTCTCCTAACTCGTTACGTGTTTTACACGTATTTGAGTTTAATATTCATAAATGGATGATAAAAGAAATTATTTGTGGAATTATTTTAGTACGCCTATTATTAAAATTATTATTAAAAAAAAAAATCGAATTTTAAAATGTTAATTCAAACTGAGATCATCTATACAATTAGTGCGTTAACTTTTGACAACGCGGGAAAATCTAAAAAAATCCAATGAGAGCATCGGATTTTGAATTCGAATAGGTAGGGCCAACTAGGCAAATATAAATTTTCACTGGCTCCGGCCCTCCCACAGACCTATAGTGGCTTCATTTTTATTTTTTTCCCCCCATATAGGTTGGCCAATCTGAGTGTCAAAAGTTAATACTAATTGTAAAAAGAGTATAGGATATTACTACAGAACAGAAAATCAAATTCAAAGAAAAATGAAGAAAACTTTTTTCTTTTAATACGCAGGTTCTCTATGCTATAACTATTTCAAAATTGACAAATCGTAGAAAATTAACTATAATAATTCAAAATTATCGAATGGATCCAATTGCAAATCTATAGTACGTAAGTAAAACTAAAATACGTAAGTGAAACTAAAAAGATTAATGTGACGTACCATCGAATCAGTTGTCTTGCATCGCTAATTTTATTCCTTCCGCGTAAAAATGGCAGCACAAAAGCAATCGATATATTGTAAAATTGTAATATTGTTGTCATAGAATAACCAATAATATACATCAGAGGATATTAATGAGATACATGATAAGTTTAATTAAAAGCTTCTACGTTTTGTTTTTAAATTTTTATTTAATATTGTTCGATCCAATATGGTAGAATAGTCCCAATGTTCCCAGTAGATTCCATAGGATATCCACAGGACCTGTCACTTAGTCTTTTGGCACATCCTGGGGATGGTAAAAAGGTTTGCTTATGGACACCTTATATGGCTGACCCGATGTCCCTCCCGAAGATATGATAAGATTTATAAGAAACGTTGTCTAAAAATTGGCTCGAAAACTAAATATAATTTTTATGCGTATAAAATAATTGAAGCGAGCGTAGCGAGCTTCCTACATTCAACGAAATATGCTCCGTGTCTGTCTGTCTGTCTGTCTGTCTGTCTGTCTGTCTGTCTGTCTGTCTGTCAGTAACGTTCACGCGTGTGACGATAACTTGAGTAAAAGTTGACCGATTTAGTTGAAATTTGGTATACATGATCCTCTTACTAATACTCAGGCTAAGTTCGTTGGACAGCGTGATCCGTCCAAGAGTTCGCGCGCAACGCTCGCGTAAACAAGAGGTACAAAAATTAAATTGGAATTTCAGGACGGGAAAAGATTCTATCATCATCTATTCGATGAGACGAACATTTTTTTCAATAACATTTTTAACTTAATAAAGATCGCTAAAACTATTAAAGCGGACCTAAACGTTTATAATAGAGAAAACAACCTTTTTACCGATATCTTACGTTCTAACGTAACGATTTTAATAAAACTTCATATACACCATCTAATGCACAATTGAAACAGGTATGCAAAATTTCAACTTGATACAAGCAAAATTCTTTGCGTAGTGACGAGATACATTTATAATAATTGTTTAAAAGCTACCGCGGGTGGTGAAGATTGTTATAGTCGTATAGTGTATAGGTTTGTTTAGGAAGTAAAGCTTTGTACCGAGTACCCCACTCTACTCCACACTGCCCTCTTCCACTTATCTTCAACTATGACATTCATCATGATTAATAAATTTCAATATTCAGTATTTCATTGCAATACGCTCGCTTCAATGATAGAGCCACGCGATGCCTAGTTATAGGTTAAACCCATTTACCATAAAATTATGGATGCGTAGGGCTTTAGTGAAGAATTTGGTTACATGCAGCAAACCATGTCTATTTCAACAGCGCTCTCCATTCTGGTTTGCATATTTCTGTAATGCTCCCCTCCCTGGTGTGTCTGCCTCTATGTCTCACGTCTCACTTGTCGCTATGGCCATGGATGAGGTGAAAATCGATCATAAGATAGCCAAATAAATCATGGTTTATCTATAACACCAAAGAGAACATAGTATAGAGTAAAGTAACGCACAACTGAAGTTAAGACCTATGTTAAGTTCTTATATTGTGATACTTGAACCGATATTTTGGTGACTTGACTTATCGATTTTTGGGTAACTTTAGTTTGAGGCGAATGCATGTTTCTGAATTGATTTTTTTTTCCAAAGAACGGGTTAGAAGGGGAGCCGAACTTTGTTCCTCCTTCTTTAAAATTTAAAAATATGACGTAAGAGAGAGCTGAACAATTCCTTTGTTCCAAAATCAAACCAATTTTATAAATCCAGAGTTTATGCCACCCGCGGTAGCTTTTAAACAATTAATTTTATAAGACCATAGTTTTATAAATCTAATTAGGTTATTAAGCGTTTCTTAACTCCCATTAGTAACAGTTCATCTATTATTATATTTTCTTCTTGTTCTGATATCGGATGCAAACGAAGTTTTCCATTCATTAAAACCATTCGACGTAAAATTGTATAAATGCAAAACAGATTCTACACGATCCTTTGAAACCAGTTTTAGGAAGTTTCCACCGGGCAGATGATTTTTACGTTTTACGAGGCTATGAACTCTATCAAGATTTTCAATGCAACGTGAAAGTAAATAAATGTATTCGTAAAGAGTCGTGTATGTATATTCCAAAGATGTGAAAGAGATAAACTCAAACAAAATTAAAGTTAAAAACAAAAGGTAAGGATGTAGGTTTTTTCCCAGAACTGAATAACTAGAGGCGTTCACCAGTTCCCAAGCACTTTCCTAAGAAGCGACTTGTGAAATTTTGCCACGTTTTTAATAACACGCCGCGTTGGCTTCCGCTTCAACCACTTATTTTCGTGATTAGTCTCGACCAACGTAATCTTGGGAAGACTGACAGACTGACTGTACAGCATTTAAACAAAAGAAAGGAGATGAGCGACTTTCATTCTCGTTTATCTCATTAATTTTATTTTAAAGATGTAATATAATATTACTACAAAATATATAGGTTTTTTCTTTTTACTTATGGTCTTCTGGGGTAATAAATGATACAATTTTCAAGTTTAAAAAAAGGTGATATTTCATCCCTATTTTCGGGATATTCTCAAACCTGAAATTTAATATTTTTACATTAGATTCATTACATTCTGTTATTTAAAAAACATATAAATTAATTTAGATTTTACAATTAATTATGGTCTCTTAAACAAGTAATTAAAATTATAATAGTAATAATAACAATTAAGAAATTAATATAAACTATTAAATTAATTAATAGTTTTTTTTTATTTATTTATTTTTATTTTTTATATTATATATTTTTATTAATTATATACTTAATAAATTAGAATTACATGTTTATTGTTATATAATAATGGGTTATTAATATTTGTATAAAGAAATAAGTAAAAATATTCCAATATTACCTTATATATATGGAGACAATAAACTGGGTTTATTCTTTATCAGTATAAATATTCCAATACCTAGTCAATTCAGTCAGAGGCTAGAGCCCATGGACTCACCTTCAACCTGTTACTTTTTTATTTAAAAGACGAATTTACATATTAGTATGTAAAGGAAGACATATTGAAAAAATTTTTTTTTTAAATTGACGACATTTGAAAAAATGGATCACAAAAACTACAATATATAAGGTAATATTGGAATATTTTTACCTATTTCTTTATACAAATATTAATAACCCATTATTATATAACAATAAACTTGTAATTCTAATTTATTAAGTATATAATTAATAAAAATATATAATATAAAAAAAACAAAAAACTATTAATTAATTTAATAGTTTATGTTAATTTATTAATTGTTATTATTACTATTATAATTTTAATTACTTGTTTAAGAGACCATAATTAATTGTAAAATCTAAATTAATTTATATGTTTTTTAAATAACAGAATGTAATGAATCTAATGTAAAAATATTAAATTTCAGGTTTGAATATCCCGAAAATAGGGAGGAAATATCACCTTTTTTTAAACTAGAAAAATTGTATCATTTATTACCCCAGAAGACCATAAGTAAAAAGAAAAAACCTATATAAATTAAAGGGGACAACACAGAGGAAGAAATAATGAATACAAAATATAGTCTCTTATGAAGAGTTTTCATTTGTTCGATCTTGTATACATGATTCAGCTATGCTTCACCTTATATTGATACGAGGCAACGGGCTTAAGTTTATTTTTAGTAAAAAATGTAAAATTAATTTAGATATCTATTTACATAAGTTGTTATATCTATTTGAAGAGCAACAAATCAAAACAAATATTTATTTTTATTGAAATAAATGTGGTTGCCTTAGCTTAGCAATAACAAATCATTTCGTGGTGCGTCGTCGTCGGGACACTACTCGATTATATAAATGATAATAATACGTTTATGGGATTAATATTAAATGGAACATTGCAACCTTCGCTTCGATTTCAGTTATATTATTGATTAGTGCTGCAACACATAAGTTAAATAGTGTTTATTTTTAGAATCTTTTCCCCTTCCTCAATTCTTAAAGGGGCATTGTAATCCTTTCTTCTTACTCAAGGACATTACGGCACCTTATTGCAGAATGAGAAGTTTCTTTGAAAAACAAAGGCCTCGGATAATTACACCATCTCATTTGGCGATGCTATTATATTTAATTTGCAATCGATTTGGTTTGAGGTCCTTCAAGTAGCTTTGTAGGACCTATCCTTATACAATGAGATACAAATATTCGTATTATAGTGGGGACTGTTATATTCATATAACTTTGTGATTCAGGGTTCCAGTATACTCATACTGATCCTCATTTTTTCCTTCAAAAAAGCATTACTTCATTTTCATTGGATTAATTTTAACCTCTTAGTGGAAGTTCTGCCCATCGGGTATTGAAGTTAAATTTCTTCTTTTTTAATTGTTGCTAAAACATCTATATATATAAATTAACTAATACATTTAAATAACTTAGTTCATTATTTGCTGTCTACATTTCTACTGGTTATGATAATGAGCTGTAGAAATGTTGTTTGGGGTTCTACATGCATTTTTTTTTTATTCTTAATGCGCAAATTCTCTTCAGCGCACCCCCATGACCTGCTTCAAAACTGTGACAAAAATGGAAATTAATTAAAATATAAATACATAGTTATACATGTGCAATTAGTTAGAAATTCTGCCTTGATACTAGTAATGAAAAGTACAAATTTTCATCGATCCAGGGTGGAAACTCAGGAGTAATGGACTTTTTCCGTATCTAGTTGTTGGTCTAATCCAGTGCCAGTGCAGTATCTAATCACCTCCAATTATCCTTCTTTGTCTACTCCGGTCCTTTCTAAAACAGTATAAGGTAAAGTGCCCTAATATCGTCCCCCTAGGAAAACTTTTAAATTTCTGGATTCGAGTTATACCTAAACATGTACAAAAACCAATTTTGTGTTGCTGTACCCTTCGTCTAATAATCCTGATATTGGCATTAAATTGTATTGAGCTTCACTGAGCGAAATTTGGAATTTAAAAAAAAGGCAAAATTTTGACATTTCAAAAATTGGGTCCTAATTTCGTCCCTGGGGACGATATTAGGACCCGTAATAAATTAGGATAAGTAAAAAATCAATAATATTTTATTTAAGTATTTATATGTTTATTTTTTATTGGTTAGTACATATAATAGTAATGACTGATACAAAAAAGAACTCGTTTTTTATTTAACATTACTAACTTTCATCAGAAACACAAATTGCAGAGAAACTGTTTACTTTCTGGTGTTGATGTGCACATTTCGTGGTACCATTTAAAACATTTTGTGCGCTTAATCCATTTCTCTCCTTGCTTGTTTTCAGAAAACTTTGTAGAGCAAAATGGACATTCGAATGGAACATGGAAATTAGGAAACCCTTGGGGGGACGGATATAGGAACATATTAGTTATAAACGTGGCGGCTTATGGCGAGCAAACAACTCAACCGAGAGCCAGGAAAATGGTTGCATAGCAAAACGAAAGCTTTTACCTAATTATATTCATAGAAATATATTTTGGTGACTCACTTTGAAATACCTGAACAAGACTTGAAGTCTCACCAATTTTACAGCCACGAAAGACTAGAAATATTTTGAAAACTTGTAAAAAAGTGAATAGCGTTATCAACCTTACAGTGATGCTGGCGTCCAACTAACACCAAATGAAGAGTTTCATCCATAAATTAACAAAGTGTAGCACATTGTCTCCAAAGTGGGGGAGGGGGTGGATTTAGGTAAGGGGGCGGTATTTGGGCACTTTACCTTAATACTAAAAAAACAAAAAAAAAAAACTTGATAACAATATAATAATAAAAGTTTGAATTTTGTTCTGTTTAGGCGTCTGTATAACAGTGACTGTGTTGGTCTACCCCCTCGGCTGGGGTTCTAAAGAAGTTAAGAAGACCTGTGGACATTTGGCGTCACCATTTCACCTGGCTGAATGCTCCATGGGATGGGCATATCCATTAGCATTGATGGCTTGCCTGGATGCAATAATTTTGGCAACTTTAGCATTCATTCTAGCAACGAGACATGTCAAACTTCAACCAGAAACTTCGTATCCTCCCAATGGTTCATTGTATAAAGGTACTAATACAAATTATAAATTTAATGTGTATTTTTTTTAAACTTCTGTATTAACAACACAATATTTACTGAAAAAATGTCTGAATTACATTTAAGCATAAAATGCGATAATTAGTTTTGCATTATTAATAGTTTAAGCTGTTCCCATAAAAGAGAATGATCTTTCCTATAATTCAGAAATAGAAGGTATATTACATGTTTGCTAATCAGTGATAAATATTCTGGCAGAGAAGCAGGTAGCCCTTAAAACTTCCTCGGATTTACCTAACACCTGCTACAGGGGGGGGGGGGGGGGGAGCCCTACACTAATGTATATACCTGTGCAACCATAATTATGCATTTCAAAAGGAGAGAGAAAAAAAAATGAAAATAGGAGTGAAATATTCATATAACTTTAGAATGATACTGCATCTGTTTCTCAGTGGCGTATCCAGCGGCTAGATCTGAGGGGACCACATTCTAAGTCAATTTAGATAGGGGGGGGGGGGGGGCACGAATAGTGGTAACAAGAAAAGGTAACTACTTATTCAATAAAGCATCCGCCCCCCCCCCCCCCCCCCCAAAAAAAAAAAATTTACAACTAATAAACAAAATAAAACTCCGGGCCCAAGTAACAACAACTGTTTTAGAAATTATTCGTTAGAAAATGTTATGCTGATGCCTACAGCAGTACAATATCTTACTGTAAGTCATGGGCGTTGAGTGCAGTTAATTATTGGGAGGTGGGATTTATAGCGGGGGGGTCCGGGGAAAAAATTTGAAAATATAACCTCTCAAAACAGCGCTTTTATGCATATCTGAGGTGAAATTGAATATGAGGTGAATGTAAAAAATATGTATGTATTAAAAAAAAAAAAAATAAAAAATAAAATAATGAATTTTTTTTTTTACTCTATTGGGTCTGGGGGTGGGTTACTCTCTTGGGTCCAGGGGGGCACATGCCCCCCTGGATGCGCCACTGCTGTTTCTCATAGATTAACTTCAATTTTTGTTTAATAACACATTGCCACTGCAGAGTGTACTAATGTTTATCTACGATTGATATGAAATATAAACATTGTATTTCTGTTTAGATGCGTAGAAAGTGATTCTTTACATACTTGTATTCATTGCGCTTACCGTTTCATAATTCATCTTTATTTCTGCCCTAGTGCGGTAAAAAAGAAGAATTCTCCTCCATAACGCACGATTAGGGAGTTTGTTTATATTTAACAAAACTAATTTGCTGTTTGTTTAATTAAAGCAACTGTTTATATCGCGTTTTTAGTGAAAAACAATGAGTGATTTAAGTGATTATGATGAAAATGAGGGGAATAATACGCCTCCCGAAATAATTAATTCGGCACAAAATACAACTAATGAATTAATGTCATCTTTATCAAAAGAGAAATGCGAACTTACTTATAGGAAGTTTATTAATTTTTTTCCATAACAATTACTCCACACTCGCATGCAAAATGTTACTTTCCGCATTAGACGCGTAATGTACTATTTTTCTCAAATTCAAGAATTTTTCTGTTTTTTTTTATAAAAAAAATATTAAAGCAGAAATAAACTGAACTAACAGTCGTATTTCTCAGGCACAGCAGACCATGGTTTTATGATAAGGATGACTTTACCGTAGAAGTTAAAGAAAAATAAAAAAAATTTCATATAATCCTTTATCAGGATTAGAGTTTTTTTTTTACATAATATATTTATTATAATATAATTACATTTATCTTTTGTTTACATATAATTTATTTTAGCATTTACATAAATATTTATTTTATAACATTTATTTTTTTTTGTGTAAATATATTTTATCTTTCGGAATATATAAATTTTATTTTTTCAACATATACATTTAATTTTTATTTTATTGTATTATTTTTTTTTAAATCAGAGAGGATTGTTTCTCTGTGAATTTGAAAGTATTAAGGCTAAGAGCTCCCCATAACATCTCCTTAACTATTTTATCATTATAATGTAATTATTATTATATAATTATTACTAGAGAGGATATAATGTTTATAATTAATTACCTCATGTTTAAGAAAACATGAGGTAGGCACTCTTTGAGTCTACATGAGAGAATGAAGGGACAACTTCATTCTCTCATGTAGACTCGAAGAGTGCTACTAGAGATCTCGACTCTGCTGATGATGGCATTTAGCCGAAACCGGTCTAGTGATCCTCAGATCAGGCAAGTATCGACGGAAGGGATATCCTCATTCGATAACTTACGAACTTGCAGTAGTAACTTACAATTTGACTAATAAATATATTTTTATTCCGTGAAAAATCACTAATAAATGAAAATCAAAATTGTTTAGAGATATACGTTTATTATACGTTATATAAAATATAATTATTAAGGCATTAGCAATTTGTAAATGGATTTACAGTATGTCCATACTAATGAAATACAAAATAATTGTTTTCAGGTGAGGTGAACGGAGGTTTTATGGGCGAGGGACATTCAATAGCTGGATCGAGGAAATCTCTGAATCTCCATCCTGTCCTTCTAATGCCTCAACCAGGATCAGAAGTGGACAGATACTCAGAATTTTCCAATCGTACAGGACGCTCAAAATCTTCAGCCTATCGAGCTGAATATGCTTCCAGCATGCAAAATTTCCAATTATAAAAGAAAATATGCACTTTTTTTATTATTTTTTTTTTCTTATATTATACAAAGAGTCTAGTTTTTTTATTATTATTATTTCTTTTTATTTTTTAACCAAATGTAACATTTATTTTATATATATATATATATTTTTTTTTTTGTAATATATACAATTGTGAATGTGATTATATAATAAATGAGAAGTAATTGAAGCCTTTCCTTGTGTTTTATACATTTAAGGTACAATGCCTTAGGCCAATTTCAAAGAATATTTTATACCACTGCTATGAAATAAAGAGACGAGAAATTTACCAAAATCAATTTTATTTGTGAATCCTGTATTAATTTATGAGGGATTCAGTAAGAAATAAAACGAATACTTTTCGTATGTCATAAAAAATATATTTCTATTCCATTATTATTAACTAATTTTATTTTCAAATGAAAACTAGCCTATCCTAAGGATTTTTTTTTTTTTTGTATATTTATCTTTTGTTAATCAGGAGTTCAACTAACTTTACAATAAATGTTCTTTGTTGAAACACTAGAAGCTAGTGTAAATCTATTTATTTGCTCACATTCATCTGATTAGGCCTAATATGAATATTGCCAACTTTCAACAAAGCAAACAATATTTAATCCACTCCTCATATGATTATTGAACCTGTTCCACCTTAAATTATCACAGCCATATTGAAAAACATGTTATCGCTATCTCTATCTATTTGGTAATTGTAGAATATGAAATATAGTAATCTCTTGATATCCGCAGGAGTTATGTGCCACAGCACTTTGTGGATAATTGATGGTGAAGTGTTTTTGCCTATTGTCAGATGATTAGCCAGCTCTAAGGAGCCTTTTCATTAGTCTGATCCTTGACAAACAAGTGCAAAGCTTTTTCCATTCTTTCAAATCTAAAACCCCCTCGTTTTTAACAAACTTTAGTGGTGATTAGGAGCACTTTCCACGACACTTTGTCGTCTATTTCACTGTGGATAATCAAAACTGCTGATGGATTACTGTAATAAGCAAGTAAGGCGCGCTTCACGTAAGTACGTGGGGCGATAATCGCCGGTTTCTGTGAATTAAAGTTAAAATTATTAAGTGTAATATAATTACACTAATTTTAAAAGTAATATTCTTTTTCTACTCTTCAAGACCTTTAAATTAATATATAACATGTCATGGTGACTAAAAACTTGTTTTTATTCACCCGCCATATTGAAACTTTTAAGTGTAAAATTTTAATAATTACATATTCTTTTTTTACACTTCAAGACCTTTAAATTGATGTATGACATGTCATAGTTACTAAGAACCTTTTTTTAGTCGCACACCATATTGGCCGCCATCTTGACAATATTAGGTGTGAAATTTTAATAGTTGCATATTCTTTTTCTGCATTTCAAGACCTTTAAACTGATATATATAACATGTCATGGTGACTAAAAACTTTTTTTTTAGTCGCCCGCCATTTTGAAAATATTAAGTGTGAAAAATCCAAAATGTGTCCGGTTGTCTCAAATGCCGAGATGCACCTGTGTGCCAAATTTCATGTTCCTAGCTATAGCAGTTTATGAATTGAAACAAGTAACGGACAGACAGACAGAGCCGTTATACAAGGTTTCTTTTTGTGCTTTGTACAGAAACCTAAAAAAGGCAGAGAATTAGAATTAATAAAACCATTCTGCAATGTGTACGTAATAAAATGGTATTTAATGTTTTTCAAACTTTCATCACAGCTAAACTTTGACTACTTTACTAAATTTAGTGTAATATATATTGAAGTTCACAATTAATAAAAAAAAAAACATGTCTAGATAATATTGCATTATCTGAACTGTTTTTCCTCTTATTCTAGTGTACTCAGAAATTAAACTCCTCTCACCTATAAAAAAAAAGTATATAATAAAATAGACGATACGTTTACTGTTTACTTGACATAATTTTAAACTGAAATTACCTGTGTTATGACTAACTCAAGTTTTCCACGTTAATATTTGGATAGCTTCATTTAACTCTATTCAAAGTGAAATAGGTCGAACTTCTATTCTCTTAATTTTATTACCAAAAATAAATGAATGTTCATTTTGTATCCGCAATAGAGTGTTAAGAGTTCTAGAGTATGTTATTGGCTAATAAGAAAAGAACTCTGTGTTTAAGAATAAAATAATCGTTCTTACCCCTAGAAAATAAGTGTGTTAAAATAATATAAAACCCAAAAAATTAATATTATACCTCATACAGGTACAAAATTATAGTATACATTATAATAAAGGTTGCTTATTAGTATCTGGCTATATTATGAACACTTACGGCACTCTCCGAAAGTTATTAACTGAAGAAATAAAATGCAAACAAATCCAGCAATAAATAAATTATTTTTCAAACCCATGAATGTAAGCAATCAACATGATCCACCTTATTGACCTAAAGATGAATGCAGTGTGTAAGTAAACATCGTTTTCAATTAACCCTCTATATGTAACATTAAATTTTAATCATATTTAGACAGAGCTAGAGTCAGGCCAAGAGAAGAGATAACTCTGAAAGTGTGGGAAAATCGAAGAAAATAAGCAGGGGAGCCGACAGCCAACGAAAGCTCCAGATGTTGACGTTAAGAATGTTGAACTAACTAGGTATACGAAAATTTCACTGGGGGAGGAACATGGCTTAACTTTAAATAACCTTAAGGTTTTAATTTTTCCCTGACATAGGTTGGTCAATCTAAGATCTCAGAGTTAACTCTCACATTGATCCAACTATAAGTTGTTAACCCTAGAATACTAACCATTTGTAAAAATTACGACGATCGTCAATTAAGAATGAGCTATCTTGGATCTGTAAAACACAGAATCCCCACTCTTCACCAGTTCTACATTCTTTTCATGCCTACAAGCTTGCCCGAAAATTCTTATTGTTATCTTTACGCTGTTTTTACTTTGAGCTACAACCTATTGCTCTGTTTGCGACGTAACCATTTGTGGAGAACATTCTCAAAAAAATTGTTTAAAGTGTTTAATGCTATGCTATCATTAATAAATAAATAATAATAATAAAAAATTAAAAAGTAATAACAAAATGTTTGAATACAATCGCCAACAAGTTAAGCGCCAACAAAGTATCGTTAGTATTCTAGGGTTGATAACAGTGAAATATGATAAGTCCTTGCTGGATTTGCAGTTGATAAAAATTAAATCCTATGAACTTAAGAGGAAGGGAGGGGAGCTCAAAAACCTTAATTTAAACCCTAGGGCTTTTCAAAGCCATAAATCTATATTTAATGAAAACTAATCTATTAATAATAACATTTTTGACATCAATTCTTTAATTGTACCTTAACCAAAGAAATGTAATATTTCATTTGGTAGGCACAATTAAAATAAGTTAAACTGACATTAATACAATATTCAAAAAGATAAATATCTAGAAAAATAGTTATCTAATATATCGTTAAAGATAACTGTTGCAAAATACTTTTATAAATATATTTTTCCACACATAAAAAGGTAAAATTTGATCAAATTAACGTTATACAACATTATCTCCATATCCTGTTTATTTCTACAAAAAAAAGTTATGAACTTTTATGTTGTGTACAAAACATTTTTCTTTTTCTCAGCCATTATCAGAAATATGAAAATGTTTATGAAACGTGAACACTTGACCACCCCAGAAAAAGCAATTAATATAAATACAATTATTATTATTATTAGAAATAAAAAGGACATTTTCACATCGATTCCGTCAAAAGATAGAAGGAAGAAGAAAACAAAAAAAGTGATTAGATCTTCTTTAAAGAGGCTTTAGGCAATCCGTTGATGAAACTTAACACTTGATTATCCCATAAAACCAAGCATAAAAATTATTATTAGGAATATTAGGGCATTGAGTAAGGATGAAGAAAAACAAAACTAAATAAAAAAGTGATTTTATCTTTAATAACAAATATAAAGAATTTAGGCAATCCATTAGACATCTCAAAATTGAAAGTGATGGACATGGTAAATACAAAAAAAAAAAAAATAAAAATAAAAATCTTAAATAAAAATTAAAAACAAAAAAATAACTTCACTCTTCCGTTGAAACTGTCATTCTCAAAGACATGCCTATTAAAACCATTAAAAATGGAGACAATTAAATATTCGAAAGTAATCATACGTCTAATTAATACCATAAACTTAAAAATAGGAACAATTAATGTTTACAATATAATGTAGATTCGCAAAATAACATTTATCAGTTGAAATTAATAAAGTAAGTTTTAAATTGTAAAAAATAAATTTATTTTAAAAACTAGACTTAATCTCTACAGGAGTGAAGCCCATGAAACATAAATTAGGCAAATTATTTGGGCAAAAGTAAGGAAGAAATCAATGTGAACACGTGTATACTTGTATACTACAGACAAGAATAATATCATTACACAACTAGATAACACATAAAAATAAAAAATAAATCTATAGAATAATTATTTTACATAATTACCATATTTGATGACATATAAAGACACATAAGATGTACAATTTTTACTCTGAGTTTGTATATTTGCTTCTTTTTTTTTTAAACAATTTTGGATATAGCTGGTAGCTTATAGAGACCTGACCCCATTATTTTTTAAATTTATATTTTAAAATATAGAATCAGAGGAATTGGTGCAGTGAGAGGAGAGATTAATTGATAAAAGGGGTCAAATATTGCCAAAAAAAAAAAAAAATTAAATAAAAAAAATAGGGAGACAAACAGTTCTAACAATGCTTTTTCTTTAAGTATCTGAAACTTAAAAAAGGTATCTCATACAGCATTACGAGGCTTACATTTTTAATATAAAAAAACTGGTTATTTAAATATACATATTTTTCAAGTTGGTCAAATACACAATTAAATACGGTAATGGGACAATATGAATAAAGGAAGCATTTCCGTTGCTAGTAACAGCCGGATAATGTTCGATCTTATAAAAAAACATCAATTTCAATAAAATTATATTATTTTATTAAGTCTATACTAACAAAACATGCACAAACTAACTAGATGATAAGATGCACTAATGTATAAGGTGAACTAATGTAAACATTCCTCGCTACAATCTTCAAAATATTTGATATAATATGAGGCTACCACATTATATTTACATAAAAGCTTTTGTTATATTATTATTTATTTTTATCATTATTGTAATCTTTTTATCTCCAATAAAACATTTATTTAAACTCGTCCGTCCTATAAGGCAAAAGCCATTGGAAGAGTGACATTATATATTGAATGATATAAACAGTATTGTAAAAAAAAAAAAAAATTATAAAATAATATATATATATATATATATATATATATATATATATATATATATTTAAAGTTCTTATAAATTAATAAATCAATATTAGACATACTTTTTCATAATAGGTATAAGTAAATAAAATAAAAAATATGAATTATAGTTAAAGAGAATGAAAGAAAAATTAATAATAATAATCCTTTACTTATTTTCTTTAATAACAATAACTAATAAACTAATTCACTAAATTCATTTATAAAATAAAAAAGCTTTAATTACAAAAAAAAAAAAAAAAAAAATATTAAAAAATAAAATAAAATAATATATATTTATAATTATCAAAAAGTTGCTAAATAGCAATATAAATAAATAAATAAAAGCACTGACTTAACAAAATATAAATAAACCTATATAGATACAGGAATTTCAATTAAATAAATATAGAAGAATCACATTCTGTATAAAATTATAGATTTTTAGAAAAATATCCATTTGTAATCAATGGAAGCTAAATATTTTAATATCATTAGGAAATTTGATACAAAAGGTAAAAAAATGCCAACTCTGTCACTCCTAAATCTCTTTATAAATTGACAGTTCCGATGTTTAACTATAGCAATTTAATTAACAACTCATAAATCATTTTTTAATTGATCAACTAAATGGCCCAGAGACCAAAATCAGTCTTGTCTTTTAATCTTATTATAGTAGATCTTTGTTAGACCATCAGCAATCACAGCAACAAAACACTTCAATCATCAACTTCAATCTGAAATTAATTAGATACATCGATAATGAAAACAAATTTGATGAAGGATTTTTATAAAATAATATATATAAATATACTGTAATGAGTGAATATAATTAATTAAAATAGTATTAAGCTATTTCAGTGGACAGTAGCATAATAAGACAATCAGCGTTTAACCTTTTAAGGAGTTTATTATACAGGGTGGTTCAAAAGTCTCCCCCCCCCCCCTCTCAACTTTTGAACGGTTTGAGATAAATGAATGAAACTTGGGGGATCTCTACCATGCAAAGGAAAGTTTGTTTTCATGCAATCGCCTGCTAGGGGCAACCACCCAATTTGCCCCCAGGCCACCCAACTTCAAAATTTCAAATTGGAATGTATATTTTTGATAGCATATTTGGATTCTATGGTGAAAAATAATAAACTTTTACTAGAAACTAATTTTTCTATCTCCAATATTTTGCCCCCCACAGGGGGGCAAAGATAGCAAAATAACCCTTCCGAAGGAGTAAAAAAAATAACACTTAGATCGTTATAAAATCTAAACGGTTAGAAATAAAGTAATGAAACTTGGGGGATCTGTACCATGTTAAGGGAAGTGTCCACTCATTCATCCACTCCCGTACTAGGGGCAACCTTAATTTTGCCCCCAGGCACTGAAATTTACAATTTTAACCACTTTGCCTCTCTATAGGGGGCAAAATATTGGAGATAGAAAAAAAAGTTTGAAGTAAAATATTTTTATTTCTTGCCGTAGAATCTAAATCTGTTATCAAAAATATACACTCTAGGTTAAAATTTTGAGGTTAGGTGGCCTGGGGGCAAAATGGGTGGTTGCCCCTACTGGGCGAGTCATGAAAACAAACTTTCTTTTACATGGTAGGGATCCCCTAAGTTTCATTAATTTATCTCTAACCGTTTAGATTTTACAGCGTATTATCGAAAGGGTTATTTTGCTATCTTTGTCCCCCTATAGGGGGCAAAATATTGGAAATAGAAAAAAAGTTTCAAGTAAAAGTTTATTATTTTTCACCTTAGAATCCAAATATTGTATCAAAAATATACACACCAATTTGAAATTTTGAAGTTGGGTGGCCTGGGGGCAAAGTGGGTGGTTGCCCCTAGTAGGCGATTGCATGAAAACAAACTTCCATTTGCATGGTAGAGATCCCCCAAGTTTCATTAATTTATCTCAAACCGTTCAAAAGTTAAGAGGGGGGGGGGGGGACTTTTGGACCACCCTGTACAATGTAAGTACAGTAGAGCGTCGATTATCCGAACGTCAGTTATCCGAACGTTCAATTATCCGAACTGGCTTCATGAAAAATCAAAAGCCACCGCAAAATTAATTCTTAGAAAAGCGGTGTTAGCTGTATAAAGGGATACCAGATTTCGATGAATTCAATTTGACGGGACCGACATTAACATTTTTGTTTTCTAAGAACTAACTTTTGTTTGTCTATATCATTTCTAGAATCATTTGCAGCAATTTTCCACTTACTACCTTTCCATTCTGTTGGTCAGTTATGTCACAACTCTTAGTTTCAAATCATTCATTGTGAGGTATACATTGAATTGGTCAGATATTTTAAGTAAAACTTACAACATGACGACAAAAAGGAAACGAGTAGTGCTTTCAATTAAAGGTTTAAATGGAAATTATTACATGGCTGTAGAAAGGTGAAATGGGTCGGTATTTGCTATCAAATTCGGTGTTGGGCAATCAACGATTACGGGAATAAAAAATATTCTGACTCAATCACTAGGTATGCACTTAATCTTGACAGTAAGGAGGGCAGTTTAAAACATAAAACTATCAACAAAAAAAAAATCGAAATCCGAATTATTGAAAGATACTGCATTCACTTGGTTTATACAAAAACCAATATTGTGTGAAAAAGCAGTGGAATTAAACATGAAGCTTGGTGGTGACTTTATTCATCCCCAGTTCTGGGTGGCTAAAACATTTCAAATTACATGAGATTCGGCAAATCGAGTTTCATGCTGAAAAATTAAGCAGATGAGTATTGCAACTTTCTTTATGCCAAATTAATCTTAGTTGATACAACATTTTTTTTCACTATGTACTAGATATATAAAACTAAGCTGCTTTTTGCTTGCGTGGTTGGTTATTTTTACATCTTCCCTTTTAATTTTTTAATTTTTTTTAGTGAATTCTGATTATCCGAATTTTTGATTATCCGAACCATCCCAAAATACATTAGTTCAGATAATCGACGCTCTACTACAATATTTTGCAATTTAAGCCCTGAGCAAGGCTTAAGTCTCCTTAAGAGATTACAAACATAAAATATGTAATGGCTGACACGAGAGATTAGCATAACGCTCCACCAAGATGTATTAAATGAATAATTAACATTGGTAACCGGATGGACAGCATTTTAGCAGGTAACCCATTTATATATAATTTATTGTCATAATTGGGTGTCAAACCTACCCTTTCCCTATTACACGATAATAAATTTTAAATTCTCCAGTCTCATCAAAAACTGTCTTAAAATATACAAAAAAAAAAAAATTATTCACTTTTTTAAAACTGCCTAATATATAACAAATGCTTTTAGAGTTTAAACTGGTGTACTGTAAATAATAGTTACTGTTACTTGTAAGTAATTATTAAAAATGAAAGTACCTGGGGATGCGAGCCAGCTTTTTGGTTTTTGTTAGCAGAAGCAATTTTCAGTTCCAAGTTCAGTAGCATTTGCTCCTGGAAAAAATACAAAATAATAAAAATATAAATAAATATTTATGAATGTCGATTTCATACACAAAGTAAGTCAGGAATTAAAGTATAACTTTTTTCTTTTTTTTTTTTTAAAAAAAAAGATTATGATATCCTCGATAAATAAACTACTACTTCAAGAAGTAATTAACAAAAATTATCAGGAATATAAATCAAAATATCCCTTAACAATTTGTTACAAAAATGATCGTGATCTTACCAAATCGTTAATAACAGATCTGTAATGAGTATTTAAACTTTGAAGTTTAGCATTTTGAGCTAACAACTGATCAGTTTTTGGTTCATTGTGAATAACGTTGATTAACTCTTCGACTTTGTCAACCCATACATTAATATCCTGCAAAAAAGATTTATAAATATAAGTAATTAAAATTCTGGAACACAACACACATCACTTACAATACATGCTATACATAGAATACAAAATGTCTTATTATTTAAGACAAAGTAATAGAAGTAATCACAAATATTAAATTATAATCATTGATTAGATTTTTAAAGAAACAGTCTACATTACTTCACTATCTGATACTATGCCAAATGGCCTTGTTGCTACTGGCAATCTGATATTTTATGTAAAAGTATAAAAAAAGAAGATACTGTCAAATCTCGCATACAATATGGATATTGTAAAATGTTTACCTCTTAATTTTTTTAAACAAGGGGTGCAAATTATACGAGTGAAAACAATTTCCTACTGATTTTTCCAACTTGACTATTTGCCATTATAGGTAGATAATTGAAAAATAACCATAATACCACTTCTTGCAACACTACATGTATGCATACAAGAAAATAGGAATGTACAGTAGAGTCTCACTAATCTGAGTTGGATGGGAATAATACCACTTCTTGAAACACTACATGTATGCATGTAAGAAAATAGGAACGTACAGTAGAGTCACTAATCTGAGTTGGATGGGAATAATACCACTTCTTGCAACACTACATGTATGCATGTAAGAAAATAGGAACGTACAGTAGAGTCTCACTAATCTGAGTTGGATGGGAATAATACCACTTCTTGTAACACTACATGTATGCATGTAAGAAAATAGGAACGTACAGTAGAGTCTAGCTAATCTGAGTTGGATGGGAATAATACCACTTCTTGCAACACTACATGTATGCATGTAAGAAAATAGGAACGTACAGTAGAGTCTCGCTAATCCGAGTTGGATGGGACCGGCACTAACTCGGATTACCAATAAACTGGGATTATTGGAAATTTACAAAAAAAATGTGAATTTAGAATTCTAATTTTTAACTATTTATTGAAAAATAATATGTACTTACAATCATATTTTATTTTCATTAGGTTTTCAAATAATTTCATCCTAATCTGTTTCCAATCGCCCACTGTTACACTCTTAATTCATGAGAAATAGTTTTCAGTGACACACCTTTATCTCTACGCAACAAGGCATCTATTTTCACAGCTAAAGGAAGATTGGTATGTTTTCGTTTACTCGTTTTAAAAATGTTTCAAGATTCTATCGGTTTAAGATCTTACTTAAAACTGAAGAAGAAGAAATAAATGAATAGGCTTCCCTGAATTTGAATGTAAACACAGCTGATCAGACAGGAAAGAAATTCCATGAAATCATACGGATCCATCTCTACTAACACTGTCCTGTCTTAATTGTGTTTAATTCAGGGAAGCCTTCTTCTTTCTATGAACTCTCTTTTGACTCAGATTATTGGAAACTCGGATTATCAGAGCTCAGACTATCAAGACTCTACTGTAAATGTTTCTTTTAACAAAAGAAACATACAAAATATTGTAATCACATGTATTACTATATTCCTCTTAAAGGTAGGAGTATTTTAAAGAGAATGTTCTTTAAATTTTTATAAGAATATTAGGTTGGTACCGATGCTAGTTCCTAAATTATTTACTGCTACTGTTTCCAGTTTTTATTTGAGTTACTATTCATGTTGTGTTTTAGACAATAACTGTTATTATAAATTTGTTTTTGTGTTTATACCTGCATTATTTAAATAGTGCTTTTGTTACCAAGAGTAAAATGAGTCCAAGAAGGTGTTCTAGTGCCCCTGAAAAACTAATAAATTCCTACTAAATCTAAATAAAATTATGATATTTAATCCTCTTAAAATAACAATTTTTTTTTTAAAAAGTGGAATCTTTTACACAAAGCACACAATCATAAAGTTATCCCTGAATTTCAAGTGAGTATTACATGCGAGATTTATATACATCGTATATGCGAGATTGATATATATCGTATTATATGCGAGATTTTATGGTAATATAGATTATTATTACAAAAGGTTTAAGAAACCCCTGCTTCAGTTTTATCTATTAACCCTTCGTGGCACGGCTTAAGTGGACAAACAATGAGGCACGGGCGGCGCACTTTATGTGCCAATGCATTTTTTCAAACCATAAATAGGTCAAATCCAGATTATTTAGATTGCATTTTGGAAATTTTGAGCTAAAAAGTCAATTAATAAATTACATATTTATTTCTCAATGATATCTTTAATTATAAAAATAGAAATTACTATAAAAAATCAGTAATTACTCCTTCAGCGTTCTGACTTAGTGTCGGGCTTTCAACCTTAATTAATTATTATTAGTTGTCAAAATCCTAAGATAACTCCTCACAACCATTATCCTAATCCGACATCTTATGAAAAACAGAAAAATATTGATCGGAAGGCATAATGTCTCTATACCAGACATGGTGGCAAGGGTGCCAAGACAAATAAACACAGCAGAACGTGAAGCAATAATCAAAGCAGACTGTTTCATCTGTTTTAAGGGTCTCTAGTGGTAGGGTAAAGTGAGGTTTTATTATTCTCGTATCGTGAATCTGTGTTTTATAGAAACTTTTTTAATCGTGGCGCACTCAATGTGCCAGCCCGTGTCTCTAAGGGTTAAAAATGATTACAAGTGATTTTCCAAATGTAAAAAAGACTATTACCTCAACACTTGAAATATCACCGAAATTTGTAGTCAATATGAAAGGCTCCATCACATGGCTGATACGAGCTTTTATATTTTTAATAACAGCATCATAAATAGTCTAAAAATAAATAATTATTGTTAATAACACTAAAGAAAAAAAACAAAACAATTTTTATCATTAATAATAAGTCAGATGAGATAGTGCACCATTTGGTAACAGTTATAAATTAAAGCAATATCAAGAAAGATACTTCCCTAGGGATGTACCCAAAACATCTTAAGAAATTTAGTACACAATTTTAACTTACACATTTATAAAATAGAATAGAATATCCCCCCCCCCCCACATCTATTATAATTAATAATATTTTAGAAATAAATGAAGCTTTTAAAAGGTACATGTTTTAGAAAAATAGTTCAATTAAGTAGTGATCCACGCTTTCGGGTGTGAATAAAAATAACAGTTTATTACATGTTACTCTGAGACCTTTCGACCCTAAATGGTTGAATATGTACTAAGAAATGTAAATTTTAAGTTCATTTTTTTTTTTTTTTTTATTGTTATGCTTGTTTTATAATTATAGTTAGAACTATGCAATTTAGTCAATTTTATTTCTAATTAATGATTGTTTATATAAGAACTTTTAATATTGACGCTCTCTTTTCAAGAAAGATTTATTTACTCTTTACTTATCCCACATATAGGGTAAATGTCTGCACTGTTTTAAAAATGGGAACACTCATTCTTGACGTTGAGGCTTTGCTCCTGTAAGTTTATCTTGATTTCGTTTGTACTGTTGCCAAGAAACATGAGGTAAGTTTATTATTTTATGTTTCAATCTAACTTATATAGAATTTTGGCAGTTTATTATTAATTATTATAAATCAATATTCGTATTTTTTATAAAGTTGTACCAAAATGGTGCTAAAGTAGTGTAGAAATATACACTTGTTTTACCTTCGATAGGTTACTATATTTATATGATTTGACAAAATGGGGCAAAGATTGGCGCACTGAATGGGGCAAATGTCCTAATGTGGACTCTTTTCCCATTTAAAAAGTTTAATCTAAAGATTAATTTATTTTAGTTACTTCTGGTAAAAAAACTAGTTTTTAATTTTCAGAGTGTACAAGAGAAAGATCATTTGCGCCCTTTAACCCAGCTGATCCTGGATGAAAAGAAAGGATTAATTAAAAGGGGTTTCTCCATCTACGATATATTATATTGTACCTAATATATTTTCTTTATTGTTCAATATACATGTTCTTTTATGAAGTATTTAACTTTCTTGAATTATTAATTAATTAATACCAAATGGGATAAAGGTGCCGCGGTAAGGACGTTTGCCCCATTTCTTGGGAAGTCCGGAAGAACAAGACCACAAATCATAATTTTGGTAAAATGGTGGCCAAAAAATGTTGAGAAATTTTTTGGAGTAATGAGAGATGGGGGATTGTTAGATGGATTGTTGGCCAAAATTCACAGGTCATTTAGAATTTATTAAGAGGAAGCAAATGCTCAAAATTAGCCCCAAACCAAAAAGTGCGGATCTTTGCCCCCACCTACCCTATACAACGTTAAACATCATTAATTTATTAAACTGACTGAAGATGACATTTTAGGATTGAAAGGTCTCAGAGTAACATGTAATTAACTGTTATTTTATTTAATACCTAAAACGACTATCACTACTCAACTTATCACACTATAACAAGGTTTCTTAAACTTCAAGTTTATCAATTTTAAAAAATAGTTCAATAAATATTTACATCTACATTTATTAAGGGCAGTAAATTTTGTAGTTTAAGCCAATTAAGGCCTCAATCACTAAAAAAAAGAAATTTATATGTATAAATACACACATACTATATATATATATATTAAGGAAGGTTAGTTTTAAACAAAAAGGACACAAATAATAATAAATAAAAAAGGCAATCATAGTACTAAAAGCATTGTGGTGAAAACTTACAGGTTGATTTTTAAGCTTTAAAGACATCTCTTGTAGTGAAGCTTCAGCTTTTTCTAATGCTTCTACCACTTTCCAGTTTTTACTACGCAGTTCCTACAATATTTAGGGTAAATTAGAATGTTAGTAATCGTAAACCACAAACCTTCAAAAAAGTCACTCGTAAATAAAAGGTTAGTAAGTAGAATTATAAAGGATAAATATTTTTGGAAATAAAAACATAATACTTCATGCAGATTAAAAAAAAAAAAGAAGAAAAGTATCTAACAGAAAAATAATTTTTAAAAAAAACTTACATTATTCCTATGTTTGTGACTGTCAACTTCCTTAGTCAAATTACTAATGGTATCAGCTTTTTCTGCCAATTGTAAACAAAGAGTGTTTTTCGAATTCTTTTCTTCGTTTAGTTCAGACGAAGTTATAGCGGCAGAAGCTTTCAAAGATGTAAGTTCCGCATTTAAAGTGTCGATGGTAGTCTGTTTCTTATTCGAGTCATTTTTAAAAGCAATCATCTCAGTTTTAAGTTTTTCAATTGAAGCTTCTTTCTGGTTCAACTCTGTAGATATTTCATTTAAAACTTGGTTCTTTTCATCTAGCCTAGAATAAAATGTAAAAAATCATTACTAGTACTCAAAGGTGAAAAAAAAAAAATTGTTAAGAGTAATTGCGATTGCATAAATTTTGTCTGATTAAAAAAAAAACCTTTTTATTATAATTTGTATGTATGACATAAAAGTATACAGAAAAAAAAGGGGTGAGAGATATATAACTTACAATGCCTGGCATTCAGAGTGATCATCGTTGTGGAACCCGATATTACCATTTTTCTTATTTTCTTCCAAATTGTGTTCCAATGTATCAGCCATTTTTTGGTATTGTCTAGCTTCGTGGTTTGCTTTTGCTACCTATCATTGATAAAAAATAAAACGATAAAAATCATTAATAAAATAGAGTCAGAGGAAAAAAATAAAAGTTTATAGAACAATTAAAAAAAAACATATCACCTCCATTTTCAATTTTTCACATTCTGCTTGCAGTTCGTGTTTTTCAAGTTCCATGGCTTCGATCATAATGTTAAACTCATTATTCTCAGATCTAGATTCTTCAAGTTGCTTGGCCAAGTTAAGAATCTGGAATTTTATTCGACAATTAATAAATATGACTGAATGACAAAAATATTTATAAGGCAGCACTTTCATGTAACTATTTGTGATAAGTAATTGGAACTGCTAGATTATTAAGTCTGATATACAGGGTGGTCCAAAAGTCTCCCCCCCCCCTTAACTTTTGAACGGTTTGAGATAAATTAATGAAACTTGTGGGATCTCTACCATGCAAAGGGAAGTTTGTTTTCATGCAATCACCCACTAGGGGCAACCACCAACTTTGCCCCAAGGCCACCCAACTTCAAATTGGAGTGTATATTTTTGATAGCATATTTGGATTCTACAGTGAAAAATAATAAACTTTTACTTGAGACTTATTTTCTATTTCCAATATTTTGCCCCCTATAGGTGGGCAAATATAGCAAAATAACCCTTCCGATAATACGTTGTAAAATCTAAACGGTTAGAGATAAATTAATGAAACTTAGGGGATCCGTCCGTATCATGTAAGAGGAAGATTGTTTTCATGCAATCGCGCAGTAGGGGCAACCTCCCATTTTGCCTCCAGACCACCTAACTTCAAAATTTTAGCATGGAATGTAATATTTTGATATTTTTCTCTAATGTAATATTTTGCTACCTTTGCCCCCCTGTAGGGGGAAAAATATTGGAGATTTTTTACTTGTCAGTAGTAGAGAGTTGCAGCCACTTGACACATGATACTTCTGTACATTGTACCGCCGAAGCGAGTATGGTGTGATTATTAGTGAGCCATATAAATCAGAGCATCACGATGAGGGATTGAACCCACGACGTCGTACCACCCTTGATTAAGTGATGGCTGAGCAGACATGGTAAGTAATTCAATCCACACGGCCACATCGGCTCACAAGACAATTGAATAACTAAGAGTGTTACATTAGATAAAATAAAGACATAAAATTATGAAACATTAACCTAAAGACAAATGACGTAGAATCATTTTTACAGAAAAAAGTCAATACAAAACAATCCTCACCTCAGTATTCAAACGATTTACTTCAAACTGAGAATTGCTCAATAGATGGTCAAGCTCAACATTCAATGCACTGACTTGGCGATATTCCTGAAATGAATAGAAAATTTAACGTAGAGTTAAAGAACTATGATAAGTTGTTTTAGGTGGAATTTTTCACACACCCTCCTCCCTCAATTGCAGTTAATCAATCAAGAGATGTTAGATTGTAGGGTACATTGAAACCTCAAATAAAAACCAACTTTACCTCTTCGAGTCTTAAGCTCTCTTCAATTTGAGCACCTAAATTGGCATTCATGGATTGTTCTTCATTAAGCTGAGCAGCCAACTGATTAACTTGGCTTTGAAGAGCTACAATAGTCTAAAGAAACAAAATAAACATTAAATTTCATTAATAAAAAGAAAATTTTACACGTATTTCTTTTTAATATTGATGGGCTTTAATTCATATGTTCAATTAAAAAAAATAAAGAATCTGATTTCTTTATCCAAGGTAATAGCTTTTATCTACGATTGATACCAAATATAAACATTATATCTCTGTTTAGATGCGTAGAAAGTGGTTATTTACGTACTTGTATTCATTACGCATGCGTGTCTCATAGTTCTGAAGAATTCCTCTTCTTTACCTCGCTAGGTAAAGAAGAGGAATTCTTCAGCTTTACGCACGATTACCGAGTTTGTTTACATTTAACAAGACTAATTTGCTGTTTGTTTAATAAAAGTAACTTTTATATCGAGTTTTTGTGAAAATCAATGAGTGATTCAAATGATTATGATGAATATGAGCAGAATAATACGCCTCCCGAAATAATTCGGCACAAAATACAACTAATGAATTAATGTTATCTTTATCAAAAGAGAAATACGAACTTGTGTACAGAAAGTTTATTTTTTTCTGAATTTATTATTTAAATCTAACAATCGTAGATAAAGTACGGTACGCAACTCGTGCGAAAACGGCATTTTGCATTGCTTGTGTGGTTTTACTACCCTCGCTGTCGCTCGGGTGCAAACTCCACACTCGCATGCAAAAAGCTACTTTCTGCACTCGACGCGTAATGTACTATTAAAGAGACTTATAAATACTTATAAGGTTAATTTATCGATATAAAATAAATTATCCACGATATATCAAAAACACTAATACAATGAAATATAATAACAGGGTATATAGCATCTCTATATTATAAGTTTACACACAAAAAAAGGCTTGAACAATTATTACAGTAATTTACGTTAATATTTACCTCATGGTGTTGTTCGTGAGATATATTCATCTGTGTAATAAGAAGTTTCTCTTCTTGCAGCTTATTAACAATTATATGCTCCTCGTTGAGTTGTTGTTTAAGCTGAAATAAGAATAGTCCAAAATAACAATAAGATATATTGATTAAACTAAAAATAAATAAGGGTTTTGCCAGTAGCTTAAAAAGACCGTCGTCCGAAAGTATTTTTGAAGGCGAAAGAAGAACAACTATTACATTTCTGTTGATGACACAATGACAACATTATTAGAAAACATTACACAATATGTAAAGAGGTATTAATCCATGCAACTGTTTCATTGGATAGTGTGGCTTTTATAAAATAAAGTGTGGCGACAGCCAATCAGATTCTTTAGCCTTATGTTTCTTACGTCAATGTTATTGTTTACTTTATTTTATGTCAAAGTCGAATTATATTTATAGTCTAGTTTTGTTCAAGACAAGCGTTTCTTCTCTTATTAATAACTTACTTATTATAGCTATAGCCGTCTAACTTTACTTATTTATTTATTTATTATTTATTTATTTTTATTTATTATTTTTATTTATTTATTATTTATTTATTTTTCTAACTTTACGTCAGACTTTACTTACATTGTATAGACTTTACGTTCTAGTTTAGCTACACGCTTGCTATAGCTGTAATAAGTAAGTTATTAATAAGAGAAGAAACGCTTGTCTTGAACAAAACTAGACTATAAATATAATTCGACTTTGACATAAAATAAAGTAAACAATAACATTGACATAAGAAACATAAGGCTAAAGAATCTGATTGGCTGTCGCCACATAAAGAATAACTTATTCCAATCATATTAAAATGTACTCTAAAAGTGAAACAAGCTAAAAAGGAAAGAAAGTTGTATTTAATAAAATTAAGTGAAATACCAACAAAGATTTTGAGTAGTCAGTTCATTTGAGTGGTTGTCAGTTTTCAGATTTCTAGAAGAAAACAGCTATTAACTTGAAATTGAAAAAAGGGTAAATTTATTCTTGATATAAATTTTATCCATTACTATGATGAAGTGTGCTAGGGATTCAGTGGTGCCCGTGTCTCATTAGGAGTTCTGATTTTTTCCCTCCCAATAGTAGAATTAATAAATCATTGACTGTGTAGGATTTACTATCTAAACGTACATGTTATAGAATTAAAAATATTTAGCATTATCTTCAGAAAAAAATAGATTAAGAAAATTGTTTGGAATTTTTGAGCATATCTAATAATATTTTTTTTCGGATGGAAGAAGAAAATATCATCATAAACCACAATTGTAAGATAAAGGATAAAATGTATATATTTTGTAAGTGGATCCTTGTTCGGGTAAAAATTAATAATTTACATTGCCTGGCAATAAACACCATTTATTTGTTTAAAACAACCAAATAAATCATACGTTACATACATAATAATATTTCTTCTTTGTATCTATTGCTTCTTCTTTGTACACATAAGATAGATAATGGATAAAATGTAAATAAACTTGGTATTCCCGGGGTGTACATTTGTCATTAAAATTATCGTATTTTTTACGTATATTCAAGATTTTTGTTTATTATTTATAGTAAGATTATGTTAACCAACAGAACTGTAAATTTATTTAAGTTATAATGATGAGCCACGGAGTGAGGCAGAATATAGCCATTATTATCACACATAGATGATACTATAAACACTGTTTTTATTACAAAACCCTTCAATGACCCACACCAGAATTGCAAATAAATATTTATTTTAACTAAATGAAAAAAAAAAAAAAAGTTTAATCTTATAGTACCTGTTGAATATTTATGTGGAAAGCCTCTTTTTCTTCGGAGAGTTGTTGAAATTTAACAGTAATAGCTTGGATGTCAGTGTTAGCCTTGGCCAAAGTTTCTCTAAACGTCTTGTTATTACTCTTTTCAGAATTTAATTCAGATCTAAGGGTTGCTAATTTTACTTGAAGGCCGTTGATGGTTTCGGTATCGTCAGCATGAAGTTTTTCCATTTCCATAACTTGCTTCTTCAATTTCAACATAGGATCTTGCTTGCCCTGCCAAAGATATCCAATTTCAAGAATTAACATTTCGATTAAAGATATACAGAATAAATAAGGATGTATGTAGTCTCATTAAATACCTAAAAAAAAAACTAACTCCGTAGCCAAAAAACACGTGAAGGGCCGATTGCATCCTGCCAAGGAGCTCATACAACTATATATGTAATGTATGACACGAGTTTAGCATGTGGGATTAGCAACTGTATAACCCTTACTATTAACGTAAGCAACTGAATAAATGGTACTTGACACAAGTAGGTACCTATTTATATGGGGATGCTGGCTGAACACAAAGCGTAAGTTCCCTTTTTTGAATCGGAGGACCTACTGAGTTAGAAGTGAGTATGCTACCACCGAACTACTCATTATATAACTCCTTTATAATATACAAATTTCACAAATCACAGTGAACATGTACATAAAATGATCATGGAGTTATCACTATCAATATTCTTATCAGGCCTATCACATAACCGATGTTTAAAATATTGAACTTAAGTTCACCTTTTCTTATTTCTTCATTACAGTAGGCGCATTATGAGTTGTGACTGTTGACACTCAGATTGGCCAATCTATGATAGAGAAAAATTAAAGGCACAAGGAGGTTATCTTAAGTGCAATGTCCCACAAACAGTGACATTCCTATTTGCCTAGTTGGCCCAACCTTCTAGAATTCAAAATTCTGACCTCCCATTGGTTCCCCACCCCAATTATTCCAGGGCTGTAACAAGTCACACCTCATAACGTGCAGACTGTAGGTAAGTGAGATTTCTTTTCTAAACATTGAACAATTTTAACTTATCTTTTCAAAACAGATAAATATAAATTAACTACGTTTACCATTAGGTCCTAATATTTTGGATATTATCAAATATAAAATTAAAATACTGACAACTAATTTTAAAAATGTTTGTGAAAAGAATAAAAATTTGTACTTGAAAGTAGAATTCCATTCATATTCAAATGTTTTATAAACAAAACGATAATCGTAATAGAGAGGAAAAAATTAACTGACCTTTAACCATTCTGAATCATCTTTGTTCAAGAGAGCATCAATCAAAATTTGCACTTCACCATGAGAGAATTCAGCTTGTTTTAGAAGAGGTAAAAGTGATTGCAGTGTCAATTTGCCTAAAATAATAAGAATTAAGATCAGTAAGGAAATGCTATAATTACAAACAGATTACCTATAATTATAGATACAAATAAATAGCTGAGCAACAGCATATAAGTAACATTATTTTTTCTGTTTAAGATTTCTAATTCTATTTTATATACATATATATATTTTTATATATATATATTTTTTTTTTTCTAATTTATTTTTATTTAGAATGCTTATAAGCAATAGACTAAGGGTTTTATAAATTTATTTATGAAATAACAAATCAATTAATATTATTTTGATATATTTTGAATACATAAAAAAGTAAAACATTTTGATTCTAAAATAAAACATTAAATCCATATTTTTATCAAGTAATCTTAAAGCATAGATACTGAATACTTTTGTCTAAAAAAAGTGAAATATTACCAGTTTCTTCAACAGAATTTTCCTTCTTCTTCTTGATCTTTTTCTTTGTTTTTCCATTATCATTAGATGAGCTTTCCTCGTCTACCGAGTTGTTAGAAGCATCGTATTCAATTTGAGCAGCGATTTCATAAGTTATCTTCGATTCGTGCTTGGGAGAGGGCTCAGTTTCGACTACAGGTTCCGATGTGACTTCAGCGACCTTCTTGACAACGATTTCAGCTGCTTCGACAACAGGCTCTTCAACTTTTTTGGGGGCTTTAACCTTATTCTTAACTTTGGAGGTGGTAACGGTGGATGGAGCTTTCTCTTCAGCTTTCGGAGGAACAAGAACAACTGAAGGGATCTCTGTAATTTCCTCCTACAAAAATAAACACAAAGAGCTCCATAGAGAGATAATAAATAAGGTCTATAGTTACAGGATACTACATTTTACATCTGTATTTAAATGAAATATAGAACTCTTACACACATGATTTTTACATTGTGTAATCCTTATTATAGCAAGAGAGTACTGTTTTCAGTTTAATTTTTATTATGGTATACTTATAGGGTTGCAAGATTTCTGAATGTAAAAACCGGGACAACCCCCCCCCCTCCCCCTTCCGGGGGGTCCGGGGAAAATTTTGAAAATATGACCTCTAAAACAGCGGTTTATATGCATTTCTGAGGTGATAAATAGATCAGTCAATAGCCATTATGCAATATTATTTATAATCTATAATAAACTGTCATTCTATGATAATCGTTTTTTCGTTGTTACCCCTCCTCAGACATTGGGGGGGGGGGGGGCCTCCGTGGTTGTAACTTTTCAACAATGGACTAATTAAATAATAAATAATAATAGGTGAACAAAATAAAAAGTAAAATAAAGTATTTATTATCAAAGATGAATGAAGAAAAATAATTTCTACATTTATTTATTTTTATTAATTGTTATTAACCCTTTGAGTACTGAGTGATTTATTCTAGGGTTGTAGCGCAGGCCTGAGCAAGCAATTGAGGAATGTTCCACCCTGGCCTGAGTCATTTTCTACCCTACACATTACATGTAACACACTTTTTTAATGCCATTGCCTTTTTCCCCAGCCAATAATTAAGCTAATTTGTAATATATTTTTACACATTCACAATATATAAACCTTATTTTACAGTAATATATTTTTTAAAATACATTTTCATGAAAATAATTGTCGCAAAGTGAGTATATACATAATAATTACCGGCAAGGATTGGTGAATGAGGTAATTGTTTATAAGGTTATTATTTTTTAATCTACAGTAATGTAGAAAGAATGTCTACATCGTTTTAAGAATTTATATTTTATCGTGTACCCGGAAAGCGCTTACATACATACACAAACTGAGCCTATAATGTACAGATCTTCCGCTCTAGACTCTCTCTCTCTCTTTTGATGAATTTATAATATAATATTATAATTTTTGTGAAAGCAAAAGCCCCATCCTCCTCTTTGATCCGGGCACAGAAATTGGAGCTGAACTAGGCCCCGCAATGTCTTGCTGCCTTTCAAATTCAGAAGAAAATTCATCGTCTGAACTCTCGTCGAAATCTTCCTCACTATCACTTCTTGTGAGAATATCTAACAACTCCTCATCTGTCCATAAACGTCTCCTATTCCTATCTACAGGCATTATTCCGCTAATAAATAAAATAAACCGAATAATTTATAATAATTACTAAAACCGAAAGAAGTCCAAAAAAATAAGCCAGGTCAGATCGATAACGACACAAAAAAAAAAAAAAAACCACAAAAATATAAACACAAAAATTAAGATGAGAATTCCGAGAGTAAGCCAAGTAATTTAGGTAACATCAATAAAAGCGAGAGTTTTGAAGAGGTGTATAAGGTTTGGTGTTCGAACAAGAACTGAGGTTGTAAAAGATTTTCGGCATTTAGCTCCCAACCTAACGTTACAATATTTACTAGAAAATAGGAAAAAAGGACGGGGAAAGCCGGTTAGACCCTACATAATATAATAGAGTAGGTAGAAAAGGATCCGTATTTGCTGAGAGATTGGAAAAAAGTGAAAAAGTATTAAGGCCTAGAGCGCGGATACATGAGGTAGATGCGTGACAGGATCTACAACCCCTAGATGACGACATCTCGACTATCCTTTCTTTTCTATCAGCAACCCTCGCTCCATCTAAACGACCCTTTATAGAACCTATTAATACCACCGACAACAACTAGAAAGCGCTAGATGTACAATCTCGGGCCTCTAAACAAGAAAGAACTGTCCACGTAAATTTACGTCAGTAGGCCTGATGACATCAAAACGGTTGACGTAAATTTACGTCAGTAGGCCTGATGGCAGTAGACCTGTTGACGTAAATATACGTCAATAGTACTCAAAGGGTTAATGATAATGTTCCATTTATAATTTATAAAAACATTCACTAAATAAATAAATAAATAAATAAATAAATAAAACATAAAAATAAAATAAATAAAAAACCAACCAACAAAACTAATAAAACTAAATAAACTTCGCTTCCAAGTAACAACTTTGTTTTAACATCATATTCGTTACAAAATGTTAAATGTTAATGTTACTATTGTATTGAGAAAAATTAAATACATACAACAGCTTTCATTAAAATTTATTAAACAGTCAAAAACTTAATATGTAGAAAAATAATTTTGATAATTATTAATTTTTATTATGATATCAATGATATCAAAAGTTCTAATATTTTAATTTACAAAAACATTTGCTAGATCTTTTTTCCAATAAAAAGGCGAGCAAAACTGAAATATAAATAAACAAAACGTAAAAAAATTGGTAGATACATATTTGGCTTACAACTATCGGTGCGACTCTGCACTGATTGTTCAATTTACTTACGGCTTATTTTAAGCTATTCCTTTATTTAAATGTAGAATACTTCTATAGATTTTGCCGTACGCTTCTTTATCTTTCAGTTTCATTTAAATATGGATCCTAAATACAGTACAATATCGGTATCATATAAAAAAAAAATCTAAGATTTATAAAATACTTCTTATCTATAAAACTATTATTGTACCTTTGCGTTCTAAAACTACGTATTTATGAATTTTTTATAACATAAATTATCAGCTTTTTCTTGCACCTAAATTATAATTATATAACGTCTTTAGTAAAAACCGGGACATTTTGGCGTCCTGAAAAGTGTTTTCGGTACACCGGGACTTTGAGTCCAAAACCGGGACAATCCCGGAAAACCAGGACGTCTGGCAACCCTATATACTTAATGTTTATTTTTTAATTTAATGTACAACAGAAAAAAACATATATAGGTTTGTAGAAATATATACCTATGTTGATGTGATGAGGTATACATAAGTTTGTACGATATCATACCATGCAATTCTTCAAAGCAACTGAGTAACTATATTCAGTTAAATTATTTTATCACCAAATGTGGAAGGCAATAAAAAAGCGTTGTAAACAAGTTATACGTCTTTGTTAAAATCTGCATAAAGATAATTATGAACATAGACTAGCCAGAGAAAATAAGCAACGAGGAACTTTTTTTTGGGGGGGGGGGGGGGGAACAGCCAAAATTCAATATAAAGTGGAGAAACACTGACAGACAAACCTAATATAATGTTATGAGGGCTATAAGTTTAAAATAGACATACTTAGTTCTCTTGTTACATCATCTGATACAAACAAAGTAACTTGTTGCACGGTTACAATGTTTTGTATCTAATAGCATTAATAGTTTGCCCCTGCCATATATTTAATATTGTTAAACCAAAATACAATTTTACATAACAATCCGTTATATTATATGCAATATCTCATATCCTGTGTGTGTCTTTGTGTTACATACAGAGAACACACAAAGGACGTAGAAACAATATAAAGTAAGTTATATAAAGTAATTTAGAACACACAACAACAATTTATCATTTTAGAATTAGCCGAATCTAACCTGTAAGTTTGCAACCTACTTTTTTAATAAATGGACGGTTTAAGGAATTTAAATACGTTGCTCGGAAGGAATATAAGTATTATCGAGTAATTAGTTAACCAAGTTGAAATATGATTAATTTAAGTAATGATATGGGGTGAAAAAATGTTTTTGGAATAATAAAGAAGGCTAGGTAAATAATGCTCGTGAGATAAGGATGTAAGCATAATAGTTTACCTGAGATTGTGCAACTGTAATTTCTTCTTCAACAGGGGTATCTTCGGCGGCGGTATTAGTTCCAGCATTAGTCATACTTTCCTTCTTCAGTTTTTTCTTAATTTTTTTTAGTTTCTTGGCCTCGGAATTGCGGTCGGTACTTGCCGGCCTGCTCTTCTCCTGTCTTCGATGTGCCATCACGTCGTCGTAAGACGAGTAGCCTTTCATCGCCAGCTTAGAGATGCCGTAAATGACGAAGCCCGACGATAAAGCGATCAAGGCGCAGATCAATGCGGCGTATATGTCGAAATCCATGACCAAATAACACCTCCTGAAACAGTAGGAAACCAAGTGTTAACTCCGGCTGTGAGCTAGGTGAAAGTCGCATTAGCAAAACTGTCGGCGATTCCGTAAAACTGTAAGTTCCGACGTTTTAACAGATATGAAATGCTCGACTATTTAACGACAAATCTTACTTCACCGGCGTCAAATGTAGTACCGACGAAAGTACTCAATTTAACAAAAATACGAAGTAATTTAGTGGTTTACTTCGGTCGAGAAACTATGTGAACTTACAGGAGACGGCGGAGCTATCGATACCACGGCTGCAACCCAACGTTAGGATAATTTAACGGCAATGAATACAGAGTTATCGAAGAGATAATCGCGAACGGGGTACTACAAATCAGTCTGTCACATCGGTAAACGAAAGGAGAAAGAAATAAAAGTAAACTTCAAACTCTGCCACTTGGAAGGGCGGAGGTGAATGAATGGTTAAAAATCAGGCTGTGCTCCAACAAACTCTCCCACGCAAAAACTCCCTAACATATCAGGCTTGACCTTTTCACGTAATCATAATATTATTATTTTGTTTTACCTAAGGTTAATTTGAAAAACATTATTATGTTTAAAAGAAGCTCAGACGTTAACCTAAATAAAAAATAAATAAATCCGTTCCTACATTATCACTCTTTTCTTCATATACAAATATCATTATCCGGGGGGGGGGGGGGGGCGGATTTCTTTTATTACAATTCCTTAAGTTTATTTATTTATATAAAGTTAAAATTATTTATAAATAAATTTTATTCAATATTTGTGAGTTTCTTATATGAGGGTAATCATTGATTTAACAGAGATAGCTTTTGACCTCGCGCCCCCTATTCAAAAAGAGTCGTCACGATGAAAATCAGTGTCCATTGTCCATAAAGGAAATTGTCAAACTAATCGCATCAACTGTATAATTCTACATTATATTAAAAATTATTTTATTGCAAGACATAATTAATTAGGTAAAATCGGATTGTACGTGCCCCCACTTTGAGGTTAGGTGATAAAATCCCGCATATTAAATTAAATAATATTTGTGTACCCTTAATTTTGTGTACCCTTGAATTTTCTATAGCCGCTCCGCACCGCTTCGCGGTGCTCCGCTCATTTTCTGAAGAAAAACAACCCTCCTGTGTATAAACCAGGTAGTTCACCAGTAAGTTTTTTGAGGACTATTACACGGTGAACTGATAGAGCATTCGGTGAGTAAGTTTCGCAAGATTCTACGTTTGGTATTACATATTATAAAGTTCAAGTTCTGCAGGAGGTAGCCGCACCTCTATGGGTCTATTAGCTGGGCCCCCTGAGGACCGGTATAATCTAATCTAAAATGGTTCAGATATTTAAAAAAACAGACACAATGATTACAACTTGTCCCTAGATAGCAGAATAAATGATAATGTTTACGGTCAAACCACTAAAACTTTAAAAATCTTATTACGACTAAGTAGTTCATCAATTCCTCTATTTCCGGCAAAGTAGCACGATATAATAAATGCATCAATTTCCTTGCATAATCTTGATTATTTATATATATATATATATATATATATATATATATATATATATATATATATAATTAATAATTAATTTGGGTTAATTTTAATAAAAATAACTATTTCAGCTCCGAAAATTTGGATTCAAACTCAAATAAAATACACGGAGTAACTATAAAAACACATCTATCTCCTTCAATTGCTAATGTTTTATAAAATATGTTTGAATGCAAATGTACGCAAGAAATGTTTTTTTTATAAAAATTAACCAAGGTAAAAACCTGAAAATGTCCATGTATGGGTGAAATTTATTTATTTTAAAAATAAATTTAAAAGAATATATTTATAAATTACTTATTCCTAAAGACCGAATGGAGAAAGAAAAAGTTTTAAAAATAAAAAGGGGCTGAAGAATTAGACTATTATTGACTCTAATTTGGAATGCCTGGTCCTAATTGTTTTTATTCACTTTCTAAATTTTAAAGCAAGAAAAAGACTAATAAAATGCATGTACTTGTGCTGAGTGTAACCTTCAGGGAGTGCTATGGGTGGGTGACGGTAGTGGCGCGGCTGAGGGTGACCAAACCCCCAGTGTCTCAGGACGTTTTACGAGACCTCAAGCTCCGCAAGCCTTTACTTTTAAACCTGAGGACTGGCCAGCGTGGAGAAGGAGGTATGAACGTAATAGGCGGGTTACGAAGTTGGATCGGGCCGACGACGTTCAGCAGATGGATCATTTCATATACGCGTTGGGGGATGTGGTCGCCGAAGATGGTTTGAATAGTTTTCAGTTATCGGGGGCAGACGCGAAAGTTTTCAAAAAAGTTATCGAGAAGTTTGACGGGTATTAAGTGTCGAAGCGTAATGTCCTCTTTGAAAAAGCTGTATTCAATGGCCGGCGGCAGAGAGAAGGGGAAGACGTCGAAAGATGGACTTATTTACGTTATCCAGATATTGCGAATTTGTTAATCTTCGGGAGGAGTTTATTCGGAATAGGATCGTGGTCGGACTACTAGATGCAGATCTTGCAGAGGACTTGCAAATGGACCCTGGCCTAACTCTAGAAAAGGCGAAATTGGAGGCGAAGATAAACGAACAGGTTAAGAAACATAGACTGCAGTAAGGGGAGAAGAGCCAAAAGATGAGTCGACATTGGTGTGTGCCGTCTCTAGAAGAAGGGTTGCAGCAAATATGGGGACCAACCATACTATTTACAATGATAGTGGCCGGTTTCGAAGAACGAACTCGATATCGATAAGGGCCCCCCCCCCGAAATGATTACATAACTTGGACCCGCAATACATTAAAAACCAAACGAGCACAGTAATATCAGATGCATTCGCATTTTCTGTAAATATTTCCCAATAAAAGGAATTAATTAAGTATTATTAGGGTGAGTATGCACTTAATCACCCCAATTGCGCTCGACCGGGATTTTGATACTGGTCCGGTTGTCGGCTGGGCCCGGACTTTTGCCGATAGAATTAAAACATTATACCAGCCCGATAGTGAGCTGGGCCCGGATTTTTGCCGGCAGAATTAAATCATAAAACATTATACCGGCCCGATTGTCAGCTGGGCCCGGATATTTGCAGGCAGAATTAAATCATTAAACACTGTACCGGCCCGATTGTGGCTGGGCCCGGAATTTTGCCGACAAAATTAAAACATTAAACACTGTAGTACTGGCCCGATTTTCGGCTGGGCCCGGAATTTTTGCCGGCAGAATTAAATCATTAAACATCATACATCATACTGGCCCGATTGTCAGTGGGCCCGGATTTTTGCCGCCAGAATTAAATCATTAAACATTATACCAGCCCGATTGTTAGGTGGGCCCGGATTTTTGCCAATAAAATTAAAACATTAAACACTATTTATCTGCTGGGCCCGAATTTCGGTCGATGGAATTAAATTAGGACGCATAATCTAAGTCTTTCCCAATTGCCGGCATGGCACGTAATTAAATTAAATGAGGCCCGAGTCAACTCGGACTTTTGCCGATGAAATTACATTTATTATATTAAGAGATGCAAACTAGACTGGCTTAAACGGGGAAATGATAGGAGAAGGGAGTTGTTTGATTTTATTAGCAAATTTTTGTTTTGGACCAGGATTGTGTGTAGAACACTACGTGGGTCCTCTTATCTATATGGCATTTCCCGGGCTTAGCGACTCGGGCCGGACTAGTGTTGGTCAATATTAAGTGTGAAAACAGAGGCAATATAAATAAATCGGTTAGCCATATTGTGACAAAACTTTTACATATTACATAGTAATACTAAATTTAAGTCCAAAGACTCAAAAAGTGCTCAGAAAACATTTGATGTTAAATGTCCCAATTAATTACCTAGTACATATCTTAACAACTACTCGTTCAATTTTAATGAAATTGGGATGGCAGTAATTAGCATAATAATTAAGCATTGTTGGTCCCATATAAGTTCCAACCTTATTTATTTCTACCTATGTCTTCAAAAGTACTCATCTGATTTTTATGAAATTTGGCTGATCGAAAGTAGCTCACAGATGGCCCCAGATTAATTTCAACAGTCTGCGCGAAATAGGACGCAAGGAACCATTATGCACTAATTGAATACTACAATATTTTATTATACATTATTTTACAATAATTAAAGTATCAATCTAGCAACATTTTAAGTGCGCAGACTTTTGAAATTAATCTAGATTTATCTGCTGACAACGTTAAACAAACCATTCAAATTTCACAAATATCAGATGCGTATTTTTTAAGATATAGGTGTAAATAAATGTATGTCTGAGCGCATTTGGAAGAGAAACGAATAGGTGCAGAATATTGCAACTTATATGAGACCAGCAATCCAGCAATGTTATAACCTGGCTAATATTGACATACCATAAAAATTGCATTAAAATCGGAAATAGCATTTAAGATAAGATGTTGAATCGCAAAAATTGAGCGAAAGACATGCATGGGACGCAAAATGTTCCCCTATGTCTGAAACGGTTTTCTGGCTTAGAATTTTTGAAATCGGAGACATAAGAATCATGACTTGGGAAAATTAAATAAATTTGACAATAATAGGTTTTAAAGGCATAAAACTATTAAAGTATACGAAATAGTACGTGAGGGAGCTAAGTGCCACTTTATCTGGCAGACTATTTACCTATGGTTACATTGTTTTTTATTGATTACAACAAGTAATTTGAAACCCATATTGAGGTCTGATAGCTAGAGTTTTTATAAAGTTGTACAACCTCTTTATAAGTTTTAGAAGTATGACAATTTTTTAGTTGTTATCTAATAGGATTTTAATTTTATTAAATATGAGGTTAGAAATCGAAATTAGATTGTTAAAAGGGGTAGAAATTAAAATTATAATAAATTATGGGGTATGATAAACCCGCATATAGTCACTCGAGGTTAAGTTGGGCCCCCCCCCCGAAAAATGTTTCTGTGTACGCTACTGTACACACTTAAATCAGTTTATTAAGAGGGAAAGGACCGAGATGCAGAGGGTAGATGATGCGTTGGCTCTTATTGGTAAGGATGCTAAAGTTTTCAGTAAGCTGGATGCCAACTCAGGGTTTTGGCAGATCAAACTAGACATGGAGTGAACTGTGAGAGAGAGATCAGCGCAACTATTAGGGGAGTAAAAGATGAAAAGAAGTGGTTAGAGGTGGTTAGAGGTGGTTAGAGGTGGTTAGAGTCCCTTCCCCCCTCCTCTCTCCTCCAACTAGCCCTGGTTTATCTTCAGGAGCTTATCTTATTATCGTAGCGTGCATCTATTGTCTATCATAATCAGTCGTGTTTTTGTTTTGATGTGACCACGTGCGATTTCGTAATTATAAATAACGAAAAATCTCTTATTGTCTAGTTTCAACCTATTAAATAAAGTGTGAAACTCTCCTTCTTCATCTCTGGCAGCATTTATTGCGTGCACCGTGCACCCAAAGTCTTTTTTTCCTGGTCTGTTGTTCAGCCGCAAGTAGCGTAGCTATTACAACAGCCTCTTCCTCATCACTACTACTACTATTATCAATAAAATAACTCATGTCGAACCGTACCAGTGGATAGCTGAAACAAGACTGGCTTGTTGATGAGATGAGCGGATCCTGTGTGGGACAAGCCTTTAAGAGGGAAAATATTTTCTACAATTCTAGTTTGCTCAAAGGACCTACATTTTGGTCTATGTCACTGGGAATAGTAGTTCCTAGATATGACTAAAACTTCTGAGACATTTGAAGTCCACTGATGGAAAGAAAGCAGCGGGAATAAGGGCTATACATTGTAGATATGAAAATCTAGGTTGAGAAAACAACAAAGTAGATTAGCTTTCTAGGTTTAAACAAATAATACATTACGATGGGATTCACAAAATCTCAGACGAACGAAGTATCCTGCGGAGATCTAGAGTTAATAGTACATTACGCGTCGAGTGCAGAAAGTAGTATTTTGCATGCGAGTGTGGAGTTTGCACCCGAGCGACAGCGAGGGTAGTAAAACCACACGAGCAATGCAAAATGCCGTTTTCGCACGAGTTGCGTACCTTAATTTGTCTACGATTGTTAGATTTAAATAATAAATACAGAAAAAAATAAACTTTCTGTATGTAAATTCGTATCTCTCTCTTGATAAAGATGGCATTAATTCTTGAGTTGTTTTTTTGTGGCGAATTAATTATTTCTGAAGGAGTATTATTCTCCACATTTTCGTCAAAGTCACTTGATTCACTCATTGTTTTTCACTAAAAACTCGATATAAACCGTTACTTTAATAAAAGAACAGCAAATTACTTCTGTTAAATGTAAACAAACTCGCTAATCGTGCGTAAAGCTGAAGAATTCCTCTTCTTTACCGCCCTAGGGTAGTAAAGAAGAGGAATTCTTCAGAACTATGAGACGCGCATGCGCAATGAATACAAGTAAGTAAATAATCACTTTCTACGCATCTAAACAGAGAAATAATGTTTATATTTCGTATCAATCGTAGATAGAATATATTACTATGACGGTTTCGTTTATCTCTATCCATAACATACATTTATCTTGATTGTGTGGCGTTTGAGTAAGAAGATATAGTAGAGGGAGGAGGGAAGCTTGGAGCACGGTTGCCTCAACTTGAAAGTGCTCCAGGGTTCAATAAGGTTGGTATCCCCTGCTCTGCACCCTTATCTTCCTTCGTCGACGATAAAGCTATTGACCGACTAATCTCGCTCTTGCTTCTGATTCTCTTTTAGCAACACCTTTAACTCCGGACTTCGCGTACTTTATCAGTTCACGGTGCATTTGGTCTATGGAATTGTTTCGGTACTCTCTCCAAAGTATTAACAAAGAGTTGATAGTTTAAATTAAAGGGACGCTAAATTTAAATTAAAACAAAACAACTAAAATACCCCAAATTAGGGTTATTAATCGTAGACCTTTTTTTATTTTTGTATATGGGTGATTATGAACAATATAATCCACTGGAATTTTTATTTTTAAGACATCTCGTCTAAAGCTATATTCATTCACATTTGAAAAAATCTTTCCTTCCTTTGTTAAAGTTTTTATTTATTGGTTTAAATGTAGAGATTAGTTAGGTGGATATGAAAATTTAACATTCTCTAGCTTAGGTTGGAACTTCAACTCCGAGTTGGAGAGATGAAGATTTATCAATTACAAATTTAGCATCAGGTATCACTGCTTTAAAATTAGTTTACGCATCGACCTAATTAATTAATTTAAATAATGATTACAATTAGCTAAATTCTACGGTTCTACAATATCTTAAATACCATATATAAGTAATATATTATATTATAATACATATATCGTTACCTATTATCTTATCACATTCTTAGTACAATTTCAACTAATTTTAAATATTTACATGCTCCAGTAAGTGTGCTTCGACAGTGGTTTCCTTTGAGAACTGTTGGCTTAATATTGAAATATGATGGATGAATTATGCTTAGAATAGTATTAATGTAACTTTGACTACGAAAAGCTGTTTCCATTAGTCCAATGAAACTGGTTCAGTCCTCGACATTTCCATCCTAAATACACCTTAATATGTTCTTGAAAATCACAGCCTTTCCATATTTCCCAGGAAATCCCAGACTATGAGTCAAGAGAAAGTGGCTTTAGTGCCTTTTATTGCTGTTTCTTTTATGTCCCGACCAACACACCATAGGCCAGGTTCACACGACAATATTTTTCCCGTATACCGAATACGGGATTTTATCGAACAGAGTAGTGGCAGTTAGTATTGTATCAAGATATCCACACAGAGCGCATGCGGTAAATTTCTTGTCACTACGATTCTATTAATCTCGAATGTATTTTCACGTATACGAGATCCAAAAGCGCTTATATTTATATTGTGTTGTTCACATGGACTAACTTTTCCCTCGAACTAGTTCAGTAGTCCTTCATATATTTAACAGTGCTCGTGTTGCCACTTGTTGTACCCCGCTCTTGGCAAGATGGAACACGAATTCCCGATATCTATCGAGTTATTTATCTCTGTTAATTGAAGAACAACCTAATTTGTGTGATAATTCATTGGAAAATTATACAAATAAATTAATCTTTTCCCATGTTTGGAAAAAACTTTTATAATTTGGCTTTTATGTGTTGGAACGAAGTTCCTTATGGCACGTTACAGCATATGGAGCTCGAGAGTGAATCCGAAAAAAACTACCATCACAAAACCGACCGTCACAAAACCGACCGTCACAAAACTGACCGTCACAAAACTGACCGTCACAAAACTGACCGTCACAAAACTGACCGTCACAAAACCGACCGTCACAAAACTGACCGTCACAAAACCGACCATCACGAAATCTACCGATAATGATAACTTAAGTAAAAGATGACCGATTTAGTTGAAATTTGCTACACATGTTTATTTTACCATTGTCCAGGACATGTTCGTTGGACAACGTTATCCGCCCAAGCATTCACGCGCAACGCTCGCGTAAAAGTAAACCTTCATATGTAAAATTGGAATTTTAGGTCGCGAAAAAATTTTTAACTTCATCTATTAAATGAGACAAACACATTTTTTAAATAAATGTTTTTAGTAAAACCAACACCGACACTGCTATGAAGTGATAAAGATCGCTAAATTTATTAAAGCGGACCTAAATCTTTAAAATAGAGAAAACAACGTTTTTATACATCAAGATATCTTCTGTTCTAACGTAAAAATTTTAATAACACTTCATACACATCGTCTAAAGCACAATTGAAACAGGCAAGTAAAATTTCACCCTGATACAAGCTGAAGTTTTTATTTAGGGAAGTGATATATTTTATAATATTTTAAATTAGACCGGGTAGGTAGAGAACAGAGCTAATTCCTATCTGCTACAGCCATACTCTTTAACTATAAACTCACCATGATTAACTTTTTTCTCAATATTCAATACATATTTATTGCAAGACGCTTGCTACTAGGGGGGGGGGGGGGGTCTGACTACTTAACTCATCTACTCGATCAACCTGCCTACAATTAAATTTAGTAGTTTAATGCAAAATAAAACATTAAATACAAAAAATACATGCATAAAGGAAATAAATAGGTAGTGCGTGAAGTCTCACGTAAAAAGGGTTTCGTTGGTGTTGTAAACATGATATTAGTAGTTGGGGGGGGGGGGGGGAATTTGGATGTTTTTGACAAAATGGCGTAGAAAATTAAACGCTTTCCACAAGTGTTATATATTTTTGTAATCTACTCTTCAATACCTTTCACTTGATACCCCACTTAAAATTTAAAAAAACTATTTTTTTCGCATGACGTAAGTTATCCGCCATTTTGGATTTGAACAGCTGATAATTATGAGTTCGCTATATTTTTCCTGTGTGCGCGTCAAAACGATCTTTAATATTGGAAAGTTTCACGTTTCTATCTCTTTTTATTCAAAAGTTATTGGAACCGTACAGAGTGACAGACAGACACATGAACGAAACTATAAGGGTTTCTTTTTTTGGTTTTACCAACGAAACCCTAAAAAGAGTTACATTTCTCACGTGCTTTTTACTTATGCAAGTGAAGTGATCCATACAATTTACAGCATTTAACGGTCATTGATCGAGGGAGTAGAAAGTCAGTATTCCCCAAGTTTAAGTAGATAGAATGCTGGGGGGGGGGGGGGATTTATTTCTGGAGATTTATTTATGTCTTACTTTCTCTAATACCCAGTATACAAAATAGAGAAAGTATTTTATTTACAGAACAACTTTATTTAATTAGATTTACGATTTACGTTTTAGGGTTCCCTTTTTAGGGTCCGTAGGCAAAACCAAGGACCCTTATATTTTCCTGCGTGTCTGTCCGTCCGTCCTCTCGCGTGCTCTCACGGCTACACCTTTCGTCCGATCACTTTGAAATTTGGCATGTATGTGTCTTGTACCTGCCCACATATTTTAAAAATATAGCGACTTAAAAAAAATATTTTTCAAAAAAATTAGGGTAAAAAAACTTAAGGGTTAAAATTTTTTAATTTTTTTTCGACACCGTGAGGGGTATCATATGAAAGGGTACGACGAGCTGATAACAAAAATATATAATTCCCCACTATCTCGATAGTGGGGGGGGGGGGGGGCACGTTTCACACCCACTTCAAACTTGCCTACGCTCGCCCTATCAAAGTTATAACCAAAGAATTATATATTTTTGTAATCAGCTCGACGTACCCTTTCATATGATATCCCTCACGGTGTCGAAAAATAATAAAAAAAATTTAACCCTTAAGTTTTTTACCCTAATTGTTTTGAATTTTTTTTTTTTTCAAGTCGCTATATTTTTAAAATATGTGGGCAGGTAAAAGACACATACATGCCAAATTTCAAAGTGATCGGACAAAAGGTGTAGCCGTGAGAGCACGCGAGAGGACGGACGGACAGACACACGCAGGAAAATATAAGGGTCCTTGGTTTTGCCTGCGGACCCTAAAAATCAATTTATTTTCAACATGTTTAGAAAGTAGGTAAATCCCGCACATAAAAATATCTATCACAACTCCTAATTAGGGTATTTGAAAATTAAGCAGTCCCTACTTAATCCAATGATGATAATCAATAATAAATTCCCACTTCTAAAACGAACGTACAAAAAAAAGGAAGACATGTCAGTGCATAGGCGACATATTAATATACGCCTAACTTTCTGAGCTTTATCCCCAGTAACATCTAAAAAGACCGAAAACAAGATGCGAATGATACCTAATAAATATACAATACTAAGAACAAATTTTTTTAAGTCCAAAAACTGCAATTTATAATTTCTAAAAGAGACATCCTGAACGGTATGGTTTTATAAAAAAAAAAAATGAATAATATAATTCTGCAAAAAAACTATCAAGCTTTTAATATATATATATATATATATATATATATATATATATATATATATATATATATATATATATATATGTCTGTGTGTGTGTTAATATATACTCGTAAATGGCGAAACAATTTTTGATAAATATATATTATGTTTTAAAATGTCAAAAAAACACACTTTATCAATAGAAAAAGAAATGTAATTTATCTTAGCTGTGCGTAGGATCTTTCTTTAACGGACAAAAATGTAGAAATAGCCCATGTAAAGAAAAATGTATCTTATCTTTATTTGATATTATCTTATATGTATAGATCAAAGATCTATTTATTTATTTCATATATTTTGGCTGGGTCTTCAATAAGAGAGACTAATAGTCTCTAAAAATATCTGAAACTACTACAGCTGTATCCATGACTTCATATAATATTATTAAATAAATACGGTTAGAAATAAAGTTAAATGAATTGCTATATTCATGTTGTGAATTTAAAATAATTAATAACGGTATTAAAGTGAAACATAACATTAATCTAGGGGTAAATCAATTCCTATCTATTATCTATGTATATAAAACTAAGAGTGACAGTGACTGACTGATCAAAAATTCTCCTACTTCCCATTGACATAGAGATTTGAAATTTGGTACATAGATAGAGTGTACCATAAATAGAAAAGTGCGGCCATTTTTATTTCGATATATGTCCGCCAAATTGAATTATAGCCGCCATCTTAGATTTGTTCATCACTAATTCTCCTACTTCCCATTGACATAGAGATTTGAAATTTGGTAGATAGAGTGTACCATAAATAGAAAAGTGCGGCCATTTTAATTTCGATATATGTCCGCCATATTGAATTATAGCCGCCATCTTGGATTTGTTCATCACTAATTCTCCTACTTCCCATTGATATAGAGGTTTGAAATTTGGTACATAGATAGAGTGTACCATAAATAGAAAAGTGCGACCATTTTGATTCCGATATATGTCCACCATATTGAATTATAGCCGCCACCCTGGATTTATTCACATTCTATTATCTCAGCTTCAAGAGGACCTAGAGATCTGAAATTTGGAACATAGACTTATGGTAGCTAAAAAATAAAATTTAAGGTACTATCACTTCAACATATGGCCACCATCTTGGATTCAATCAGATAATATCATCTTAGCTTCCAGTGGATTTAAAGATCTTAAATTTGTTACATAGACTCATTGTAACTAAAATTGAAAATTGAAGGTAGTAAAAAATAGAATAAATGAAAATGCACAAAAAAATAATATAACCTACGTTTACTAAAATATGAAATTATGTAACAATAAAGATATATTAATTATATTGTTTTAATTATTATTTACACACAGCGCCAACTTCTAGACGGATAAGGTGCGCGAAGCGCACCGATATGGCTAGTAATAATTAAATCCAAAGACATGCAACAGACTGGCTTATCACAGACATCTTTAGAAATGTTTGTAGGTAGGTTCCTTTTCACCCTGTAAGTACATACTGGTTACCGTTGTTCATACTAAAGTGTAAAGTTGATTACTAATACATAGACTAATGTAAAGAATCAATTATGTATACGTATGTTAATTTAAAAGAGATCTCTTCGATAAAAAAAAAATAAAACGAGACCAACATAGAGATTATATTAAAATTAAAAAAAAAATCACAGATAGATTAGATTTGTTCATGCTAAATAATATAAAACAGTTCGCAAATTTAAATTCTACGTTAACTAATGTAAAGAATGAATTATGTATAAGTATGTTCATTTAAAAGAGATCTCTTCGATAAAAAAAAAATAAAACGAGTCCAACATAGAGATTATATTAAAATTAATAAAAAATCACAGATACATTAGATCTGTTCATGCTAAATAATATAAAACAGTTCGCAAATTTAAATTCTACGTTAACTAATGTAAAGAATGAATTACATACATATAATCATGTTAATTTAAAAATTATCTTTTCAATAGAAGATATCAAAGGGATTAGATCTGTTTATACTACAGAGATCAGGTAATTTCAAGTATTAATGGTACATCGACTAATGCAAATAATTAATTATGAAAACGAAGGTTCATTTATAAGCGTTTATCTTAAAATATAAAAGATTATAAAGATGTAAGATGTCCACCTTTTTTCATACTGAATGGACAAATAAGTCAATAATAGATTAGACATTAACCAGAAGTCGGTTAAAAAAATTGAGTATATTAATATTCAAAGAAGATTATTTTAGGGTCCGTAGGCAAAACCAAGGACCCTTATATTTTTCTGCGTGTGTCTGTCTGTACGTCCGTCCGTCTGTCGCCAGCTCTCACGGTGACACTTTTCGTCCGATCATTTTGAAATTTGGCAAATATGTGTATAGTACCTACCCACACATTTTAAAAATATAGCGACTTAAACTTTTTTTTTTTAAAAAAATAAGGGTAAAAAAGTAAAAGGTAAAAGTGATTACAAAAATATATAATTTTTCGGTTACAACTTTGATAAGGCGAGCGTAGGCGAGTTTGAAGTTGGTGAGAAAAGTGTCCCCCGTTTAAGTATCTCGCTTATGTAAAGTGCAAAAATCCTGAAAAAATTCTTGAACATTCTTCGACCAAAAGAAAAGATACCACTCTTTGGAAATTTCGAAAAAACAAAAAAAAAATACTGTTTCTATTGACAAAATACGTTGTTGTTTCTTTTTAAAATAATAATTCTCTATTGGATGTTATATATATTCTAGTCCGGTTCATTGGCAAAAACTACTTTATCAGAAGTTTGATTATGTGTTTTGAGAATATCAGACCCATAGGATAGTTCAAAGTAGGCTTTTTAGCATTTTAAAAAGCTACATCAATAGGAACTACTTAAACAATACTTGCCTACGAACCCTCGCTGTGTGCTGACTAGCACACACTTGACCTGTTTATTATGTTGTACTGTGATAATATGTCTAAAATGTAGGACGAAAACCTTAAATGTACTTTAAGGCGAAAAAAGCCCAACTAATAGAACATGCGTTTTAAACACGGCAGCAAGTTATATAGCAATATCAGAGGATGTTTTTGGTGATACTTAACGAATATAACATAAATGTATACTGTATACGCTATAATGAGCTGTAAAAGACAAATTTATTTTTATTAAATATTGCTTTCTAGGTTAATGAATTTAACTGAAGCAGCAATATCATTCTGAAAATGACTTTATTTTCACTCCAAAATTAAAATGTCCTCAACAAAAATGCGTTTTAGAAATCGTGGACCATTTTAGACGGTGATACACTAATTGACAGAACTACGTTTCTCCTTTAAACCAGATCGATCGCGACCATTAAATGTCGGAAGAATACGACCTCATTACAACCACAGTAGAGTAGAAACTTCCAAAATATAAAACTTAGAATAATTAGTACAATTAGTTAATTGCGGGATAAAAACTTAAAAGTGTTGGTGTTATTAGTGACCCTAGATTGTTCACATCACGAAATGCCTAAGGGATTCACAAAAGCCATATGCGTTTACCATTGTATGGCCATTAGGTGTAGATGTTTTCTATGTGTATATTATTTTCGAGAGAGCGTTATTATGATGAAATATGTAAAAGTGCGTCAATTGTTAGGATTTAATTGGTGCGCCCACCATACTTGTATATGCAGGCTATTCATTTATATAATCGAGTAGTGTCTCGACGATGGCGACGACTCACCTCGAAAGGATTTGTTACTGCTTAGCTAAAACAACCGCACATTTATTAAAAAAAAAATGTTTTGATTTGTTGGTCTTCAAGTAGATATCATAACTTATCTAAATGAATTTACTTCATTTTACTTTTTTCTAAATATGAAATTAAGCCCGTTGCCACGGGCTCAACGGCTCGTATATACATATGTGGACCGTTGTGGATAAGTAGGGGAATTATGTTGATTCCAACGCTTATAGGATATGTATATATAAGAATAATCTATGGTGCAAAAATGGACCACTCTTCACAATAATTGAAGTAATATGTGACACGGGGGCATTCTATCGCCTCCTATCAGTCGTATTATCTGGAGTTACGAGACCGGCTGCTGCCATTTCAACCGATTAGCTACCCATTAACCTCGCGATGCAAGGAAGGACATTGGGTACCCAAGTGATACAGGAGCATCCTATCGCCTCCTATCAGCCGTACTATCTGGCTTTACGTGACCGGCTGATGCCACTTCAATCTATTAGCTATCCATTTACCTCGCGATGCAGGAGGCCGGCAAGGGTCCCCTGCGGAAAATAAAACATGACCACTTTCGTGAGAAGTACGAATGTATGCGATAGCGATCAGCTAAATAGAAGTTCATAACTCAATGCAAATATCGCAAATAACTCGCAACACGAGCAACCTTCTTGAATGTAATTTCCAGAAGTATGCAGTTTAAGAAATTGACACCCCCAGAAGATCTGTAGAAGAAGAATACGCTTTATTTCGGGATTAGATTGTTAATTTTACTATTTATCATACATTTTCAAAGAAAAATGTAGTTAATTTTTTTTATTATGTATTTTATGTAAGCTTGTATTAATTTTTTCTATATTTATCTGTACGAATGCAAACTTCGGTTTTTTGCATGGAAAACGTTTTAAATCAAACGTCCCCCAACCGGTGGATTGGAAGGAATGGTTTAATTTCCTGCCTCCTTATCTTCTAACCCTCATGAAACCCTTTTTTAAATGATATCATGTATTCAGTGTTTTATAAAAAAATATTTTAGTTGAGTATACAATGTCTTGAACAACTACGAACTTGATGCTAAACAACTACAAACTCCATTATTCGTCAAAATGGGTTATTTAAAGCTTCGGCACTTGATTAATGAGGAAATGTCCTACATTTTGTTCCAAACGTATTAGAAAACTGGTAAATCACAGAGAGCCTAGATTATATATTTTCATTTGTGTAGTAGTTGCTTGCCAAAGCTAATTTGCATTTATAGCCGGGCACCACTCCACTTAACTGTTTCACCATTTATTACGATTTGTTTCGAATAATTTCGCCAAAAAAGGATGGAACTTATTTATATTTTAAGCTGAACAAAAAAAATGTACCTTTAGAACCTTAAATTCTTCCGTTTTTAAAATCAATAAATTATAATGTTTTCTACTCTCATTCATAAATAATTATTCTTGGAAGTCTAAACTTAAGAATAAACTCATATTTTACGGTTTTGGTAGAATGCATACTACGGAACGATTAATTTTTAATTTAAATCAAATTATAATTATTATTAACTACGGGAAACGGACAGAGAAAAATACACTCCAGCGCTGGGATTTGAACCACAGGCCTCTATATTTCCAGTATAGCGCTCTACCAACTAAGCTACGCAGGAGAATGATTTTCTCTGACGTTAATGATACCTTGTCCCCAATTTAAGCTTTAAATTTTCTACAAATCTGAGAAGTCAACATTAATGACATAGAACTAGACCGAGAAATAACGCTTATAATTATAAAGTACCCAATTAGTACCTGTACCTAGTACAATCAATTAGAAATTCATATTTTACGGTTTTGGTAGTATGCATACTACGGAACGATTAATTTTTAATTTAAATCAAATTATAATTATAATTAACTACGGGAAACAGACAGAGAAAAATACACTCCAGCGCTGGGATTTGAACCACAGGCCTCTAAATTTTCAGTATAGCGCTCTACCAACTGTTTCCCGTAGTTAATAATAATTATAATTTGATTTAAATTAAAAATAAGAATAAACTTTAAGGTAAGAAATTAAATAGGATTTTCATCTGTATTTCAAACAATTCGACAATTGAAAAATAGGACTAAATAAAGAAAAAAAACAAATAAATCCAATGGAAATTTTCATTTAAAATGCACACATGCCAACATGCTTGTGAACACGGGTTTCGTTAAGAGAAGCAAAATAAAGGATTTAGAATTTTTTTTTTTAGAGCAACAATTCATTAAAAGCAGAATAAAAAATTAATGTGAATAACTTATTAAAATATTATGACAACGAAGATTAAGGAAAGAAGAACAAAATCTATTAATCACAATTTATTAATGATAAAGACGAAGGCAAAAGCAATTAGCAAATACATTATTAATTTCGATGTTTCAAAAGCTGTTCTTTTTACGGATAAAAGCTTAGTTATCTGAAGAAAATATTTAATACTACTCCGTCAGATTTTTAAATTGAACGGATATTATAGTTATTTTTATAAAACACCTACATTAGTCAATTTAAATCTTTCAAAACATACATAAACTTTGACTGCGAATGCATGATTAAATCTGACTATATATATCTTCTTTAAAATGATAAAATTAACAGATGGTTTAATTAATACTCTTGCTATATTATTTAGGGTCTATGCACAGCTAGCCAATTCACAGCTCTCCAAAATTTAAAGAACTTTTAGGCACCAAGAAAATGAAATGAACTTTATGCTTCGAAGTTGTTGAATTCGAATCTGAAGTTAGTCAAGTACAGTTTTCCTGGAAAATGCGCTTAAAGTTAGGAAAATTTGTGTTACAAAACTAAAAAATTCAAATCTTCAAAACCTTAAATTCAAACCTTCAAAACCTCAAAAATTCAAACCTTCAAAACCTCTAAAATTCAAACCTTCAAAACCTCAAAAATTAAAATTGTTTGAACTTCAAGAGCATTTTCCGGGAAAACTGTACGCATAGGGGAAGTTAGGATTTCAGATTCGGCACACAAAATTATTTCAGAAAACAGACATTTACATTCTGGTTACTTTTTTTTGCAGGATTATTATTATACACTGATATTAGGTATCTTATGTAGAGGTTGTTTAGGCATAACCCCCAACACTTCAGTGTTAGGCATAGTAGTATAGTGTCAAGTGTTTGCTTCTTCAATATGAAATATGTGATATTTACACATCATTTTGAAAAGGAAAAAAAATAAAAATAAACAAGGTGTTCACACTTAAGTATTTCTATTAAAAAATAACCGGTTTCGGCTACTTGAAAGCCATCTTCAGATTCTATACAAAATAAAATATAACAGAAAATTAACATCTATAAAAAATAAAAATAAAATCTATACAATAATTAAAAATATAAGAGAGTTAACAGAAATCTAAAACAAAGTGGTAGTAAAATAAGACTTAACTAAATTAGTTGTTCACTGTCTTTTTGTATTTCACATTTTAGTCACTTCGATGTTACAGTGAGCAACTGATTTAGGTAACAGTCTTATTTTTCTACCACTTTGTTTTAGATTTCTGTTAGCTCTCTATATTTAATTATTGTATTGATTTTATTTTTTTATAGATGTTAATTTTCTGTTATATTTTGATTTTATACAGAATCTGAAGATGGCAATTAAGTAGCCGAAACCGGTTATTTTTTAATAGAAATACTTTGTGTGAAGACTTAGTTTTTTAATTTTTTTTTTCCTTTTCAAAATGATAGAATATATATTTTAAGTTACAAACCAATGTTTTATATAATTGTCGTAAGCAACCTCTTGAATATACAACAATATATCAAACTCCAGTTTATGAAATAATTACATAATAAATTAATTATATACATTTTTATGAATAATTATCCAATAGTAGAGATAACATGTGTATAACATATAATTTTTTAATAATCTAATTGTTGTATTTAAATGAAAAATATGGCCATCAAGATCTAGTAAGGAATTTAGAATGAATTTAATATCAACTTAATTAATTAAGTATTATTACAACTCATAAAAACATCTGTTAAAGCCAAAGTTTATTTTATTTATTGGAACGAAGTTCCCTATGGCACGTTCTGGAGCCCGGGAGTGAATCCGAAAAAAACCACCAAAATCACCGTCACAAAATAACCGTCACTAAATCACCGTCACGCAAAATCAGTCACGAAATCCGTACCGATGACGATAACTTGAGTAAAAGATCACCGAGTTAGTTGAAATTTGGTACACATGTTCATTTTACCAATGCCCAGGCTGAGTTCGTTGGAAATCGTTATCCACCCAAGCGTTCACGCGCAACGCTCGCGTAAACTTAAGCTTCAAAAAGACGAGAAAAAATGTTATTAAGGAAGCCAGTTCCTTGACTTGTTTTGTTTATTTTTGTTATATGTCAAAATGTCACTTAGTTTTGTAAATATATAGAAAACATAATCACGGTCTTGTTAAAAGTAAAATTGATCTGTGCTGACGCTTATTTCAATATATATATTAGGTATATTATTACACATATGACACTGTTATTGTTCATGACACTGTTATGAAGTGATAAAGATCGCTAAATTTATTAAAAAGGACCCAAACGTTTAAAATAAAGAAAACACCTTTTTTACCGTTATCTTCCGTTCTAACGTGTAACGATTTTAATAAAACTTCTTACACATTGTCTAAAGTACAATTGAAACAGGCATGTACAGTTTCAACCGGATACAAGCAGAAGCTTTAGAGTAGGGAAGAGATATATTTTATAATATTTTAAATTAATAGGCCGGGTAGGTAGAAAACAGTCTTATTTTAATCCAACATCCTTTAACAGACATACTCTTAAACTATAAACTTGTTTCTTATATTCAATATATATTTATAGTAAGACGCTTGCTTTAATGATACAAATAATGATTTTCTTTTAATTTTGCCTTAACTCTGCTAGGTACAAACAGTTCGTTACTTTTAATTTTGTCTTTTTTCTAACTCCGCCATGTATAAGTAGTTAGCAATGTATACGTACAGCAGTGTGATATTATAATTTATATTTAATGAAAACTGTAAGGAACATCGTTCCTACCGGGTGTCCCGCGACACCACACGTATTTTTTTAAATATATATATTGGCTGGCGTATACTTTTTGTTTCTATTTTAAATATTTTTATTTGTTCCGGGGCACAGCTGAGTGGGGGACACCTTTGTTGTAAGCTAATCTTTCTTTAGAACCTTCTTATTTCTAGATCATTGTATAGATTATTTTTATATTTATTTTGTATTGGCCAACCTGGCCAGAGCAGTTCACATCTCTTTTGCCAGTCACATGTAATGGAAGTGAGTATGTGGAAGTGATATATCTGCCCGGATAAATTATACTCTTTCATCTCAGTTAAAACCCTTCCTCGTATGTCCGCCCGGACACTTGTATACCGATCCAGTTCACCAAGCCACTGCATATTTCCAGTTCTTCCTCGTATGTCCGCCCGGACACTTGTATACCGATCCAGTTCACCAAGCCACTGCATATTTCCAGTTCTTCCTTGTATGTCCGCCCGGACATATTATATTCGTCTCCAGAGCCAGCAGTATCTGTACGTCCGATCCAGTTTGCTGACGAATGCCCACTCAAACTCTTCACCGCGCCACACACCAGGCCAATATTATAGGGTGGTCCAAAAGTCTCCCCCCCCCCTCTTAACTTTTGAACGGTTTGAGATAAATTAATGAAACTTGGGGGATCTCTACCATGCAAAGGGAAGTTTGTTTTCATGCAATCACCCACTAGGGGCAACCACCCACTTTGCCCCCAGGCCACCCAACTTCTAAATTTCAAATTGGAGTGTATATTATTGATAGCATATTTGGATTCTACAGTGAAAAATAATAAACTTTTACTTGAAACTTTTTTTTCTATTCCCAATATTTTGTCCCCCATAGGTGGGCAAAGATAGCAAAATTACCCTACCGATAATACGTTGTAAAATCTAAACGGTTAGAGATAAATTAATGAAACTTCCGTAAGTAGTAAGTAAAAGTAAGTAAAGGATCCGTCCGTATCATGTAAAAGGAAGTTTGTTTTCATGCAACCGCGCTGTAGGGGCAACCTCCCATTTTGCCCCCAGACCACCTAACTTCAAAATTTTGTCCTAGAATGTATATTTTTGATAGCAGATTTAGATTCTACGGCAAAAAATAAAAATATTTTAGTTCAAACTTTTTTTTCTACCTATAATATTTTGCCCCCTATAGGGGGGAAAAGGTATAAAAATCGTAGATTTCAGCGCCTGGGGGCAAAATGGAGGTTGCCCCCAGTACGCGAGTGGTTGATTAAACATTTCCCTTTACATGGTACAGATCCCCCACGTTCCATGACTTTATTTCAAACCGTTTAGATTTTATAACGATCTAAGTGTTATTTTTTTACTATTTCGGAAGGGTTATTTTGCTATCTTTGCCCCCCTGTAGGGGGCAAAATATTGGAGATAGAAAAGATAGTTACAAGTAAAAGTTTATTATTTTTCACCTTAGAATCCAAATATGCTATCAAAAATATACGCTCCAATCTGAAATTTAGAAGTTGGGTGGCCTGGGGGCAAAGTGGGTGGTTGCCCCTAGTGGGTGATTGCATGAAAACAAACTTCCCTTTGCATGGTAGAGATCCCCCAAGTTTCATTAATTTATCTCAAACCGTTCAAAAGTTAAGAGGGGGGGGGGAGACTTTTGGACCACCCTGTATATGTTATCTTTATTATTATAATTGTTAACAAACCCCCTTTTACTATCCAAGGCTTTCTTTGTGTTCTTTTATTATTATTTATACCTCTACAGGGCATTATGTTTTTTTTCCTTTTCATTCGAATTGGAGGATTTTCGTGGTCACCCGACTCTACAACACCAGATAAATAAATTTATCTCAGAAATGGTGTTACTGATAATAATTAAATAATAAAAAAATAAAAAAATGGAAAAATAAGTGAATTGTCTGCAGGGAAAGTATATTCCAGATTTAAATTTATCATAAAATGATTAATATTTATCAAATAAAGATTAATAATTATTAATAATTATCATAAAATTATTAATAATTATCATAAAATTATTAATAATTATCATAAAATTATTAATAATTATCATAAAATTATTAATAATTAACATAAAATTATTAGCATTTATCATAAAATTATTTAGCAATTTTCATAAAATTATTAGCATTTATCATAAAATTATTAGCATTTATCATAAAATTATTAGCATTCATCATAAAATTATTAGGAATTATCATACAATTATTAGTATTTATTATAAAATTATTATCATTTATCATAAAATTATTAGCATTCATCATAAAATTATTAGAAATTATCATACAATTATTAGTATTTATCATAAAAGTATTAGCATTTATCATAACATTATTAGCATTCATCATAAAATTGATGAGTTTATTGTAAAAATATACCACAATAGCTTATGATAAAATATAGACCGGTTTCGACCAATTCAGTTGGTGGAACTCATTGACTTCAAATGTTTAAGTTACCTTAAAATGTCAACAAAGTCAAGTTCAGCCGTTTGGATTCTTAATTAAAAATAATAATGACATAGCTTTCTCTAATTGGAGAAAGTCAAAGCGTATGATTTAGGATAGTATTTTAATAATTTATTATCATGTAATATTAAGTTAAAATTACGCATGATGATGGAGATTAAGTTCGATGAGAATTTAAAAAAAAAAGGTAGCATCAATCTTTTAGAAATCGTAAATCAAAGTTAGCTTCATTAACAGGAGTCTGTTACTATAGGGAATAAAAAAAAATCTCCAATATTCGCTTCAGGCGGTGAATTATTATTAGTCTTGCAACGAAATTGAATTATTAGTCTTGTAAAAAAATGAGAACGAGGAGGTTTAACAAATGCTTGAATGAATTGTAACAAATTTGTCTACACTATTCTGGAAAAAGGTGTTATTTGTTATTGTTAAGTTTAATTTTGAAATTATTTTTGAATGTGACCGAGTCAGTATATTTAAAATACATTATTTCATTTACATTCAAATACATATTTTTTCCCCGATCAATTTAAAATTAGGTTATTATAGGGTGGAGATTTTTTTGTTAAATAAAGTAAATAATTTTAGTATCCGCGTATTCATTTTATTAGGGTCCGTAGGCAAAACCAAGGACCCTTATATTTTCCTGCGTGTGTCTGTCCGTCCGTCCTCTCGCGTGCTCTCACGGCTATACCTTTCGTCCGATCACTTTGAAATTTGGCATGTATGTGTCTTGTACCTACCCACATATTTTAAAAATATAGCGACTTAAAAAAAAAAAAATTAGGGTAAAAAAACTTAAGCGTTAAATTTTTTTTTTTTTTTTCGACACCGTGAGGGGTATCATATGAAAGGGTACGTCGAGCTGATTACAAAAATATATAATTCTTTGGTTATAACTTTGATAGGGCGAGCGTAGGCGAGTTTGAAGCGGGTGTGAAACGTGTCCCCCCCCCCCTCTATCTCGCTTATGTGAAGTGCAAAAAATCTGAAAAAAATCCTGAACATTCTTCGACCAAAAGTAAAGATACCACTTTTTGGAAATTTCTAAAAAAATATTATTTTATTTTTTATTGACAAAATACGTTTTTTTAAAATTATGGTCTTTTCGATGTATTTATATGGTTGTAGTCCGGTTCAGTGGCAAAAAAATGCTTTATCAGAGTGTGTTATGAGAATATCAGACCCTTAGAATGGTTCAAAGTAAGCTTTTTAGCATTTTAAAAAAACACTGTTTCTATAGTGTGGCCTACGGACCCTCGCTGTGTGCTGACTAGCACACACTTGACCTGTTTATTTAACTTGACAGCTGATATTTTAAAATTGTTAGAAAAAAATGCAAAATTTTGTTAAATGTAGGTCGGTTGACGTATATCTAAAGAATAGAAAACTTTCATCCTAGTATTCTACATTACTTCCACAATAGAATTTTAGTTAATTTCAAAAGTTGTTCCACACTTACAAAATAAGTATATTTATTGAATCCAAACGGCTTTTAATGACAAGAGAGAGTGCTGAATATTTAAAACTATCGAACGAATCGCACTGGATGTAACAATAACAGGTGACAAAATATGAATCGCCAAAATTCTAAATCAACATCGAACGAAAATGATCGATGAGCGAGAGTGATGAACTTGCTCGATCGTCAAAACCAAAGAAAGGTTATGCTGTTAGGCCTCATTCACACTAGAGATTCCGGAATGCGATTCACGAATCGAAGATTCTAATGATACCAGGCGGCCTATGTATTTTGCTTATGTCCATTCAGACTACGATTCCGGTATGCGATTCGTATGAGATTCTCAAATCGAGTATCCCGTCCCCGTGAGCCGCCTCGATTCTTTTTAGAATTCTTCTTAGAAATCGGCTCATGATACATTGCGCTATATGGGCCCATTCAGACTAGGCGATTCCGAATCGCATTCCGCTTCAATCCTCTTGCTATTTATTTTCTTCAAATGAAATATTTTAATTATAAATTCATAATAATTACTGTAATATCATAAATTATAATATTTTATTATAAATAATTTTATTTACGTTATATAAATTATTTTAATTATATAAATATGTATATTAATAAATCAATGTAATATACTAGGCATCGCGTGGCTCTATCATTGAAGCGAGCGTATAGAAATAAATATGAATTGAATATTGAAAAAATAGATAATCATGAATCATGATGTGTTGATAGAAATGGGCAGAGTAATAGTACAGCGGCTTGTAGTAAGGGAACCACCCCGCATTCTTACTATTCCTCTAACCACACATCTCCTTTTCATTTATTATAAAATGTATCTCTTTGCAACAAAAAAACTACTGCATGTATCAAATTGAAATTTTGCATGCCTGTTTCAATTGTGCATTAGAATTGGTGTTAGAATTGGTGTATATGAAGTTTTATTAAAATCGTTACGTTACAACGTAAGATATCGGTAAAAAGGTTGTTTCCTCTATTAAAAACGTGTAGGTCCGCTTTAATAGTTTTAGCGATCTTTATTAATTCATAGCGGTGTCGCTGTTGGTTTTACTAAAAAATGTTATTTGAAAAAAATGTTCGTCTCATCGAATAGATGATGATAGAATCTTTTCCCGTCCTGAAATTCCAATTTAATTTTTGAACCTCTCGTTTACGCGAGCGTTGCGCGCGAACTCTTGGACGGATCTCGCTGTCCAACGAACTTAGCCTGAGTATTAGGATCATGTATACCAAATTTCAACTAAATCGGTCAACTTTTACTCAAGTTATCGTCACACGCGTAAACGTTACTGACAGACAGACAGACAGACAGACAAGATGCATATTTCGTTGAATGTAAGAAGCTCGCTTACGCTCGCTTCAATTATTTATTTAAAAATTAAATAAATATGTGTTAGTGTATAATAAAAGTGGGATAAAACTAGTAAAAGTGGGGGGGGGGGGGGGGGGGAAGAAACCGCCGAGATACGGAATCTTGATACTTTTTTGAATCTCATACACGAATTGCATTCGTGAATCGCATTCCGGAATCCCAGTGTGAATGAGCCCTTAGTTTGGTAGAATTTCAAATGTATTGCGTGCTATCAAGGAACCTAATATTAATTCACACGTATACTTCGTCAACCGAAACATGTCAAAGATAAGATTCCAATTCTACCAATTGTAGGCTTCCTATCAAAGTGGTACGACCTACCTTTACTTACTTGAATTATCAAACATTATTTTTATATAATCAGGTAATGTCCTGACGGCAACGACACACCTCGAAATTATTTGTTTTTGCTTACTAAGGCAACCACATTTATTCCAATAAAAATAAATGTTTGTTTTGATTTGTTAGTCTTCAAATAGATAGACTAACTTATCTAAGTAGATAGGTATCTAAATTAATTTACTTAATTTTACTTTCTTTCTAAATATAAAATTAAGCCATAGGCTTAATTTTATAATGATAAGGCTCGTCTTATTAATATCTTTCTTTGGTAATCTTTCTTAAGTCCGAGACAATGTAGACTATTCGAACCTTGATAGAACGTCACTTTGTAATAATTTAACAATAGGCGAGATAGTGAACTACGCCTATTCCTAATTCTTAAAATATTAAAACCCAATTTAAATGCCAAATGTTTGAACAGTTAAAAGTGCATACTAGTCTTAACGTTTAGCTAAAAGGTAAAAATCGTAACTTATTAAAGTTTACTTAAACATTTTAAGTACCAAAAATTATCATAGTGCTTAAAACTTAAATATTTTTTGAAAAATTATCATTTTATATTGACCTTTTTCTATGATTCAAAATTGTTAATTTGCCTCTCCAAGTTTACCCATTCGTAATTGCTAATTTGTCATTGGCCACTATGAGTAGTATCAAGGAGAATTCGCAAAATCACCTAGTTTCTAATTTATGTCTTGAAAGAATAATAAAGTTGTAGATACCGGTTTGAATTGATTATTATGATATTTAAAAATTAACAGATAAGAACTAGTTTTGTAAAAAAAAAAAAAAAAAAAAAAAAAAAAAATTATATTAAATACTTATATTTTTTTCTTAAATAAATTTTTATTATATTATACAAACATCAGAACTAAAAAGATAAAATGATTCAGAAATTTATTTTTACTAAAACATAAATGACAAATATTTTAGGATACTAACACGTTTATGAAGATAACCTGATAAACAAGTAACCTGAGGTAGAAGTTTACTAGATTACTACATTCAGGGCTCATAAATATAATTTTCCGCTCTGGAAGGCGTGGATAGACAAAAGATAATGGTTTATGAACTCGACATTGTCAACCAAGGTTACACGCTCGTGTTAAACAAGGCCGAAGCAACAGGTGTAATAGATTACCTGAAAGCTATAGATTACCTGAAAGAAACAATGATAATGAGGAAGGATTGTACGGGAGATGGAGGGGTCATAGTCTGGATATCTTAGCACAGATGAAGCGACATAAATCACCAATTAACAGACTACTCAGCAACCTGGTCAAGGGTTGCAGATCGGGGGTGGTGAATTTGACTCGGGAGGACACGAGAAGACAGTAGAGGGAAAGAGAGGGGCAGGTCCTGACGGGGTTGACGGCAAGAGAGAGATGATTGGTCCAAGAAATAACTGAAGAAGAGGGGGATGTGGAGGAGGCGACCAGTCTGTCTCCAACATGCCATCAGATCATGACTGCTCCAGACTATGACCCCTCCATCCCCCGTACAATCCTTCCTCATTATCATTGTTTCTTTCAGGTAATCTATAGCTTTCCATTTCATTAAATATCTTATCATGTGATTAAAGTTAAGTCTTCGACATTTATAGTTCTTAAAAGTCTGTGAAATTTAATTTAAGAGATTTGGACGGTGTTTTTGACAGAACTAGTGTTTTTACTAATGTTATTATAAGAAAATTTAACCAAATTCGTTATAACTAACTCTAAATTATTGACAAGTCTATTGATAGTGAAAAATAAATAATAATTCTTCTGTTAAATTGTTATCATTAATGTATGTCGACTGAATATACGACTACACCTTTGTTCCGAATACCAACAATTGATATGTTTACAAGTAAGGCACATTTGTAATAAACTTTCAAATAGATATACATGGATAAATAATAAATGGTTCAAATACATTTATCATCGAGTCAATAACAACCTGTAGATGAACAAATAAAATTTGATTTACATCGAATTTAAGAAAAGATTAAGGATAAAACCAAAAGTAAATTGTTTTGATTAGGTTCCTAGTTAAAAACAAAACAACCTAAAAAGAGAAGATACTAAATTAAATAAATAATAAATACATTTGTTAGTACATCCATTCAAGATTTATCCTATAAACTTGAAAGAACGTACTAAAGAAATGTCAAATAAATTTACTAAATAAAAAGAATAAATCAGTTTAATCAGTCAGTCAGGATCTAGTCAAATTTTTAAATTAATATCGTGTAGTTTGATAACATGCTATTTAATACCCTCGATACTCGATAGTATTGGCAGTAAATTTGGATTATTTTTGATTTAATGTAGGTTTATATATATATATTATTCATGAAATTTAGATATTATTTACGGTAGTAACATAACAGGTAGTCGATAATCTTCACAGGCCAGTTTTGATCATATTTCGATTTATTTATCGACTTTTTATCATCGTTATCATCTTTCATAACGACCTTTAAAGGAAGCATATTGAAATCCTTATTAAAAAACAATTCAAAGGTTTCTATAAACGTAATTCAAAGTATACTTTCTGTTCAATATTTTTGAAGGTTTTGTCATTATCACAGAACTTATCTCCTCAATTTTAGTTTAGAGCCTTATGATTTTGGTCAACTAATGGACTTTTATAGGTTAGGTATGACCTTCAAAGACTCAATATGACTTAGTTCTTATCTCTGTTCAAGCAGTAATTTGATTAAAGTTCTATAATTTTAGAACTTGATCCTATTTAAAGTCACTCGAGCGCATCTTAGATTCGGATAAAAATTAAAATCCAAATTATCTTTACTGGCTTCGACTTTGCTTGAAGTATTAATTTTAAAAAAAATACCCTGCCTGCTACTTTAAATTCTACTCGAAATATCATGAAATTTCTTTTTAAAATAATAATATTTAGTCAGTTTTTTTGTGTCTTTATTTCATTTGTTAATTTTGCTATATCGTGCAGTAAAAAGAGAACTTTACATATTATATTTAATTTATAAAATTACCTTCTTTCAGGTGATAAAATGAATGCAAACACCAAAAATCTCAGAAAAAAAACCCTCAAAATCAATTCAAACAACAAGAAACTCGGTTTTTTGTACTTTTTTACCGAACATTAAAACAACTGATCAACTTTAAATGTATTTGTCGGTTTAATTAATGCAAAATTTAAAATAATAAATAATTATACCGTCAAAAGAAAATACGATAACTTAAAAAAATAATATATTTTTGATTTTTTTTTTTACTCAAACGAAGAATTTAAAGGTACTAATTAAGACAATGAATCCAATATAATAAAATCATTTATTTGTCAAGTCATCATTTCATTTTATTTTTCCAATCAGCAAGAAAATAAATACAATACAAAAATCGAAGTAAGCAATTTTCATTTTCTATAAAAACCATCTCAGTTATGAATGAAAAACAACTTTTGCCTTGTCAAATACCATTCATCTCCGTTCGAAAAATAAACCGACTATTTTAAGAGTTGCATATATTATGTCTGTAGATAATGAAAGTGATCTTGTCGCATGGCAAGAGTGAATAATTATACCACGACAGGTTTTCATTATGCATATTTCTGTACCAAATTACCCAGTCATTTGGATATTTTAAAAGTACACACCAAATATTGACAGGTGAAAAATCGCAAGATATGGTTGCAGGTAATAAGTAAAGAAGTTTAAAAAACAATTTTGATCATTTCTATCTTAAAAATCTCTTTTCAATCTTATCCGCAAGTAAATCAGTTTTTAAAAACTTACTCGAACAGAACTGATAACTTTATCAGTAAAACTTAATACCTTCATCGTCAAGTAGTAGACAATTTCAGATCTTATTTGTTGCTATTTCATCTCTTTTATTCTTAGAATTTTTTCTTTAAAGTAATTTTATGACGCCACAAACGATAACACTAGCATTAACCATTTGTTGGTCATAATCGTGAACTAACCATCAAATTATCTTTCTATTTATAAGAGGTTAAACTTTAAATGATTGAGCAATTTATTTATGCAGGATTCTATCTTCCTTTAAAGGCCCCTATACACGGTCAAAATGTTTGCGCAAACATTTTGATTGTGTATGGGGCTGTTTGATGTTTGCGCAAACATGATGTTTGATCTGTATGGCCTAAATTTGCCCCACATCAGGTTTGCGCAAACATGATGTTTGATCTGTATGGCCTAAATTTGCCCCACATCAGGTTTGCGCAAACATGATGTATGATCTGTATGGCCTAAATTTGCCCGACATCAGGTTTGCGCAAACATCATGTTTGAGCAAAATGTTTGATTATGTATGGAGGCCTTAACAGGATCTATATAAGCAACAGAATACTTATGAACACAAACGCGCACAAAGTAGTTAGAGCGAGAAAAAAATATAAATTAAAAAAAAAAAAGTTCAGTGTTTTTTGACGTTCCATCTCCGCTTCTCGTGAAAAATGTATAGTCCTTTTTAAAGCTTATTCGTCCAAACTGATCGAACATTTACTTTAAATAAATAGGTCAAGTGTGTGCTGGTCAGCACACAGCAAGGGTCCGTAGGCCACACTATATAGTGTTTAACTGTAAAGTGTATAAACAGTGTTTTTTTAAAATGCTAAAAAGCTTACTTTGAACCATTCTAAGGGTCTGATATTCTCAAAACACACTCTGATAAAGTATTTTTTTGCCACTGAACCGGACTACAACCATATAAGTACATCGAAAAACCATAATTATAAAAAAACGTATTTTGTCAATAAGAAATACGTTTTTGTCAATAAAAAATATTTGAAAAATATTTTTTTTAAGTCGCTATATTTTTAAAATATGTGGGCAGGTACAAGACACATACATGCCAAATTTCAAAGTGATCGGACGAAAGGTGTAGCCGTGAGAGCACGCGAGAGGACGGACGGACAGACACACGCAGGAAAATATAAGGGTCCTTGGTTTTGGCTACGGACCCTAAAAAACAAAAAAAACCCGATAAGCATGCGTTGAGCGGTGTTCGATATCATTTGTGCGTGCTCATAATATGTGTTTATTAATGCTTCCACACTGCTTTCGTTCGTTAAATGTCGACCCGGTTTTTGTTACTCTTTATTTTTACATGGCCCTTTATACGAAAGTTCGTGAGTTCAGTTGGACTCTATTAGTAGAATATTTGCATCGTCTTCATAATATCTCTTAAGGTAGCCAAATAAAATGGTCTAAATTCGTGTATTATAGGCATTAAATATAACAATAAGCTCAAGTTAACTCTTTAAATTTTGTTTAATAATGCTAACAATATAACTTCTTATCTTTTAAATAAATTGTCCAAAAACAGAGGTACTTCTTTAGATTGCTACTCCCCTATGTCTTTTTTTTTAGAATATAAATGGATATAATAATTATTTATACATTTCTTTGCCTAAATAACTATTAAGACGTAAGAATATTTAGTCCAATGTACTTTTTCTTTGGGATAAAGGAATATCACACTTCTGTTTTTATAAGGGGATTAACAGTTTATGAAGAACATTCCGTACACCTTCTTTAGATTGTTACTCCCCTATGTTCTTTTTTAAAATATAAATGAATATAATTATTTATACATTTCTTTGCCTAAATAACTATTTAGACATAGGGATATTAGTCCAATGTACTTTTACTTTGGGATAAAGGAATATCACACTTCTGTTTTTATAAGGGGAGTAACAGTTTAAAGAAGAACATTCTGTACACCTTCTTTAGATTGTTACTCCCCTATGTTCTTTTTTAAAATATAAATATTTATACATTTCTTTGCCTAAATAACTATTAAGACATAGGGATATTAGTCCAATGTACTTTTACTTTGGGACAAAGGAATATCCCACTTCTGTATTTATTAGGGGAGTAACAGTTTAAAGAAGAAAATTCCGTAAACCTTCTTCAGATTGTTACCCCCCTATGTCTTTTTTTTAGAATATAAATGAATATAATTATTTATCCATTCCTTTGCCTAAATAACTATTAAAACAAATGGATATTTAGTCAAATGTACTTTGGGACAAAGGAATACCACACTTCTGTATTTATAAGGAGATTAACAGTTTAAAAAAGAACATTCCGCGCACCTTCTTTAGGTAGATTGTTACTCCCCTACAAAGGGGTATTTAGTCCAATGTACTTTGGGACAGAGGAATATCACACTTATGGTTTATATAAGACTAGTAACAGTTTAAAGAAGAACATTTCGTAGAACTTCTAATCGGTTTTCCGGGTGAAGATCGCATCTAGAACTAAAAATATTATCGGGGTTTTGTAAGGTATACATTTACTTTTAGTTTTATTAGGTTTAAAGTGCATAATTCATCTTCTTAGAGAATGTGAGAGGCCGCGACGTTCCGTCTTTGAAGCAGTTAAGTTAATCGTGATACTTAAAAGTCTAGAATCAACAAATTCAAGTCAGTTTGTAGTTGCTTTAAGTAATCATCATAATAGCTTCATCATAAAGCAAATCAAATTTAATTCCTTTTAATGATGCTTTATGTAAACTTTGCTCGGACACGCGAAGATAAATTTACTCAGGCATTCCTATCTTTTGATACGGCATCTCGAAGGAAGCGCTTCTTTGGCGTGATATTCAATTGCATTAGGTTAATGTGGAAGGGGTTTGGTATATTCTCTTATGTCCAGTAGGCTGTTCGATCGACTGTTCCTTTGTCTATAACGGTTTATATTTTGCTTCTCGATATCTTAAATTCACATGGAATTTGAAACTAAAATTTCATAGCAGCTCTAGAAGAATATATTTGGGGGGTCTGGGGGGTATCCCAAGGGAAGGTAGGGGGGGGGGGGGGGGGGGGGGGGGTCCGAGGGAAATTTTCTTTCTTACATCTATGCATGGGATAAGCTTGATCGCATCAATTTTTTTATACTTATCGGTTATAATATAATAATATATCGGAGGATTCATCGTCGTTTAGTTGCCCGATTGTGCGTTATCGACTCTTATATCAGTAAATCGTTGTCCCAATACATATTATCAATAATATTGTAGCATTAACTAAACTTTAAATGGCTTCTTTGTCTCATAAGTTAATATTTAGATCCGTTCTAAAATTTAACATAGCATCATCTTTGAAAATACCCGTTATTAACGTGTAACAGCTCTTAACGCATATCGGCAGCAATCAACTAGTGACTTGATTTTATGTTCAACTGTTGGAAAGAAGAGCTTATATAATTATTACATAAGTAATTCAATATATATATATATATATATATATATATATATATATATATATATATATATATATATATATATATATATATATATTACTTTACCATTATTAAAAAAAGGTAGCATGTTATGACTTTTGCGAAATGCAGGGAGGAAGGAAAATTCACAAACAAAGGACCTTCCTACCGGCTAAATCTTTTACTAACATTAATATATACCAACTAAATATTCTTTTAGAAAAATATAATTATTTTAAAATATTATTATTATACTATTATTATTGTAAATATTCATATTTTATTGTGCTTTGATTTTAGAACAGTCCTAATTTCTTGACATACAAATATTCATAAAAAGAAGACATTAGAAAAAATATGCAATTTTATATTCTACATAAAACCATCTAGAAAAAACATATTTTTTACTAGTTAGTCAAAAAGTAAACCAATCAAGTAGTTTACATTGTAATTAACTAGAAAGAAAAACAGTTTTTAGGGTCCGTAGGCAAAACCAATGACCCTTATATTTTCCTGCGTATGTCTGTCCGTCAGTCACCTACTCTCTCAGCTACATTCTTCGTCGGATCACTTTGAAATTTGGCATATATGTGTAAAGTACCTACGCACACATTTTAAAAATAAATCAACTTAAAAAAAAAAATTGCAACAAAATTAGGGTTTGAAATGGGTGGGAAAAGTGCCCCCCCCCCCCTCTATCTCGCTTATGTGAAGTGCAAAAAATCCTGAACATTCTTCGACCAAAAGTAAAAGATACCACTTTTTTGGAAATTTCGAAAAAAAAAATTATTTTATTTTTTTATTGGCAAAATACTTTTTTTTTGATAATTATGGTCTTTTCGATGTATTTATATGTTTGTAGTCCGGTTCAGTGGCAAAAAAATACTTAATCAAAAGTTTGTTTATGTGTTTTGAGAATAACTCATAGGATAGTTCAAAGTAAGCTTTTTAGCATTTTAAAAAACACCATTAATAGGGTACTACTTAATCAATACAGTGTGGCCTACGGACCATCGCTGTGTGCTGACTAGCACACACTTGACCTGTTTATTCTTTGTATCTTACGGAGTAAACGTGCAGTTGTACGAGTGAACAATTTGATAACTACTTTCTACTATTTTATATACGTGAAGACTTACTTGGTTGGTTTATTTTATAAGTAACGAGTAAATATAAAGTTTTACTTGCATAGATTTATTTCATAACTTACGAGTAAATGAGCAATTTTACTAGATGACTTACTTGAGCAGTTTTATTTTATAAATTTTGAGTAAATGGACAGGGTTTCTTGTTTAGTTTATTTGATAATTAATGTGAGCGATTTTACTTGACGACTTACTTGATTGGTTTACTTTATATAAGCAACTAATAAATAGACATCAGTTTTAGGTTACATGCGCAGTTTTATTTAATAACTTAAGAGTAAATGAGCAGTTTTACTTGATGACTTACTTGATTGGTTTACTTTATATAAGCAACTAATAAATAGACAGTTTTAGGTTACATGCGCAGTTTTATTTAATAACTTAAGAGTAAATGAGCAGTTTTACTTGACAACTTACTTGATTGGTTTACTTTATATAAGCAACTAATAAATAGACAGTTTTAGGTTACATGCGCAGTTTTATTTAATAACTTAAGAGTAAATGAGCAGTTTTACTTGACAACTTACTTGATTGGTTTACTTTATATAAGCAACTAATAAATAGACAGTTTTAGGTTACATGCGCAGTTTTATTTAATAACTTAAGAGTAAATGAGCAGTTTTACTTGATGACTTACTTGATTGGTTTACTTTATATAAGCAACTAATAAATAGACAGTTTTAGGATACATGCGCAGTTTTATTTAATAACTTAAGAGTAAATGAGCAGTTTTACTTGATGACTTACTTGATTGGTTTACTTTATATTAGCAACTAATAAATAGACAGTTTTAGGATACATGCGCAGTTTTATTTAATAACTTAAGAGTAAATGAGCAGTTTTACTTGACAACTTACTTGATTAGTTTACTTTATATAAGCAACTAATAAATAGACAGTTTTAGGTTACATGCGCAGTTTTATTTAATAACTTAAGAGTAAATGAGCAGTTTTACTTGACAACTTACTTGATTGGTTTACTTTATATAAGCAACTAATAAATAGACAGTTTTAGGTTACATGCGCAGTTTTATTTAATAACTTAAGAGTAAATGAGCAGTTTTACTTGACAACTTACTTGATTAGTTTACTTTATATAAGCAACTAATAAATAGACAGTTTTAGGTTACATGCGCAGTTTTATTTAATAACTTAAGAGTAAATGAGCAGTTTTACTTGACAACTTACTTGATTAGTTTACTTTATATAAGCAACTAATAAATTTACAGTTTTAGGTTACATGCGCAGTTTTATTTAATAACTTAAGAGTAAATGAGCAGTTTTACTTGACAACTTACTTGATTGGTTTACTTTATATAAGCAACTAATAAATAGACAGTTTTAGGTTACATGCGCAGTTTTATTTAATAACTTAAGAGTAAATGAGCAGTTTTACTTGACAACTTACTTGATTAGTTTACTTTATATAAGCAACTAATAAATAGGCAGTATTAGGTTACATGCGCAGTTTTATTTAATAACTTAAGAGTAAATGAGCAGTTTTACTTGACAACTTACTTGATTGGTTTACTTTATATAAGCAACTAATAAATAGACAGTTTTAGGATACATGCGCAGTTTTATTTAATAACTTAAGAGTAAATGAGCAGTTTTACTTGATGACTTACTAGCGCAATTTTAATTAATTTTACGAGCCATATTTAAAAAAACGTTTTATCATCTATTTTTATTGTGGTCTGTATTTTTTAAAAGAAGAATTGCTATAACTTTAAAAAAAATTATAATTACTTTTTAATGCGTCACATATTTTTTGTAAAGGAAGTTTATATAGAGATATTTATTAAAAAAAAGAGGTGGTTTATTTATAAACCTGTTGTATATTTGCACTGTCTGGTTAGTCTGATAATTTGAAGCTTACTCAGAATAGGGGGAGAGAAGAAAATTCTTTATTAACTGCTTAGATCGATAAGTCTGTCTCTCCATTTTGTAGAGGAAAAATGAAAATTTGTTTAAAAAAAGCCATTTTAAAAATAATCTTCCGTAGTGACTTAATTATACTAAAAAAAAATCAACGTTTCAAAAACAGACGCGTCTTTGGATTAAATGAAGCCTGAAATGAAAGCTATAAGAAGAGATCCTTTCTATAAAATTTTATATTAAATAGAAGATTTAAGTTTCAATTAATTCCACCAGACATTCAATTCTGTATTTGCTCTTTACCTTAACGAGACTTCATTTCATGTTTAATGTTCTAGACAGGTACTTGAAAAACAAGTGGCTGTAGATACGAAGGGTAAATTTAATCTGTATATAGTTAACTATTTCAATTACGACGATGCAAATAGGATATGCTTAAAACCGTATACTTAAAACAACTTGACACATTTGCTTAAAAACATGGAAACTAAAATTTAAATTCATACGGTTCTTCATTAGATAAACAAATCATGAATTGTATATCTGTTCATTGCGCATGCGCGTTTCATAATTCCTCTTTTTTCCGCCCTAGAGCAGTAAAAAAGAAGAATTCTTCACCTTTACGCACGATTAACGAGTTTGTTTACATTTAACAAAACAAATTTGGTGTTTGTTTAATTATTAAAGTAACTATTTATATCGAGTTTTTAGTGAAAAACAATGATTGCTTTATGTCATTATGACGAAACTGGAAGAATAATACGCCTCCCGAAATAATTAATTCGGCACAAAATACAACTAATGAATTAAAAGAGAAATACGAACTTACATAAAGGAAGTTTATTAAATAATGTTGTCTTTATTTATTGTTAAAATCCAACAATCGTAAATAAAGTACGGTACGCAATTCGTGCGAAAACTGCATTTTGCTTTGCTCGAGTGGTTTTACTACCCTCGCAACTTCCATACTCGCATGCAAAATGCTATTTTCCGCACTAGACGCTTAATATAGTATTTTATTTATAGTTTTAAGACCTGGAACAGACGGCAGAGTTATTGAATATATATTTATATAAGGGCAATTCACTACTTCATAAATTATTAGTATTTGTTTATACGTTTCTCAGAGTCAAAAACATGTTGTTTTTTTTCCTCAATTACCCTACAAAATTGTAGAATCAAAAATCTAATTATCTATAGAGACCCACAATGAATAAGATTCAGAATAAAAACCGAATTGATCATTTCATTGTCAAAACACCACAGTAACTAAAGTTCAATACAAACGGGTTTCAACCCCTTTAATTGTGAAACAATTGTCTTGCGTATCCCTTATTGTCCATACACCAAATAAATGATTATGATTACCAATTTAAGTAATCGAAACTAATTAAAACATGTTATTGTGGTTTTATGACAATAAATTGATCTATTTTGATCATAGAGTTGTATTCACTAAAATAAACAGTAATATGGGAAGTTGATTTTTCTTTAATTTACAATTTATAAAAATTACCGAAAGATTCATTAATTGAAGACTGATAAAACACTTTTGTATCTTCTTATTTTAAGCTTTTGATTTCTAATTCTAAAACATTCTAATGTAATTATTATATTTTATTAATTGAATTGAATTTTCTTTTTCAATCTTTGTGTCATATGATCTATATTTCTTAACTTACATTTTCGATGGTAATTAAAATCATTCTTTGTGTGTTCTTCCTTTCTTTATACGTATTTTAGGTATTGTTTAGTTATTAAACCTACCCCTTGAAAATGCTCAGGTTATAATACAAAAGCTCTCCCTACGCTTCTTGATCTTTTGGATTCAGAGGAATATCTTTGCAATCAAGGGAATTCAACAGTGGGAAACAAAACAATAGAAATCAAGAAAGCTTCTAATTTCTTTATTGTGCGGATGAGTGGAATTATTTTACGTCTGCTTTGTAATTCACAGAAAAATACCTTTAGTTAACACTGATTAATGTCTATTATTTCTTTTTCGCTCTCGTAAAGTCAAAGTTCGTGATTTATTGTTTACCTATATTTCACCTATCACTTAATGTAAATGTTTCAAAAGATGTTTAACCATTTGATTAAACGAATACGAGATTGTCTTATCTATAAAATTCAACATTTTAGTGGAATTAACGTATGCACAAACGCAGGTAGTACGATAAACAGGTCAAATGTGTGCTAGTCAGCACACAGCGAGGGTTCGTAGGCCACACTGTACAGTTTAAGTAGTACCGAATTGATGGTGTTTTTTAAAATGCTAAAAAGCTTACTTTGAGCTATCCTATGGGTCTGATATTCTCAAAACACATAAACAAACTTCTGACTGAAAGTTATAAAAAACGTATTTTGTCAATAAAAAATAAAAAAATATTTTTTTCGAAATTTCCAAAAAGTGGTATCTTTACTTTTGGTCGAAGAATGTTCAGGAATTTTTTCAGATTTTTTGCACTTCACATAAGCGAGATAGAAGGGGGGGGGGGCACGTTTCACACCCACTTCAAACTTGCGTATGTTCGCCCTATCAAAGTTATGACCAAAGAATTATATTTTTTTTGTAATCAGCTTGACTTACCCTTTCATATGATACCCTTCACGGTGCGTCGAAAAAAAATTTAAACCTTAAGTTATTTTACCCTAATTTTTTTTTTTAAGTCGCTATATTTTTAAAATATGTGGGCAGGTACAAGACACATACATACCAAATTTCAAAGTGATCGGACGAAATGTGTAGCCGTGAGAGCAGGCGAGAGGACGGACGGACAGACACACGCAGGAAAATATAAGGGTCCTTGGTTTTGCCTACGGACCCTAATAAGGGCTATTATCTGAACGTCAAATGAAACAACATTTCTGAGGATAAAGTAGTTATTATTCGAGGTGCTTAAGATATGGTTAGCACCTACGTTAGCATCTTGAGCCTCTTATAAACACTAATCTGTTGAAGCTATGTTTTTATTGTGTTTGTATACATTGCTTATCTAATAACAGCAAATTGGATTTCTAAAAAATTCCTACCAGAATTTTATATACGAAATTTCATAAAATTGTGGTTACAATATTGTTGTGTTACTTTCTACCCACCGACCCATCTAGTCATAATTGTGAAGTGGTATTACAAAATTTCAATCAAAACTACCAATAATTCTGATCATCATACTGTCAAACATTTTATATAATGTCTAATCAAATTGAACAGAATTCGATATGTGAAACTAGTCATTATCAAGCAATGTTTGATTTAACAGCAGTAGATTGTCAATGAGTATGATGCAAGATTATTTATACATCCTCTTGACCACTAGACATTGTAAACTAATCATTTATATACAACGATGAAGGAAATAAATTATTCCGTGTCAGGTGACTTTAAAAGAAAAAAAAAAAAAAATCGAATAATGGGATAAAAGAGATTGCATGATAGTTATTTATGACTTGAAGCCGAAGATTAAATGCTTGATGACACTGTTTTTACTACAGGTTTTAAACCTTTAGACAGGTGGCAGACATTACTAGACACTCGACGGACTTAGGATAACGCTTAATTAAAGGTGATGGGAATCAAAAGACTTAGTAGAGAAAAAGGTTTTGCTTTACTGTTCGTGCTCTTTCCTTCTTTCCGCCAGGATCCTGCTAACTACAAAACATAACGTCGATAATTATTTATGTTTATTAGATGCAATCCAAAGTTTAAATTGTTATCCTATAAACCGTAGGGAATATCAGTACCATTTAGTCCAGACCTAAATTGAGCATTAGGTAATTGTTCTTTAATTAATAACTAGCCAACCAGCATTGGATCAAGTAGAATTCTGATACAAATCCAGGATGTTCTTATAAAAATTTGTATACAGGCATTACAGTAAAACATGGTTAAACAAGAGATGTTGCACAGAAAACCAAGGCAGTTGAAAGTTATATTTAAAATAGGGCTAAGAAATCTTCACTTAGAAGCTACTACTCCATTTTAAAGAACTAACTCAGTGGCGCAACAGCTCTTCCTAGAACTACTTCATTTTAATGAACTAACTCAGTGGCGCAACAGCTCTTCCTAGAACTACTTCATTTTAATGAACTAACTCAGTGGCGCAACAGCTCTTCCTAGAACTACTCCATTTTAATGAACTAACTCAGTGGTGCAACAGCTCTTCCTAGAACTACTCCATTTTAATGAACTAACTCAGTGGTGCAACAGCTCTTCCTAGAACTACTCCATTTTAAAGAACTAACTCCGTGGCACAACAGCTCTTCCTAGAACTACTCCATTTTAAAGAACTAACTCCGTGGTACAACAGCTCTTCCTAGAACTACTCCATTTTAATGAACTAACTCCGTGGCACAACAGCTCTTCCTAGAACTACTCCATTTTAATGAACTAACTCCGTGGCACAACAGCTCTTCCTAGAACTACTCCATTTTAATGAACTAACTCCGTGGTACAACAGCTCTTCCTAGAACTACTCCATTTTAAAGAACTAACTCCGTGGCACAACAGCTCTTCCTAGAACTACTCCATTTTAAAGAACTAACTCCGTGGCACAACAGCTCTTCCTAGAACTACTCCATTTTAAAGAACTAACTCAGTGGCACAACAGCTCTTCCTAGAACTACTCCATTTTAATGAACTAACTCCGTGGCACAACAGCTCTTCCTAGAACTACTCCACTTTAATGAACTAACTCCGTGGCACAACAGCTCTTCCTAGAACTACTCCATTTTAAAGAATTAACTCCGTGGCACAACAGCTCTTCCTAGAACTAGTCCATTTTAAAGAATTAGCTCCGTGGCGCAACAGCCCTTCCTAGAACTACTCATTTAAAAAACAATCTCCGTGGACAAGAGAGCTATGAGCTACCGGCGACCTTTGCTTTTAAAGTAGGTATAGAAAATACAATCAATACAAGTTTGTCTGTATGGTTTTATGAAAACTATTGCAAAGGGTTTGCAATGTGCCAAGGAAATAAAGATTCTACCCTCTCTTCTTCACATTATTCCCACCGTGTGAACAATAACTGTATCATTTTTTACAATGTAAAAAAAAAACTATATATAGATTTAATGTTAAAGTCAGATAAAAGTCATAAGCTATCAAGAAGTGCAAATAGACGAACAATAAGCAAACTAGAATTCATGTATGCTAAAATTAAGACAAAACGTGTTTAAGGATGTCTAATATGTGTAATCCATTGAAAGTCGAATATCTTATCTGATTCCTTATTCTTTCTGAAAGCCGTAGAATATGTGAGTTTGAGGTTTGCATTTATTGTTTAGAAGGTTGTTGAGAACCCTTAGTACTCAGACAAGAGTTGAAGGGTTGAGTGATAAGGATCGAGTATAAGAGAAGGGTTTGCAGTGTGAAAGAGCCAGTATTCCAGGCTCCGTAATTTGATGTTAAGTATTCTTTAAAAAACAAGAGTAAATCCAACTCTTACTAACCTTTCCCTACAATAACACCCCATGTAAAACATTTTGACCTAAGAACAAAACTTATATTTAAAGATAGAGCAATCACAGGTATAAGGTTAGTAGTTAGTTTTTGAGAGTTCTGGATATAGGATTTCGCTTTAAAATACTGTAACCGGCATTTTTCACGGAGGAGTTCGGATAACATCTCTGCAATAAGTATAACCTAACGAATCACCTATAAATTTCGAGGGGTTGATACGTTGCTGATTTAGTTAGAAGTACGTGTGTGTTAATTACCGATACTCGTGAGGAGTAATTTGCTGGGACAGTGATGAAAATGTGAAATTAAGCGTAAAACTTAGAACATACGTTCACGGTAATATAACAAATGTTCAAACAATCATACAACCCTTAAGTCGTACTTAGAGTTTTAAATGGTTTACCCGATTCAAAAGTGGTTTTAAATGTATCACTATGGTAGTTTTGCTATATGGCGATGCAGTCTTTCCATCTTTATTCCATAGCAAGTAAAATGAACTCAGGACAAGGTAGGCCACCAACAGACGAATATCATGTAGACAAAATAAATAATTATCTAAAGGTTGAGAAAGGGTGCGGAAGGATATCCCCGCACAGTCCGCCTTGTCAATTAGAGAAATTTCGAGTTGAAAATCAAAATACTGTTTTTCCTCAGCTCCTTTACCACCCTGACGCGACATAGTGTCAGCTGACGTTTCCTAAATAAATATCAGAATTGAAGAGGAGACGTTTTAATACAATTAAGAAAGCCATAACGAAATCGGCCAAGTAAAATTGATTCTTGAATTGGAAACTCCGCTCTGTATTACAGTGTACATCAGAAGAGGAGGAATAAATACTTCACAAGTTTCAAGTAAAAATATCCCAAAGGTAAACCCAAATAAATCAGAAAAATAATGTTCCGTCACTTTTTGAAATTACCTCTATTATCGTAAATAGAAAAGAAGTACATCCAAAAATACTAAAATTACGTTCTTGCACATTATTATAATTGGGCAAGTGAACATTTTTACTCAGTCTTAAGCCTTGTTCGCACTTGGCAAGTAATTTAGTCGAGTGGCGAGTAATTTAGTAACCGAGCTAGTAGCAACTTACCAAAATCGTTCGCAGTTGGCGAGTAATTTAGTCGAGTGGCGAGTAGATTATTAAATAAACGTATCCGAACGGCAAGATTTTAGTAAAGTAATTTAGTCACTTACTAAACTACTTGACTAAATACCCAATTCATTTTACTCTATTTTTTCGGGCGAGTAGAGCCTCTACCCACCCCGCATACTATCCACTAAGGAAGTGCGAAGTTGTAAAATTAGTTTATTTCATAAGTTGATATCTGCAGTACAACAAATATGTCACGATGGAATGAAGAGACAACGTTGAAGTTTGTTACGAACTAATTGCAACACGAGTGCCTGTGGGACTTTAAATCCCCGCTTTATAAAAATAAACAAATCAAGCAATCTGCTTTTGTTAATATTGAAAAAAAAATGAATATACCTGGATTTGGTGAGAAGGAGATAAAATCAAAAATCAAAAACATCAGGTAGGAGTTAAATGTTTTTATTAATATCTAATAATTATAAATTCAATTTTTAAGTTTTTGGTAGTATTCATACTACGGAAAGTTTAAATTTTAATTTAAATCAAATTATAATTATTATTAACACTGGAAGACAGACAGAGAAAATAGACTCTAGCGCCGGGACTTGAACAACGGGCCTCTACACTGGAAATGTAATAATTTAATTTGATTTAAAATAATAATTATGTAGTTACTACAAAAAAAGCATATTCATTTCTTCTTCAACTTCTTCTAAAATAGACATTGCAATAAGCATTATTAGCTTATTTAATTTTTTGCGTTGCCTGTCCATGTTGCAAATACACTAGCTACTAATGTACTAGATAGCTTAGTAAAGTGCAAGAGCGAACGATTTTTGGCGAGTTGCTACTAGCTCAGTTTCTAATCTACTCGCCACTCGACTAAATTACTCGCCAACTGCGAACGATTTTTGGTGAGTTTTCTAGCTCGGTTACTAAATTACTCGCCACTCGACTAAATTACTTGCCAAGTGCGAACAAGGCTTTAGCGCAGTGGTTATACAGCACACAGTGGCAGGGTAGGTATATTTTAATCTCTGAATTATTGTTTTGATTTAAGTTCGTAAAATTCCCATATACTTAAGGTAATACTTCTTTCTCTATCTGAGTAAATTAAGTATTTTCCGATCGCAGGTATCATCGTTTATAAAATATTCCAGAATATCTAACTTCCTCGAACGAGGGTTTACTTTACTGTATAAAATAGCTTCGTCACCATTTCAAACAAGTAAATTTACATTTTTTTTGAGAATGAGAAAATCGTGGTCTAGAAACATCTACTGGTTTTAACGAAGTCGGAGAAAATAAGTATCGGTCAAAATAAAGTTAAATTCCTTCGAGCCTCCACCTTCTTAGAACACTTATTCTACCTGTTCGAGTAATTTACTTTTTCGAAGCTGACTATATATACAGACAAGTGAAGGGATAAGAGTAGAAGGCTTCAATCATTAGAACGTGACAGGAAGATGAGACCTAGACATGAAAAAATATATACTTCAATTAAAAAGGTAAAACTAATTAAACCTTTATTTATGACGGAACAAGTCGACCTCATTTTGTTACTCTGTCATCTTTTAACTGATTTACTTCCAGCACTAAAAAAACTCCAACCTTTAAATAAATATTAAGTAGAAAAAGGTATTAAACATATTTAAGGTTAGTTACAAGCTAGTTAAAGAATAAATAATTATAAGAAGGTGAAACAAGTATGTTTTAACACTAAAAAATTAGATTTGGGGCTTACATTTTTTTCAACCAGCATAAGGTTGAAGGCAGTGGCGTATCCAGGGGAGCACAGGGGGCACGTGCCCCCCCCCCCCCCCCCCCCCAGACGGGCCTAGACCCAATAGAGTAAAAAAAAAAAAGTATTTTTTTTAATACATATTTTTACATTCACCTCAGAAATGCATAAAAGTGCTGTTTTGAGAGGTCATATTTTCAAAAAAAAATTTTTTTGGGGGGGGGGGGGGGGGGGAGGGGGGGCAGCTGCTTTGTAGAATAAGGAGTTCCCTTTTCTTGTTACCACTACAAATACCCCCCCCCCCCCATCTAAACTGACTTAGAATGTGCCCCCTCCAGACCTAGCCGCTGGATACGCCACTGGTTGAAGGGCTTCACTTTCGAGTGTAGATAAAGTGAGTAAATTGAAAAATAAATAAATGAATGTTACAAATTTCAAATGAAATATCTTATAGGTAATATAAATAGAGCATTTATCCTAAAGTTCCATTTTGGCTTAAGTTAAGTACATATTTATAATTTAGGATTGAAAGTGGAAAAAGTAATCGTAGATCGATAACAAATTAAAGTTCTTTCAGATTGAGATAGCTTTTGCTTGTAAATTCAAGTTGTTTCGATATTAAGTAGAAGTAAATTTCATAACGGTCATTTAAACAAAGGCAAATTAATGTTAAAGTGTGTGTCGTTAAGTTCAAGTCTATTTCGTGGTAACTAATTAGTTGTATTTGCCCCTAATTAGTAAATTCAAAGCACAATCATATAAGAACGATATGTTCAAAATACAATTCATGCTGGCTATTAAAACTAGGCGACTAAATGGTAAATTCAAAGAACATAATCACAAAGCGAATAAAGTTGGTTTCATAATTACGTTCGTGGTGTTGGATATAAAATATGTGTAACTAGGCAGATTCGAATGTAATGTGTAAAAACTCTTGGTCCGAAAAATTGTATCAGCAGATAATTTGTGTGTTCTATTTAATTTTAAAGTTATGTTAGGATTAAAAGTTGGGGGGTGGGTTATAAGTAGGGTGACCATAAGTAAGTTTATAAGTAAGAAATAACCGGGGGGGGGGGGGGGGGGGAGGATTTGAGGGAAAAGTAACTGCATATTTTTACAGGCAAATTTTTATTTTAATTTTCACAAAATTAAAGTAAGAAGTAAAATACGAAACAATTTAGTAAAAATTGTTTACTCTCAATAGTCAGAACTAATAATAATTTTTATAAAAATTTAAAAAAAAAGTGAAAAAACTACTATGGTAAAATAACATAAAAATAGGAAGGTACGAATTACATATATCTTAAAATTCCCGATATTAAAATATTAGGAACTTTTTAAAAATATCAGTAAACCTAGAATTCGAGGCGGATTTTTTTTCTCCAATTTTAAAGTATTTAAAGCCGAAGAAGTTCGGCTTAAATTCGAATTACGGTAGTGACGAATCATCTGAATCGATAATAACTTTAAATTGATAATTACTCCAATTGAATAAATATTTACTAACATTGAAAGCGTCTCATGGCGTACGGGACAGTTTTTCATTTTATCCAGATCTTCTGGATAAAATGTCCCTTTTCCCGAAAACGGGACATTTTTGGAAACCGTCGGGACGCCTTCAAAATATTAAAAAAACGGGACGTATGGTCACCCTAGTTATAAGCCATGAGCAAGTGACCCGTTTACATCGATAAAAGGAACGAACAAGGGATTACAAGGTGACCTGCGGGAAGGTTACAAGCATATTAATGGTATTTATGAAGTCCGCTAGTGGACCACAGTGTACCCTCAACCCACGTCGGCGACGACTCGGTACTGTCACAGGTCGGACAGACCCAAATGTCGAGGGTGATGGTACAAGGGTAAGTGGATCGGAATGTGATGCGGATGCGAATATTTTCAGTGTCCGTAGAGTAAATATGTAAATACGGGGAGTGGGCGAGGGCGGGGGTCAGGAGGTCGGCTGGGGAGCCCGGGGTTAATAAGAACCTCAGGAGTCCGGCCGGAAACCCTTCGGCCAACCTTACCTCCCTCTAACGAGCTACACTTTCCCCTCGTTTAAACTGTAATATCTCTTTTATCTACACCTACTCGGACGCATAAACGGATTTTTCTTCGGTCTCAGGCCTCGGGTAATTATTATTCTTGGGATCTGTATAATTATGTCGAAGAAGGAACCGAGCCGGGAGGAAGCGTCCGACCAGTTGTACTACACCGCTGTCGGAGGCGCCGGAGTACTCTGAGACGCCGACAACCGATCCTTACTTACACTCACACGACAATTATACTTTTGTTTTTGTTTGCCGATATAATACTCTACTTGACTCACCTCAAGTACTCGAACGTCGGTCGTAGGCATTATAACATCCGAAGGAGAAGTACCTTGTCTACAAGTAAAACTAGTAATTAGCATCACAGAATTTGAAAGATTGATTTATACGGCGAATCGTCGGCCCTATAAATCTCTATGCTAATTCAATTTGGAATAATCATTATTGTGGATGTTCTCAATCATTGTAATTTTAATTGTCTGCTTACACCTTATTACCATAATTCTTTTTTGTGCACATTTGTTTCTTTAGTATTCCATTTACATTGCACTGTCATTCTGTCATGAAAATTAGGGTTTATGAAGATAAATGTATGCAGTCATAGCCACAATAATAAAGTTATGAAACAAACTGACCATCACGTTTTAAAACTCAATTCAATTGATTGGGTGGGCAATAATAATTATACTCCCGATTAATTTTTTTTTGTTATCTAAACCTATCAATATCGTACAGGAATATTTGGCCATATGGACAGTAGGTATGGTACAGTCGTATACAGGTTCATGATACAAAGTTAAAAATATATTTCATAAAAGTAGGCAAAATAAAAATCTTGACTTCTTGAAAAAAAAGCATATTACTTTCAAATTTAGGGATATAGTTTCTTTTATATTTATATAATAATAACACAATATATAGTAGAATGTATGTATGTATATGTAGTACTGCATGTACACACACACACACACACATATATATATATATATATATATATATATATATATATATATATATATATATATATATATATATATATATATATATATATATATATATATATATATATATATATCTAAATCAAATTATAATTATTATTAACTACGGGAAACAGACAGTGAAAAATACACTCCAGCGCCGGGATGTATTTCATCCCGGCGCTGGAGTGTATTTTTCACTGTCTGTTTCCCGTAGTTAATAATAATTATAATTTGATTTAGATTAAAATTTAACTTTCCGTAATATGAAAACTACCAAAAACTTAAAAATTGAATATATATATATATATATATATATATATATATATATATATATATATATATATATATATATATATATATATTTATATATATATATGTAGAAGAATGTACATGTGTAACCATGGTGGATACAACTAACTTAGTATTCAGTTTACTTAGTCTAACGATATTGAGTAGATTGTGACAGAAGGCTAGACGCATTCTATAAGCCTCTAAAGCATTTTCTTTAAAAAACCTGTCCTATAAAGCAATTTTTGAATAATTTGTATAAATCTACTAGAAAACCTATGCAAATCATAGTTAAATGGATCTGAGCCACGCAAACAACAGAACACAGATATAAGTAAAACTAGCTTATAGGTAGAGGTACGGAATTTTCGCATAAAAAAACCCAGAAATTTCGCTAAAATTCGTATATTTTATAGTATATATAGAATAAAACAACTTTTTTATACTCTTAAAATTTACCTTTAATGTTAATTAAAAGATAACGTTGTTATTTCAACATTTGATTCTTCTAGATTCGCTCTTCTGTCAGTAACGACAACATTATATTAACTACTTTTATTTTTTTTATTTTTTTATAGTACTATACTACTTATATAGTAGTAGTACTTACTACTTGACGGGCGTGGGAGATAAATAATTTTGCAGGGAGACTTAAATCTTTTCGTTACAAAAACACTACTTGTTTGTTATACAGTGATACCTCAGGTTAAGAAATTAAATTCGTGTCACGAGCTTCTAAGAAGGGCGCCGGAAACTCGCCTAACCAAGTTATTTCGAGCTTTCAGTGAAAAGTTGAACCTTCTGTGAAAAGATGGTCTCTTTCGTTTCTAACTATGTATTTACACTGAACATACTTGTTAGCTCCTTTGATCATTCAGCGAAATGCCGTTGGCTTCTTTAGGCAATTGATAAATTTTAAGCATTTTTTTTTTTTTTTTTAATTATTCTTAAGTGTTCGCTTGAATACTTTCTTAAAAATATTATTATTTATATTAATTGAAACATTTTTCATAGAAATTTTATTTGATTGCGGCGGCATTGAAAACTATTGTTCTTAAAATATGCATGCTACGTGATTAATAATAATATGTACATTTCGCATCTATTCGCAAATATAAGCAATTTTCGCATAAATTCGCGTCTATTTCGTAAAAACGAAAATTCCGTACCTCTACTTATAGGCAGTGAAAGCAAAGAGCCGATGTTTTCTTACCAACACGTCTTTTAATTCGCAGCGTCTTTAATTGAGCACCAACCAAGGTCTATTCCTACCTCTTGTCTTACACTACCAACCGTTTAAAACCTGTAGTAAAAACAGTGTCATCAAGCATTTAATCTTGGGCTGCAAGTCATAAATAAGCGTCGTGCAATCTCCCCTATCCCATTATTTGATTTTCTTAATGTCACAAGCCATCAATTATTCGTTTTAATTAAACTTGTTTTACATACGGGATCGCATAGCAGCCACTAATTAAGTGAGGTTTAATATTGAATTTTTTTAAATATAACCACTAGTTAGGCTTCGAGGCCATCCATCAAATCGGTTTCTAAATATGTTTGAAAAAAAGCAACAGAAAAACCACACGACCGTTCGTCCATTAAATAAAATTCCATTAAGTGACTAAAAATTTATGAGTTTGTAAAGAAATTTGAAACTCGCCAATTTAAAATAGGGCTTTTTTGAATATCCAACAAGCCCGAATATTATTTTAACTCATTAATTTTATTTTGTAAAATCACTTAAAACGCATTTGACAATCTATTCTATTTTTCAAACCAATCAATTTGTTAATTAAAAAAATATTGGACTGAGGTTAAGTTTTATGAGTACAAATATAATTTAGAAATTTTATATTCTAATAATTTAATTTCGGTTATCGATTCATAAAATAAATACCTAGTTGTGCATAATAGAATAAAAAAATTAAGTTCGATTTTGAAACAATTGGGAATCGCGGTTGGACTAGGCTATATGGGGCATCATGTATAGAAATGCAAAAACTAACAAATATAATGCATACATAATTAAAGTGTTTCCTGTATATTGCTATAAATTGCATTATTTATGTATTCTTTTTCATTTCATACTCTCTAGAAAAACCAGATACGCTACATCGAAGCCTACAACAGATACATACGCCTAAAATTCCCAAAATCGACCTGTATACAGCTGTGTCTCAAAACAATTGTATTAAATTGTATTAAGAGAAAACTTATGAAATGAAGAAGAATCCATAATTGGTGCATTTTTATCAATATGTAGAAAAGACTTTAATTATATGTGCCAGTTTTTTTCTTTTTTATACATGATGCCCCCATATAGGCTAGTTCAACCCACAGATGGTAATGTGTAAAGTGTTTGATCCTTCCTTCCTCGAATAACCAAATATTCTTCTCTACAAGGAAAGAAAATAGTATTTGTTACGTTTGCGATTTAAATTTATCGTAAGAGACTTTATCTACGATTGATACGAAATATAAACATTATATCTCTGTTTTGATGCGTAGAAAGTGATTCTTTTCGTACTTGTATTCATTGCGCATGCGCGTCTCATAGTTCTGAAGAATTCCTCTTCTTTACCACGCTAGCGCGGGAAAGAAGAGGAATTCTTCAGCTTTACGCACGATTAGCGAGTTTGTTTACATTTAACAAAACTAATTTGCTATTCTTTTATTAAAGTAACTGTTTATATCGAGTTTTTAGTGATAAACAATGAATGAATCAAGTGGCTTTGACGAAAATGTAGAGAATAATACTCCTCCAGAAATAATTAATTCGGCAAAAAATACAACTAGAGAGGATTCAAGATTAATGCCATCTTTATTAAGAGAAGAGATACGAACTTACATAGAGCAAGTTTATTTTTTTCTGTATTTATTATTTAAATCTAACAATCGTAAATAAAGTACGGTACGCAACTCGTGCGAAAACGGCATTTTGCATTGCTCGTGTGGTTTTACTACCCTCGCTGTCGCTCGGGTGCAAACTCCACACTCACATGCAAAATGCAACTTTCCGCACTCGACGCGTAATGTACTATTAACATTTCCAATATGTGTCATGAAATAAACGAGCAAAGTTTAAAAGTCGTTTAAGCTGCTTAAACAATTCTTTGTAAAAAAAATCATCGTATCTTTGAGCGTAAAGAACGTTGTCTTTGAAAAGAGATAACAACAAATAAAGGTAACAAGTTAAAGACACACAGAATGATTTAAAACCATTATTTGTTGTGACATTTGATGATGTCCGACTCTTATGAATGAAATATGGTCTGAAGAAAATGACCGGCCATGATAATGGCTCTAAAATGCGTCTAGTACCGAGAGAATAGAATACCATTATCCTTGGTCTTAAAGATCGAGTGAATCTTTAACCTCCGAGTGTTTCGGGTCATGATAATATTTTTGTCCTTCTCTTTATTTATATCTCTTGTTTAATCTGTTGCTTTTGACTGCAATGGATTTTTTTTTTGTAACCTTCGCTCGAAAGAAACAGAGGAAATGACACAATAATGCAATTGGAAGACTGTAATAATTGATCGTGACGATCATAAATATACTTATGTTCGTGTGTAAATCTCTCTTTGCATTGGGTGAAAAAAGGTCGAATTTAAATCCTACACTCGTCTAGTTAGAATTTCATAAATTTAAAAGTGAATCTAACTGGTTAATAATAAGACAAAAAAACATTGCAATTGAACTGAGAATACAAATTACTAATAACAAGCGACGAACTAATGACCTTACGTTTATTTCCTCTTAGTTAAGGCGTGGATCATTTTCAATTTTCAAACGAGACCATTAAAAAAATATGTATATAACATCTAAAAGTTAATTTAATTTAAGATAATGCAGGGAATAAATATTAATTTAGGTTTATCATAAGAACTACATATTATATTATTAAATTTCGGTCTTCCATTTAAAAATCAAAAACCGAAATTACAAAATTAAAAACGAAATTTCATTTGAATAAGATTTTGTAGGATGTCTCCTGCGTCGCGCATCAGTTGCGTATCAGGTCCATCTACGGCGGCACTTTACCGCACTTGTAGAGATGGGAGACTCAATAGATATAGATATAGAAATAGCTACGAAAATTTTACTTACGCTAAAATTCAATTATGATTACCCCTTTCACTTCTACGGTCAATTTCTATCAAAAAGGAGTAATTTTTAAATTTTTCCAGAATACTTTTGCTACGAATTATGTAGAAAAATATACTTAAAAAATAACCGCGCGGGAAGCCTTTTAAACAAGGTCGAGACAAAATGGCGAATGACAAAACTGTATAAACGTGGAAGGTAATTCCTAGTGTTAATTAAATGTCGATAAATTAACACAGAGCAAATACTTGTTATTTTTGAGTAAACACATTATTATTAATTAGCGGATAATATATGACGTATACCTACTGACAAAACAGACATTCACTGTTTCCCCACTTATGAAAAACATAACAAAGAGGTAGATTAAAACGTTTTCAAAATATGGTATAAAGTGGTCAGGGAATAGGTATCGTCTATTCATTAAACGCTTTAGCGTTATCAATTATGATGCGTTTCAATGTAAAACCTAATAAATTTGACACTAGAATAATAATAAAATTTAACTTTTTTAGTCATTACATTTTTCATGTATAAGACAAATAAAAGATTATTTTAAATTTTATTTAATAGTGTAAGCAATTATAGATACTAGTATTGAAGTGGACCTGACTATTACCGATGTTCTTTTTTCCGTTGCTTTTACCTCTTGGTGAACATAAAATTAGGTTATTGCAGGACAGGGGATGGATGGACAGCTTTACTCTTCTATTCGAAGTGATGAACAGTGTGAAACATTATAAACTTCCTTGGATTTCCGTTCTATTTACGTCTTGGTCAACAAAAGATTAGGTTATTACAGGACAGGGGATGGATGGACCGCTTTACTCTTCTATTCGAAGTGATGAACAGTGTGAAACCTTATTACGTTAATTGGATTTCCGTTCTTTTTACGTCTTGGTCAACAAAAGATTAGGTTATTACAGGACAGGGCATGGACCGCCTAACTCATCTATTCGGAGTGATGAACAGTGTGAAATATTATAACCTTAAGGAAGGTTAATCCAAGGGGATTTAATCCAAAGGGGTTAATCCAAGGGGATTTCCGTTCATTTTACGTTTTGCTCAACATAAGATTATGTTATTGCAGGACAGAGGATGGAACACCTTACTCCTTTAAGGTTCTCCCACACCAGTGTGGGACGGCGGGAGCGGGATGGATGCGGCACATGTTTACATTGCGGGATATGAGCCTGTTCAATTCGTTCCTGTCTGAACAGGCTCATATCCCGCAATGTAAAGACGTCCCGCATCCATCCCGCTCCCACCGTCCCGCACTGGTGTGGGAGAACCTTTATACTCGGTGTGATTATCAGTGTGAAACATTATAACCTTCCTTGGATTTCCGTTCTATTTACGTCTTGGTCAACAAAAGATTAGGTTATTACAGGACAGGGCATGGACCGCCTTACTCATCTATTCGGAGTGATGAACAGTGTGAAATATTATAACCTAAAGGAAGGTTAATCCAAGGGGATTTCCGTTCTTTTTACGTTTTGCTCAACATAAGATTATGTTATTGCAGGACAGGGGATGGACCACCTTACTCCTCTATACTCGGTGTGATTATCAGTGTGAAACATTATAACCTTCCTTGGATTTCCGTTCTTTTTACGTCTTGGTCAACATAAGATTAGGTTATTGCAGGACAGGAGATTGATCAACTTACACATCTACTCGTGATTGACAGAGTGAAACGTTATAAGCTTTCTTGTATTTAAAGTTTCCAGATTTCTGTGTGCATTAGAAACCCTATCGAAAAAACACTATTTCGATGGCACCCAAAAGACACCATCAATATTTTTAAAATATGAAATCGGTACAGTAGATTATGAGAGATCAAAAATATCATTCACATGTGCACTATTGTAAAATAATTTTGATTAATAAGTTGAATGTACTATCACTAACGATAGAAGTCATAAAATCTTTGCCACTATACAATATACACTTTGGCTTCAACTGGTGATACAAGTGATCTTGAGAGAGGGATTGTTAACTTTAATTAATGTTCACTGAACATTAAGGCTACATTGTAATTCGATGAAATCTTAGAACGAGTTTAGCACCGGAACATGTTTTAACGGAACCAATGCGTTCAATGTATTCTTCTATTTGCTAAAGTGATCATTAAACTAACGACGGAACCCTGACGAGGATTTAATGGATGTAACATGAGCATATTAGTGTAAAACAAAGTGTTCATAAACTAGGCATCGCGTGGCTCTATCATTGAAGCGAGCGTATTGCAATAAAATACTGAATATTGAAATTTGTTAATCATGATGAATGTCATAGTTGAAGATAAGTGGAAGAGGGTAGTCTGAGGTAGAGTGGGGGTACTCGGTACAAAGATTTATTTCCTAAACAAACCTACACACAAAACGATTATAAGAACCTTAACCACCCGTAATAGCTTTTAAACTAATATTATAAATGTATCACTTCATTACTCAAGTACTACTGCTTATATCAAGTTGAAATTTTACATACTTGTTTCAATTGTACTTTAGACCAGTGGTTCTTAACCTTTTGGTAACCACGGCCCCCTTAAAATTTCCAAATATAATATATATAGTATCTAAATACCTTTCGAGGCCCCCTGGGGGGCCGCGGCCCCCCGGTTAAGAACCACTGCTTTAGACGATGTACATGAAGTTTTATTAAAATCGTTACGTTAGAACGTAAGATATCGGTAAAAAGGTTGTTTTCTCTATTTTAAACGATTAGGTCCGCTTTAATAGTTTTAGCGATCTTTATTAATTCATAGCGGTGTCGCTGTTGGTTTTACTAAAAAATGTTATTTGAAAAAAATGTTCGTCTCATCGAATAGATGATGATAGAATCTTTTCCCGTCCTGGAATTCCAATTTAATTTTTGAACCTCTCGATTACGCGAGCGTTGCGCGCGAACTCTTGGACAGATCACGCTGTCCACCGAACTTAGCCTGAGTATTAGTAAGAGGATCATGTATACCAAATTTCAACTAAATCGGTCAACTTTTACTCAAGTTATCGTCACACGCGTGAACGTTACTGACAGACAGACAGACAGACAGACTGAAAAGATGCATATTTCGTTGAATGTAAGAAGCTCGCTTACGCTCGCTTCAACTAATATAAAATCTACGAGTTAAAATTTATTAGGAAGTATTAATCAAGAATCTCTCTGTCATTATCGTTTGCAAGATACCTAAAAATGTTTTGAACAATTGTGCAGGAGCTGGTTGGTGTGCGCGGGAGGAAGCCAGGTCGTGTGTAGTCTGATGCCTGGACTGACCAGAGTCCAAAGGACGCTTTGCCTTTCGTCGCCCGATCTCATACTACCATTATTAGAAGGCGTAAGGATGGCCGGTCGTGAGTGCCAGAAACGTTTCAAAAACCATCGATGGAATTGCTCCAACATTGGACGGATAAATCCACTTGCACCCGTCATTATTGTAGGTACGATTCATTTAATAATATTACTGTTTTCGTTTTTAAAATGCCTCTAAATCTTCTTGGTTGTCGTTGGTCGATCCGGAATGCAGTGACATAGATTGTGTTAAATTATCTTTCATCAATGATTTTAGAAGGAGAAAAGTATTAAATTAACTAAATTCCATAGTATTGATTATTACGTTTCAAGACTTAATTCGGAACGTAAAGGTTAAGAATTTGCAATAGCAGTTGAAATCATAGATTATTTTGATTAAAAAACTAATTATTTTGGTAAAACAGTATCGTCAAAATCGAGTTTTATGCACTTCCCCATCCAAATAAAATAGGGTTATTACAAAATTTTGTGGTCATTAGATGAGAAATTAATCACCTCTCTGGGAATTGAACCGGCTGAGTAGTTTTAAAAGAATGCGTTGACACTCGGCTACTCAGGTTTTCTTCTGTCGTAGTTCCAAAGAATAATTAAAATCCTCGAAGAATTCTCGGTATCGTTTTACTTAACAAATGCACTTACTAGATACACTCGATGATTGTAGAGGGAAGCTATTTTACACAACCTGAACGAAATAAAACCTACAATTAGTAGAGCAGGCTACAATCAGGAAAGAAAAAGGCTTTAATCCTACAATTATTGGGTTATTTTTTTAATTATTATAAATTAAACTAGATTGGATACTTCGGTGTTAAATTGATCGATATAAGAACGGAACAATTGGCTAATTGACACACTGGAAGAAACGCCTACTCTCATCCACGAAGAGAAAATATCTTACTAATGGAACATGATAAACAGTTTTCCATCTATTACTACCTTTCTCCAGATCAATTTAGCTAATCTAATAACATATAAGAGTTATTTGTTCTAGATTTTTATCAGTGCAAGACGTAAAAGCATAATTTTAACGGATGGCGGTAGCGGTATCTATAATTGAAACAAATAACGAAACATTTATTTAACTCCAACCTGAATAAAATGTTTACATTTTAATATAAATCCTACAACATTAAAATAAGTTCGATGTGAATTTAAGAGGACTCTGTTACCATAAAAAGAATAGGAATCTTTATAAGAAAGAGGAACTGGCATTTTTTTTTAAAATTAAGGTGGGTCTTATTCATTCTGGCAGTATAGAATCGCCTTATGACATAGGTCACACCGAGTTCTTAACCTTTGACAGCCTATCATTATAACCGAGTCAAGAAAACGACCAATTAAAATATGAAAATGTAACGTCAAAGCTCTAACAATCTCAGGTGGAATGTAAGAAAATAATAGTTATAACCTCCGAGAAATAAAATGTCAGATGCTAATTGCTACATCCCCCTTCAATCTCTCGACTCCGCGATTATTTTAAGGATCACGAGTTAATGACGGAGTTACATCTCAATTTATACGGAGCATTTGCATCCGTGTATATTGGCATAATCGAAATGGATTACCGGTTACGAGACGAGGCAGCTAATAAGTACTTTAGGTGACAGGATTAGACCAAGGACATGGATGTCGACTTGAACCTTCCTACAATTATTGCAGGTGTCCCTACTCATCTAAAAATTCTTATTTTTACACTTTTAAAATTTTACTCATTTCTAACCGGTCTACGTTTCAATTTTAAAGCAAATACCAGTAGGTTTAAATCAGTATATCTTACCAATTCCCAATTCACTCATACGTATAAATATAGTTACTATATTCTATATTTGTAAAAAGCTGTGCAGGCCGGACCCATGACAATCTGATGTGCAATATTGGCTACAAGAGTTGAAACATTTACCACACTAGACAATATATAGTAGGATTATTTTCTTTTCCGTTTACTTTTACGTCCTGAACACCGTAACATATAACTGTCAACTTCGACTGCACCACATTCAATAGTCTCAATAGAAGAATTTCTTAACTAACATAAATATTTAATAGCGAGTCTTTTAACTGACACAGTCTTCAACTTACTTGTCATCTTACCTGATACCATTATCAAATTCAGTAAACATATCGGGTTAAACTGACCACGAATACAAATGAAAAAGAGAAGGGATTTAATGTAGTGGGGATTTATTCGACTGCTGTCCAGTCGAGTTGTTTATTAGGCTTTACACAAGCAGGTAGTGGGTGTAGATTGTTAGACGAATCTGACATGTCTCGGTCCGCACTATTTGCTCTCTGTAATTGTTTTCAAAGCATTGTCGTTTTAATCGGATCTGGACGTCAGGAGATTTAAAAACGACATCGTTAGAACGTCGGTCAGGATCGTGAGGTCCGGCAAAAAGAGGGTGGACAGTGACAACGACGAATAATAATAGAGGCCGGGACGGGTCGGGAAAGGGAAGAGCAATTATATGTTATTTTCTCGGAGTTTGCCGGCACTGTTTGAACCGGACTTGTCGCCCCCTATTACCCACGGCTATTGAGTCATTGCTGTACACCACCTCCGCGCCGTGCTTTTCTACTCCGACGCATGTCTAGCAAGAGGGCTGAAACCACAACAGAACCGTCCACAAACCACTAGATAAACAAATTAACATTCACAATAAATCCTAAATAGACCGTGAATAAAAACTAAATAAAAATAAATGGGATGAGCTCATACGTAACAATATTATAACTTTCCGTGAGAGTGCAATCTAAAGTTCTTTGCATAATAACACACAACTTATTATTTGATCTACTACTTTTTGAAATCCATTACATTTCCGGGATGTATTGTCAAACGTTCTTTACTGAATAATACGAATTGAGATAACAGAAAATCTTAGTAGAGTAATAACCGACACCTCACCACAAATTATATTTAGATTTCAAAGACAACCATCGGGGTCTCTCGGCTACAACCGGTGCGGTGGCGGTAAAAGGTGAATGAAAAGCCTGCCAAGGCCCACATAAGACATAGAAATCGCACCTACTTTACACTTTTACCGGCACTGTTGATGTCCTAGAACCCGAGAACTGGCCTTCAACTTAAAATTTAAATTATGGAGTGGTTTTATTTGCTACTATTCATATAAAATACAATTTTATGCAATAATTCTTTCTTCAGTTATAACATAGCCGGAACCACTATTTGTTAAAAGTAGTGTGGCCAGTAGACTACTCCGACTAAAAAACTTACGTGACAATAATCTATATTATCACTTTAGAGTGAAATGGATTTCATCGAGTTGATTACTTGCTTGTAACCGTCTTGTACTTATATTTAAGGTTGTTGTAATTAAAAACCTGTAGTTTGATTATTTGGTAATAATATGGGTGTAAACTCTAACAGCAATTTTGATGTAGCCTGATACATGGCGATGATAAATGTATTCGTCCTAAATTTCCTTCCTGCGATGACCAAATACGCCCAAAAATATTTTGACGTAAAAATAAGAAATGGAATATAACACGAAGAGTCAAATAATCGGGGAAAAATAATAAAAAACAGATCAATGCCTGCCAACTTGTATATTTTGCTTTTGACCGCAAATAAAATTTAATTAACTGCTTCAGTAGATGAAGTAAAAAACTGCACAAGTTTCTACCCCCCCATCAAGTGATTAGTATTAGTTAGTAAACTCTGTACCTCTTCCTTGGTCTTAGCTAATAATAAATGCCAACTGTGTCAAACCAGGTCCCCAAGAAATTAAGATAATTAATTAAGGGAAATATAAATATTACAATTAAAGTTTACTTTATTACAAAATATTAGGTACGGAATAGGCAATCCACCAATTTAGAGATGGTCGGTGTGAAACATACACGGACACAGACACATTAGGTCATATCTCTGTGGCATTGGATTTATCAGCAGACATGTGGATTTTTGGGGCCTAGGTTTAAGGCTGCTACAGCCTAGGTTAATTGAGATTAAAATTAAATTTATATGGTAGAACGGCCGGTCTAGTTGGCTCGAGTCTAATATGAAAGAATCAATCACTGTGGAATTTAATCATTATATGGTAAACGAAATAAATTCTAACCGACAGCAATTGGAAACCATTAAGAGTTATTAGCACGTCCTTGAATATCGAGCAAACGAATTCTGTCGAATCAAGAAGCTTTCACGGACTTTAAGCTACGGGCTCTTATACCGACTACTTTTATAGTTCACCTCTTTTGTTTATATTTGGCTTAATCGAAGTCGGCAGTAAGAGGTTTCGTCCTATTGTTAACTCCGGAGGTGTGTTGTTCAAGGTTCTCGAGCACTGCAGACAAGAGGGAAGAATAATTGCAGAATTAACTCCTCGCGTTGTGTCGAGTACCTCAATTTGCAACCGTTGAATCGCCTCGACAACGCTGCTAGTTATAATCCCGGATTGCAACAGATACTCGGTATTGGGAATCGTCCCAATCAAGGCGTCCTTCTCTCGGTAATTCCATGCAAATAACGTCAAGCTGTAAAGAAGAAGAGTTTCCACACTTAGGGCTCCGCGTAATGTATTCCACGAAAAAATATCACGGTAACTGCCTATTACAATTAAAAAAAAAAATGCCTCGGTGAAAACCCGACTATATACATAAATCAATAATTTATTTACTATTAAGTCGAGTTGGAGCCTGAGTTGTTATGAATATTAGATCGTAAAATAATTTATTCCGATCGGACTTAACAATATCTATTATACGGTATAAAATTCCATTTAAATAATAATATTATCCCGAAGAGACGTCGGTTTATTGTCGAGCTCATTACGCCAGGAATATTTGAGGTTGATTTACGGTCCGATATCCTCAGTTCTATTGTTTACATTCGTCATAATTGTAACCGAGTCTCTGTCCCGCTTGTTCGCCCTTTTTAGCGACTTGGATGTATATGCCTCTTTCTCAAATATTAGGTATAAATGACAGTCGTTGTCGGTCAAGCCGTTGGGCCGTCTTTCGTTTTGTTCAAATTAAAACGACATAAATACTGCAGAATAGGTATCCTCTAATTATTTATAGTCTGATAGGGTTTGGGTTGAGATTAATGTCAAAGTACAAATTAAATTAAATTGAAAAGCAGGTTTTAATGGACTAACAAAAAAAAAATGTGGTGAAACTTTGATATTATATACATATTTTTTAAGTAGATTTCTTGGAACAAAATTTTATTATTATTATTAAAGTTCGAATATGTTTAATATGTTTTACTTTCTCGTTTCATTTCGTTCAGAAAAAAAGTTTGTCTTGTCCAGTTCAAGATAAGTTTGCTTCTCTCGACTCGGCGACAAAAAACCAGACGTACAAACTAGTTTCGTATATAAGGAAGTGCGGTAAACAAGTGCAATGCAACGACATGCCTTCCTACCGCGGCCTGCTCTCCCCCACCGTCTGCTTGGCAACCTCTGAGAAAAAACCTTCTCCACACGCGAGCACAACCGGAGATAATGGTATAATCGCCAGCAGATAATACGGGCATACCGATACAAGTCAAAAACAATCTTTTCAGAATACAGTGCCTCAGGGAGACATGGCTTTATAGTACTTAAGAAGCATCGTGCACATACGTAAAAGTACGGCATTCTAATAATATGTTCATACGAATATGGCGTAGACAGAGAGTAATGCAAACTGCAATCATAGTTGCACCAGTTCATCTTAATCTACGCTGGTATTATAAGCCTCACATTAATATGTATCCCTTAAACATATCTAAAAGATCCATGCACCTTACCTACTCAATTATTTTTTACGTGAAAATGATATTACCATGGAAGGTGGAATAAATTGTTATTATTATTTATCATTTAGTCGATCTCACGAACGATTTCTTCCTTACGAAAAAGCATTATATTTATACATATATCTTTTGCTCCGACCTTAAAAAATTGTATTTTACAAGCGTCGTATAACTTTATTGAAGTAAAACTTTATCGCATTATTCACATAATCGTTTAACAGTGGGTGCAATACTACGCTACACTAAAGGTCACATAGAGGTACTTTAAAAGGCAATTGTTTATTTAACGGTCTTTACTGAAACATTATTGATAATGGATTGAGAATTTAGGGATGTTCAAGTTCACAAAGTAGTCGAGCTCAAGAGAGACAAGCCGGAAGACGGATACGACAATACAATCGTAGACGAAACGTCCTTGTCCTGCTGTCTAAGGTGAATGGGGTGAGAAGAAAAATTCCAGAAGCTGAACAAGCCTAAATATTCTATTAAGGCGGTCCGGGCTCAGTTGGGGAAGGGCTTTTTACCCAGAAGCATGAAATTCCTAATGGGATAATGATTATAAGAATGGGTCATTTTAATGATATGTTAGGAACTCCCTTCCCCCTCACCGCTCCTCTCCCTAATTACTACTTCTCATAACAGTTTTAAATTAGAAACCCCCTTAGAATGTTAAACGGATAGAGTCAGCCCTCTCCTGGAAATATTAGAAATCGATGACTCCGTTTTTAAAGTTCCGATATACGTATTCGGTAACTTGAGAAGACTTGGTGTTACCCTTAATCTCGTTTGATCTTTCCGGTAAGAGGACTGCACGGCTTTTAACGACTAGTCCGACAAAGGAGTCATCATGTCTAATGACCAAAAAAATGATGATTTAGCTCGAATAATTTATACTAAAAATGTTGTTTCCAGTGTTATACAAGGCTAAAAAGCCACTAACGACCGAACCCTTTGCAATTAGTAAATATCTCGACATGCTATTAAAGTCCTCAAATGCCTGTTTCTACACTTCGTCCAACTTATCTCCGTCTTTCCTACACTAAAAAACAACTGTAATAAAAAGGCCAATTTGTACTAATTTCATATCTGGAGATAGAAATGAGCCACTAAACGACTAAACAACTAATTACCTTAAAAGCTTCCTATATATACATAACCATTTTAATTTTAAAACCGACAAAAACAGGATTATTTAAACAAGAGGATTTATTTAATATTTTCAAAGTGAAGTTTGGCTAGTACCCAGTAGCTTGTCGCTATCAAACACGATTGGCCAGCTTCAGATTTGAGGGTGGATTCCCAACTCCGGCTACGAGACCTCATATACGCTCGGTGTTTACTCTGAATATTCATATAAATGGGCAGGCACATAATAGATGAAGGGGTGTCTATCCAGTTGTGAGTGGCAGCTATATGGTGGAACTAGACAGTAGGTGATATCATATAGTGATGTCTACAGCTACATCAGTATAATTATGTTTACGGTGTCCGAGAGCAGATCGACCGATTTCTTTAATTCCATCCTAGTCCAGGAAGAAGATGTTAGCTGACAAGACTAATAGCGATAAATTGTCTGCCTTATAGTCCTCTTTTATAAACAATAAAGCCAAAATTGATCACTTTTAGGGCCTAATTAATTAAGAGGACCTGGTGGGTCGATCTATTAACAAAGTTAAGCAGCGTCGGGTGTGGTCACCATTTGGATGGTAGACATCAATAGGTAGCTGCTTATGTGAAGTGTGAAGGCCAATTACAAGGTATATGCAGTTGATGGAACGGCACACTAACCATGGCATCCATTATATAAATTGATGTATAAGCCCTTTGGCAGGTCTAGGCCCTTCATGGGCTGTTGAGCCAATGTGTCAGTTAGTGAGTCACTTTTAACTATAGATATTTCCTTTAATAATCTGGCCGAGATACATACTTTTAAAGAAAAATTATGAGGAACTGAATTTCTGGTAGACTACATAACTGGGTGCGATATTTTGATACCGTTTAAAACAGATCTTCGTCCACTTTTGTCTGAGATGTAAAAAAAACTTAATTTAAGTAAAAATAAAATTTCAAAAAAGAGTAAAAAAGAGCGTTAAAGAACAAGCATGATTTTGCCGGTAAGGCAAGCAGACTTATAACGAGAGCCGGTTATCTTTCTCTTATTTCTCCATAGGTCTTAATGCCGTTCGTAAATCAGGCCGGAGTCATTACTCCGGACATTTGTATCTTTTTCCGACACTCGAACCAGACATAAATTTATTTTCTACTTATTGTACAGCAGTAAAATTCGAGTTGTGCCACAGTGACTTTAAATTAGATTATTTTATAGAAGGTTACGGAATAAAAAGGATACGGGACAAGGAAGAGAGAGGAAGGGCGTCTCATGTAGATCTGTGGGTGGTGCATCTCTACCACTCTAACTCACTACCCTTCGCTCTCAACTTCATTTCCCCCCAGAACAGCTAAATCTCCTTGAAGCAGTTGCATCTGCATTTTTTTTTTAATTACATGCATATTTCTTTTTTTACGAATATAATGCTTAAGAGGTCTACTGATTTATAAAAATGTTGACTCATCTCTGAAATCAAAATAACAAATCTCTTTGGTTGGTGTATCTCCACCACTCTAACTCACTACCCTTCGCTCTCAGCTTAATTTCCCCCCAGAACAGCTAAATCTCCTTGAAGCAGTTGCATCTGCATTTTTTTTTTAATTACATGCATATTTCTTTTTTTACGAATATAATGCTTAAGAGGTTTACTGATTTATAAAAATTCTGACTCATCTCTGAAATCAAAATAACAAATCTCTTTGGTTGGTGTATCTCCACCACTCTAACTCACTACCCTTCGCTCTCAACTTAATTTCCCCCCAGAACAGCTAAATCTCCTTGAAGCAGGTGCATCTGCATATTGTTTTTTACAAATGTAATGTTTATGAGGTCTTTTGATTTCTAAAATGTTTTGACTCATCTCTAAAATCAAAATAACGAATCTTTAAATTCAACATTGCATTATGGTACATTATTAGCTCTTCCGCTATCATAACCGCGGAAGTCTTTAAGGTAGTTCATGATGATTTAATTGAAGGGTTGAACTAAAACTGAATTTCTCATCCTCCGAAAAATCTTCTTTTGAAGAGTTGATAATTGAAAGTTAAACGTCATAACACAACCTTCATCACTCCATAACCCAGGAGGTTCATGACTTCATAACTTATACAAATATAAAATATGCATAATTATATTAATAACACAATCATTATAAAATAGAATGAACTTCACCGCATTTACTCTTAAAATAGGATAATCTCCTACACTCATTATTGCAACAATTTTGTAGAGCATTGACAATGAATACTTTGCTAATCATTATTAAACGTATTTATCCTAAAACCTGTTGTCAAAATTAATTTAGTATTTTGTATTTACTTTATATCATACTCTATAAAAGCAAATAATCAAAAATTAAAAACCTAAGTAAAAAAGCAAGATTTCAGTATTAACTTATTTCTTGATCCGTATTTAAAAAAAAAAAATGTTATTCACTGAAAATGCTCTTAAAACAAACGTTTTTAAAGAAATTAACATTTTATTAATGAAGATATAGCACAAATATTTAAAGTGTCGTGTAAAAGTCAAGCTTATGTGAGTATAATATTTTAATTTACGTAATTTAGATTTGTCGTGAATACTCTAACGTTTGTTTGAACAAATTAAAGCCTTACAAATCATGTACACGGGCTACCAATAAGGTTGCGAGAGAACGTTACGCGTTACACACGAAAAATAATAATAAATATCGAAAAATAAATAATATCGAAAGTCAACGATAGTCAAACAATGTCTTAAAGTGGAAAATTGTAATTTTATAGCCTTTTCGCTAAAAGAATTATGGTTTAAATTCAGTATAGTATGTACTCAAGTAATATACAATTAATTCTAATATGGATTATCTGCAGTCAACTATATTGTTTTGACGATAACTTAAAAAATAAAAATATTGAAACAAACAAAAAAAAAAGCATATTATATTCTCACCCAAAACGGTAACAGGGTTCTCCCCAATAATATAATGGCGCCGGAAAGTCGGTTAAAAGAAAAGGATCCCACATACACAAATAAATCTGCGGATGCCTCAAGAACAGTTTGGAAAAAGTTTTCAGGGTTTTTCTTAGGGATAGCTTTTTTGATCGATACTTCTTTATCTAATCAAATAAACTTTACGCTAGTTTATACGTATAATATATTATATAAATACGTATAAAAATACGGGAAATTATTTTTATTTTGCCTTGAATCAGGAAACTCCGAACATAATTAAAGTGGACATAGTTGCCCTTGTTTCATGAATCGGGATGACACTAAATTATATTTATCGATCCTGTATGAACACACACAGACACATGACGAGTGTCTAATTATGATAACAGGTGCATTCTAATTATACACGTATGTGTGTAATTAGGAATTCACATGCATAAAGTCCTGATCTAATGCAGACGACTTATAAACTTTATATGTTAAATAGCCGAGCTAGAAAGAATAACGGGGTAATTAATTTATCCGGTCCACATGCCATAAGTCGTAGTTATAGCTCAAAGCTAAAGACTTGTCTATGTATTCGATTTTCAAGTTACCGCACAGAATCGTGCGTCCGACAAGGGGCTCTCTCAAGGTAACGGATTCTGTAATGTTTTGTTTGTTTATTTGTCTGAAAGGCCATTGCTTCCCGAGGCAGAAATGTCCGACTCCGATCACAATGTTGTTCCTACAGGCAGTCACGGTCTTTTGTAAGTTACGTAATATTAATGGGACCAACAAGACAAAGGTTCCAATTATCATGTACTAAATATCTTGTTTATGGGTTTACAATTCATTATTACTCTCCGACTAGGAATAAATTAACAAGGTAAACTCTGTAACACTCGCATCCCTCATGTTAACACAAGACACACTGACTCATCTAGTGCCGTAAAATATTTACGACACTCGTAAGAAAAAGTAAAGTTTGATATCGTAGGGTTCAAGTGAGTGATAAAATTCTCCACTTGAGTGGGCTGTTTTCATTCACTTTTAATTCAAATAAAATTATGAAACAGCCTAAATTTTTAACTTTTAATCTGTAAAAATTTTAAAATTAACGTTTATAATTATAACTTTAATAGAGTTTTGAATAAACATATTATATTTAACATTTTAAGGAAAATTTACTATTATACACCTAGGATTTCTTAAACTTTTTTTTCTCTTTTTTAATCTTTGGCAATATCAAAAAAATTAAAATCAATTGGAAGGACACTTTTAGATTATAAATTTATTACAAATTTTTCCTTTTTTTAGTCCTAGAGTAAAATAGTCTGTCAATTTGTGTTGGTACATAGCTTCCACATTCCATATACTGTAATAATTAATGCTTTTACAACGTATTATGGTCAAATTTATTTAATCCCCCCCCCCGTTTTTTAAATCTGCTAAAATTGTTTTGATTTTTTGCACGAATTAAATGATCAATTTAGCAAAATCTAAGGAGCAGTCGGTTGAAATTCATGTAGGGCTATCTACGGGCTATTTTCGACTAACCATCTAAATTTCATAAAAATCAGAAGAGTCCTTTTGAAGATAAAGGTGTAAATAAATGTATGATTGTGCGCATGTGGAAGAAGAACAAATGAGCGCGCAGACAGTTGAAATTTATATGGGACCAACAATAAGCTAATTATGACCTACCATTCAAATTTTATTAAAATCGGACGTGTAGTTTTTAAGATATGTTGGTTCGCAAAAATTGAGCGACAGGCCAACAGACTGACACGGAACCAAAAATGATCGCTGATGTCTTAAACGGTTTTCTGTCTTGGAATTATTGAAATTGGAGACATAAAAAAAAAATTTCGTTCTTCAGAACGGCCACATAGCTTCCGCTACCTTCGGTAAGCACGGAATCAAACGTGCAAATGGATTACTTGCCCGTAAAACACTACGAAAAACATTGTATTATACAGTACAAAATGTTGAATAGAAAACTAATTATTCTGACATTTGGTATACTTACTATTTGAAGTGTGCAAATTATTAATATTCTAAACAGACCAAAGGAATACTGATGACCTGTACACGAACACAGTAGAAATTTAAACAAATAGCAAAGTCTAGGAAACAAATTCTTCTTGGAATTGAGTGTACCTTATAGGAATGGGGATGGGACATAATCTCATTTCCTATTCCCCACTATCGAGAACGACTTTATTTCAATTCCAACCCTCTCAAGAGGCTCACATTTTTGAGTTAACACAAGAAGGGTCTGAAAATATCAAATGAAAATGAACTTCTTTGCCAGAAAAGAAGTTTAATAAAGTTAGTTGTCACAAATGACGAGATAAGCCTGTGTGACGAATTTAATTTAAATCGATCAATTTTTACGCTAGTTAACGTTAGACAAACAAACAAACTTTATCTACGATTAATACGAAATATAAACATTGTATCTCTGTTGATGCGTAAAAAGTGATTCTTTACGTACTTGTATTCAATGGGCATGCGCGTTTCATATTTCCTCTTTTTTTCCGCCCTAGTGCGGGAAAAAGAGAAATTCTTCACCTTAACGCACGATTAGCGAGTTTGTTTACATTTAACAAAAACTAATTTTCTGTTTGTTTAATTAAAGTAACTGTTTATATCGAGTTTTTAGTGAAAAACAATGATTGACTGATTTATGTCATTATGACGAAAATAAGGAGAATACTACGTCTCCCGAAATAATTAATTCGGCACAAAATACAACTAATGAATTAAAGTCATGTTCATCAAAAGAGAAATACGAACTTACATACAGGAAGTTTATTAATTTTTTTTCTGTATTTATTATTAAAATCCACAATCGTAGATAAAGTACAGTACGCAACTCGTGCGAAAACTGCATTTTGCTTTGCTCATGTGGTTTTACTACCCTCACTGTCACTCGGGTGCAAACTCCACACTCACATGCAAAATGCTACTTTCCGCACTAGACGCGTAATGTACTATTTTAAAGCCATATCAGAAATATAAATCTCTGAAATGAAGAACTCGAAATTGCTAATGGTACTTAACTCGTTTCGTTTAGTTAATTTCATCGAATAAACCTTAAAATAAAATTTATCCACCCCCTATTAAATGGATTACGTGAATCAGATCGGAGGGGTGGATCCCTTCCGTTCACTGTTAAACCCAAGCTTCCTAGAAGGGGGGGGGGAATACAATTAATTAATAAAAGCTTTTACTAATTTTTCTCCGGTACTATATAGATTGTAGGGGATCATTTTAAATTCTACTTCAAATAATTCTATTGATATACCTTCCCTAACAGAAGAAAGGTTTTAATAGACAGATGAGACCTGGCAGATCTATAAATTTTTAATCTCCCGAATTATTTTTCATTTGCAGGGAGTAAAGAGGCGGCGATAACATGGGCCTTATGGTCGGCAGGGGCGGCGTGGAGCGTGACTGCCGCCTGTGCCAGAGGTCAAATCAGCGGTTGTTCTTGCGACTCTAACCGACCTGCATCCTCGTGGAAGTGGACGGGATGTTCCGTCGATCTCGGAGCAGGCCTCAAAGTATCGCGCAAGTTTCTCGACGCTAGAGAACTTCAAAGAGATCCTCGTTCACTTATGAATTTACATAATAACAGAGCTGGCCGAGCTGTAAGTATACTTCGTTCTATCCTACTTACTGTTTCATACACAATGTTATACCCATAAATATAAGTAGACATAAACATGTTTTGCCGCAGAAATAACTGATCAGAAAACAGAAAGAGATGCCCAAAATTATAACATTTATTTACGAGTACATATATATTTTTAATATAACCAATTGTCTCCCTTAGTTTTTGTAGTTCTGAATTAATCTCGTTCATTGTTCACACCCCTCAAATTCTCCGTCCGCTACCTAAAATTCTAATTCCACAGCAAACAACTGACTTCTTACTTTTTTGTATTATTACATGACAGTATTTATGGCGTGTAAAAACACGAAAGTGTTCACCACTTAAATCGACCAAGTGATTAAAGTGTAAATGTCAAGTATACATGTAAATGATCGTTTGCTACATCACTTCTATTGCCTAAAACCATCTTTCTAGCTATATGCTTAAATGACAAATTTATTAAATGCAATATGATTTAAATTTACACAGAGAGAGAACTAAATTGTTATATTAAGTTAAAGATAAAACGCCTCTTCTAAATTGATTTACAACCCTTTTATTTTATACCCTCGAGGCAATCGAAAAGAATTGCTTTAATATATTCTTTATTTAGTGTCGCGGATTGTTCAGAAGAACGATTGGTCAGGCATTAAGTTCGATATGGAACGATGTCGTGATAGAGTCTAATCGATACGTTTTACAATTACGACGAATAATTCAACACGAAATACTTTGCATAACTAATTATATATCTGGAGAAGCAGGTTTATATTATCGTCTTTTGGAAACGAATTGTTTACATTCTGGCCATCCCTGAGAAGTTTGATCGCGGTTCTGGACCCAGTTAGTTAACGCTACAAAACCGAGTGATTTAATGTTTAATTTCGCTCGAAATTAAGAATGGGGTAAAGGGTAAATTACTTATTCTTTCAAAAAGATGTTGGGTTGTAAGCTCAGAGCTACTGTCTTGAATACAGCGAGACTTTGTCCCTGTCCTTGTTACGGTCCTTAAAAGTAAAGTGAGACGAGTGAACCGGACGTGTAGGAACAGAAGATAGCACCAGGTAAAGATGAGATGTTCACGATAAAACAAACGCAGTCTTGTTCTTAGGTCGTGATGGCGATGATATCTCACGTCGCAGACACGCAACAGCCACCTCCTTTTTCCCTTCTTTAGTCAAGTCGGATTTACCTCAACTTCATATAGTAGCCCTGACTTAAGTAAACACCGTAATTCTTATTTCACACATCTTCGAAGGTTTCAAATCAATTTGAATGGCTAAAAAATTAATTATTGGATTGTTATTTATTGTTATGTTATTTGATTTAATTTGCTTGTAGAAAATCTATGTTAATTCGCTTCCAAAGATAATCCATCAAAAATAAAATAATCTTAATTTTTCCGTGGTAGGCTGTGAAATAGTAACTTTAGAGCCTAAAAAACATAGCTAAAATCCATTTTTTCATTACGTGGACTTAAAAAATCTTTTCATTACTCCTAGCTGTAAAGAAAAAATCTTTTACGTCCTAGGAACTAAAAGATTTTTATTTTCCGGCGGGTAGTTGTCAAAACTTCCGTTAGTACCGCTGCAGTCTTTGTAGAAATGCTTCTAGTACGATTAAAATCCGCTAGATGTCAATGCGTTTTATTTATCTTTTCTTATAGTGTAACCTCTTTTTAAGGTTTCTTTTTTTAAGTCTTACGTATGTACTAATATTTGTTATTATTATATATTGATTAGTGATTAATATTTAATGTTTTTTCATTGTCTGCTACCTCGGAAAAAATAGCATATGCTACGCGACTGTGAAGTGTTTTTTCTTTACCTTGGCAATATTTACTGTCTTGCTTCGCTCGACAGTAAATGTAATTGCCGCGGTAAAGAAAAAAAATCACTTCACAGCCTAGTAACATAATATACTATTAAATCAAATTATAATTATTATTAACACTGGGCGACAGACAGAGAAAAATAGACTCCAGCGCCGGGACTTGAACGACGGGCCTCTAAATTTCCAGTGTAGCGCTCTACCAACTAAGCTACGCAGGAGAATGATTTCCTCTGCCGTAACCGATAACTAGTCCCGAATCCAAGCTTTGAATATTTCTACAAGTTTATCAAGTCAATATTTATGACATTAGAACTAGACCGAGAATTAACGCTTATAATTATAAAGTACTCAATTAGTACCTGTACCTTGTACAATCAATTAGAAATTCAATTTTTTAAGTTTTTGGTAGTAGTCATACTACGGAAAGTTTAAATTTTAATTTAAATCAAATTATAATTATTATTAACACTGGGAGACAGACAGAGAAAAATAGACTCAAGCACCATGTAGACGCCCGTGGTTCAAGTCCCGGCGCTTGAGTCTATTTTTCTCTGTCTGTCTCCCAGTGTTAATAATAATTATAATATGATTTAAATTAAAATTTAAACTTTCCGTAGTATGAATACTACCAAAAACTTAAAAATTAAAATAATCTTGTTAATTCTACAATAAATATTCTTACGCGATTTCAATCTGATACATTATATTTAAACATACAAGTTTGCAGTGGTATTTTCACATGATGAATCATAAGTAAAATTAGTTGGATAGTAGAGAGTTGGTAGTAGACTAGTTGGATTTTATCTTCTGCGATTAAAAGTATAAGACATTTGCTTATATATTATCCAAACTGCGAGTATATTGGTAAATTATAAGTTTACCAAAATACATACTGGTTCTTTTCTCCTTATTTAGATGAAACGATGATTTTATAGAATTATTTATTATTATAATCCTATTTATTTCAGAATTCACGATTGATAAAAAAGAAGATCTAAAAATACATCTAATTTCAACACGATTGCGAGTAAAGTTAAACTTGGTTGGTGGAAAACTATAGGCTAAGACAGGGGTGCTCAAGCTCAACCTTTTAATTATAAGTTGGGGCCAAATGTGTTTCGGAATTCTTAGTTAGAGACCGCCAGGTAAGGCACTTGCCTACCCCCACTCCAGTAACTAATTTATTATAACTCGAAATTAAGAGTGAGGTAAAGAAAGAATTACTTATTCTTTCAAAAAGATGTTGGGTTGTAAGCTCAGAGCTACCTGTCTTGCTGCAAGTCCGCGGCCACATAATATACTAACGTCGTATGGCACGCGGGCCTCGGGTTAAGCGCCCCCGGGCAAGGATAGCCACCGTGTTTCTATACTATATACCAGAAAATATAGGTTATTATCCACCTGTTTCTCTAGGAAACATAAAATATGTTTATAATTTGCAAGGATATTTGGCGAGAACTAGAAACAATTAGAAGATTCCATCTCTAAAAAAAACTGCGAAAAAAAATACTTGAAAAAATAACTGACTGGCATTTCCATTAATGCCCCCGGTCAAATTCAGTATCTGAAGGAAACATTGGCCCAGCATCGAATCTATTATGTATCGAGGCCCTCGACTTTGTATTTGGCCGAGCCGAAAAACCGAACCAAAGCTGATGTTAGGTTTTTATCGCGAGTCCGCGGCTTCGGGTCTGTTAGCGAGCCCGAAGACGGCATAACGCGCGGTAACAGTTTGAACTAAGCTGCTAGATTCCGAGATATTTTACCGTCCGGGTTTCAGGGGGGCCGACGACTCGATTATAGATGTTGTCGGATCGAGCTCCAGGCGATTCGGCCGAGCTCGTACATTAAAATTAACCGCTCCTTCTCAAATCAATTAAGCTCGCGACCGCTTCTTCTCCCCGGACTTATTAATAACTGACTCGTCAGTCAGGACGATAATTACATTTCGGTCCGTCCGTCGAGGACAAAAAGCGTCTGACTATAGCCCCAAGTTTTCATATTTTATTTTCGGACGGGGTTCCCCCATCTCGTCACAAGGTTCACTTCATAAATATTAAGACGACGACCTTAAGCAAGGTTTCGTTCGATTTACATGCTTGGAGATGAACGATAACTCACTCGGTTTCACTTTTGACGAGTTATCGCTCTGTTATTTTGCCTTTCGACCGATTGAACAAAAAAACTACATCGATTTAATGGAAATTAGTGGTTATTATTAAACGAAGCTACCTGGAGAGTAATAGTGGAATCGATACCCACGTGCACTTAAAAAACACATAACCTTTATATAACATAGTATGCTTACTAACAGAATGATTAATTACCACGAGAGTACCTACCTATAACGACAATATAATATTATATTAGATTTAAGAGATGCCGAGCACAAATTTCAACAGATTTTATCCGAGCATCGATCTGACCAACTATATTATCACATTTCAACCGCGGTAAAATATGTTTTAAACTATGGTTCCTCCTTCGATTCAACACTAAATGTATTTACACGTTAAAATAAAGAATTTAATAAAATACCATAGATCATTTTTATTCAGAGCTCCGTTACTCTTTAAGAGCATTATTGAAGAAAAATACATCTAGATATAACTCCAGCAAATAATAATATAAGAATGTTGCAGGAGGTTTGTACACAAGTATTTAAGCACAATAACAACGATAGAAGGTATTCCGTTCTAACGAACATTACATACAAACAAATAAGTAAATATAAATTTTTGCCAACGTATTATATATTTTTTTTTAGGGTTTCGAGGTCATCCTAGAAACCCCTTATGGTTTTTCTAGTTGGCCCGCCCGTCCGTCGCATCTTGGAGTATCTCCCGACCCATTGTAGCTGGAGATTTGAAATGTGGTATAAATATAAAAGTTAATAGAACATTACGCGTTGAGTGAGGAAAGTAGCATTTTGCATGCGAGTGTGGAGTTTGCACCCGAGCGACAGCGAGGGTAGTAAAACCACACGAGCAATGCAAAATGCCGTTTTCGCACGAGTTGCGTACCGTACTTTATCTACGATTGTTAGATTTAAATAATAAATACAGAAAAAAATAAACTTGCTGTATGTAAGTTCGTATCTCTCTCTTGATAAAGATGGCATTAATCTTGAGTTGTATTTTTTGCCGAATTAATTATTTCTGGAGGATTATTATTCTCCACATTTTCGTAAGTCACTTGATTCACTCATTGTTTTTCACTAAAAACTCGATATAAACAGTTACTTTTAAAAGAACAGCAAATTAGTTTTGTTAAATGTAAACAAACTCGGTAATCGTGCGTAAAGCTGAAGAATTCCTCTTCTTTACCGCGCTAGCGTAGTAAAGAAGAGGAATTCTTCAAAACTATGAGACGCGCATGCGCGATGAATACAAGTACGTAAATAATAACTTTCTACGCATCTAAACAGAGATATAATGTTTATATTTCGTATCAATCGTAGATAAACTTATTTGCCCAAGAAACAGAAAAAATATTGCCAACTTAACCACTCAAAATGTGTTTATTTAGCGAGATATTGCGAACTTATTGCAACATTTCTTATTTTGTGTAATTTTTGAGAGTATTAATTATTTCAATACCTTTGAAATTATACCCCATTTCAAAGGTATTGAAATGTAGATCACAAATATATATCTCGTTTCCAAAAAGGCGGCCATTTTACCCAGTGCATACCATTTTTAAGCTATCACTACAGCTGGAAGGGTATCGACGATTATTGATGTGTTAGGCATGAGTATTAGTTGTTTTCCATTCATTAAAAAATAATAATTTCTAGAGCTTGAAACATAGCAGTTATAACTATAATAGTATAAGGTTACTTCTAAATTTTAGAAACGTCTTTTTATAATCTATAATATTTATTTGGGGAGTTTAAGAGCGGGAAATTTTCTTTCTTGGGCACTATTAATGGCAAATAAATGTCTGATAGAGGCCGACTAAGGTATTTTACCTGGTACTTCCACCAGTGCTGATGTTTCAGGTCACGTGACTCTTAGAGATACAATAATTTACAAAGGTACGATATGGTGTTACGTGAGATTTGATGTGTAGAAAAAAGTGGATTCTGCAAATTCCTTAAGTTGTTTTTTCATCCCTTTTTTAAGACCCACTGATCATACACCTTTGTGCGAAAAGCAAATACGCCAAAATTAGATTTTTCGAAGACAAAAAAATATAGAAAAAATATACCTATCCGATATTAATTGTTTTTTTTCGGCAAAGAAACAAACATTTTAATAGAGACGTTGTTTTATACACGTATGAAAGCGATCCGCATAATAAATCGCCTTCCACACGCCATTAACCTTTACAAATTAATAATTATCGGCTTGTGTCGGATCGAGCCGCAAGCTAACCCCGACTAATTTAATATATTAAAGGGAGGAGGCTGTTTGATTTATTCCTATAATTATCGACTGTAGCATAGAGGATTGAGTCCGCTACCTGCCTTACCGGTCTATTTTGAATCGGCCGATAGGAGCCCACTATAGTCGGCAGCCGTAGTCTTGCACTTCATCTGTATGTTTAGACTGCCCCGTCGAAAGCGTGAATAGGCTTTTAAATCTCTTGCCCGAGGTTGACGGGTGAAGTCTCGAAAAATCTTTCTTGAAAAATGGTGACCTGTCATGTATTTTAACAACATTTTCGTTCTCCTCTCTAAGGATAATCTACTTTTACGATGTATTCTAAAAAGATACATTAAGTCACTTTCTTAAAAACAATATTCTGAACAGAAAACCTGTATTCAACTTCTGTTATTAACTCAAGACGTAACTCAACGGAAGATATAACACCTAATAACCATTCTTATTCTTTAGTTAAAACTACAAATTCCACCAATTCGGTTGTCAAAGTAAGCTATTTCAAACTAATTATTTTAATTTTTAATTTACACAGCTATTATAAATACATTTTAAAAAAAAGTACTAGGAGGTATTTATAAATTAAATAAAATGACAAAAGCCGAATTTAGGCCTGATTCATAGCAGATTACTTATCTTTTACCCGTAATATCAACTTGGCTTGGTTATTCTCATTACTATTTCTTGATCTTCATATGTAATACGAGCGAATAAGCAAATGTGTATTACGCTACCTTGTTTTAGATTAAGGCAGTTAGAATTCAATCATTGAAGTTAAGCAGCATCGGGCGTGGTCATTAGTTGGATGGGTGACCGCACCTTCTGGCCATTGCTCTGAGTTCGATTCCTGGACCAGATCCCCCTCAATGTCCACCCAGCATTGTTAAACAAATGGAAAGCTTATTGAACGATTTAGCGTCACCAGGTTTCGGCCTGGAAAACCATGGTCGACACTTTCTTGGTGGTTGCATAATAAAATGCATCCCACAGAACCAGACTTGTGAAGACATGGTTTACCGACCAACAATTCACTCATGTGTGAAGGGTTTAGTTGTCTGGTGTCAATCCAGTATTGCATTGATAAAAGGCTACACCGGGTTTGTTCAAAGGACCCACTTCGTGGTCTATATCTTCGGGCCTTAAAAGCCACTCGATTTTTTTTTTAAATAAAAAATAAATAATTGAAGCGAGCGTAGCGAGCTTCTTATATTCAACGAAATATGCTCCGTGTCTGTGTCTGTGTGTCTGAAACGTACGACGACAACTTGAGTAAAAGTTGACCGATATTGATGAAATTTGGTACACATGTTCATTTTACCAATACTCGGGACGAGTTCGTTGGCCAAAGTTGTCTGCCCAAGCGTTCCCTCGCAACGCTCGTGTAAACGTGCGCTTCAAAAATAAAATTGGAATTTTAGTACTGGAAAAAATTCTAACTTTATCTTTTCGACGAGACAAACATTTCTTTCAAATACAATTTTTTAGTAAAACTAACAGCGACGCCGCTATGAATTAATAGTTATACAATTAATAAAGATCGTTAAAACTATTAAAGAGGGCCTAAACGTTTAAAGTAGAGAAAACAACCTTTTTACCGATATCTTACGTTCTAACGTAACGATTTTAATAAAACTTTATATACATCGTCTAAAGTAAAATTGAAACAGCCTTGTAAAATTAAAACTTAATACGAGCACAAGTTTTTGCGTAGTGAAGTGATACATTTATAATAATTCCTTAAAATAAAAATTCAGTATTTTATTGCAATGATAGAGCCACGCGATGCCTAGTAATAATACTTATCAAAAGAACATAGTGGACAATGTTAGTTATAATTACTTCCAACTATTGCTTAAGCCCGAACTCTATTGTGTATATTTCTATTGCTACAAGGAGATATTTTTCATTTAATAAAACATTATAATCTCTTCTTAGGTACCCCACCGTAAAAACTAGTGAACTATACTATCTTTAGCATAATATATTTGATTACGTTTAATGAGTTTATTTGTCTGTGCTAAATATCAGGCTTTAAAGACGAGTATCTTGCGAGAGTGTAAATGCCACGGTGTGTCAGGAAGTTGTACCATGAAAAGTTGTTGGAGGGCGTTGCCACCATTTTCTACCGTCTCAGAAAGACTGATGAAACGATACCGTCGAGCGAAACAGGTGAGTATCTGATGCGCTTAAACATAATTTTAATCGGTAATAAGGATTACCAATCATTTTTAAGATTACTACCAGCAAAATTAGCTCATTAGATAAATCATGCAGTATATTGGATTAGCATCACCGAGCTACAAATAAAAGTTACTTTTATTTCTGCCGAAGTCTATTATTACCTTCCACTTTTCAACTAGAAAGCTGTGTTTCGATCACAATAGGCAGCTTAAGTCGACGCCTCTTATACCACCTTAATTCTGTATCATTATGAACTTCAGGAAGGTAAAGTGCTCGATGCCTGAAGCCAATTAATCTTAGCGGTTTACTAAATGATTATGAACCTTGTAAGGCTAATTGAGTTTCTTTAGACTTTTACACTCCCTTGAGCAATTAATCAATAACGAAAGTAGTGATTAGGAGAACAAAAACTTAATTATACCATGTACCCTTATTCTTAGCACCTTTAGCTGTTCTTGCATGCAACAATAACAGGGGATTTATAATTATTGTTTTCTTCAATACTATTAAATGCAAGTGTTACTTTTTCTAGGTGTGACTTTATTCTTATTAAATGCGTCATACCCGCTATCGCAGGAAGCTATCTAATGTTAGAACTAAACTTTTTCTTATTTGTCTATTCAGGTAGCGCACAGATCAGGAAAAGGACTGATTGTAAAAGGGTTGGACAGGGCTCCACAGAAAGGCGAGCTTGCCTACTTAGAAGCCTCTCCTAACTACTGCGAACCCAACTCAGACGTAGGATCTCTTGGAACACATGGACGTCACTGTGATCGCACTTCCAAAGGTAAAAAAATAGGACACTAAAGTGTTAATCATTTTTAGTAGATTTTTACTGGAGCATTATAATCTTCACATGCTGTTAGATATTAATAATTCATCGGGTAAATTTAGATAAGACGCCACTGTGACAATTCTAACGTCACTAAATTAAATTTCATTTACAATTTATCTAAATATAAATCCAAACGTCCATACCTACTCCCAAAGTTAAGGTATATATTGACTTAAATATAATAATATATTTTCTTATCACACATACCATATTTGTGTATTAAAGCAATATAATTTAGATTTTTCACTGGAGAAAAAGGGTGAGATATATAAAGATGTACCCACGTAAACCCCCACGTAAACTGTCCATCCCATAATACATTTGACTATTTCTTTACCTTCTCACATTGTACATTTCTCACGTTTTTTAGGAGATACAGAATATGAATTTTGATGGGGTAAACATTTTACTACCGGATTTCAATGTTTCAATGTCCATCTCTTCTTTTAAAAAGAGCTTTTCCCAAAAATACTTTTTTTATATAATCGCTGAATAAAGAATATATAATTTAATTTTACGATTTAAGCATGTAAGTAATAATAAAAAACAATATATATTTATATATATATATATATATATATATATATATATATATATATATATATATATATATATATATATATATATATATATATATATATATATTCGAAGTCGCTTATTAAAGTTGAATCAACAGGTATAATAAATAACGCAGCGAGGGTCCGTAGGCAACACAGTATTGTTTAAGTAGTACCTATTGATGGTGCTTTTTAAAATGCTAAAAGCCTACTTTTAACAACTATCCAATGGGTCTGATATTCTCAAAACACATACGCAAACCTCTGATAAAGTATTTTTTGCCAGTGAACCGGACAATATATATATATATATATATATATATATATATATATATATATATATATATATATATATATATATATATATATATGTATATATATATATTTAAAATAATTTGTTTAAGTTGCTATATTTTTAAAATGTGTGGGTAGGTACTGTCCACATATATGTCAAATTTCAAAGTGATCGGATGAAAGGTGTAGCCGTGAGAGCAGGCTACAGACGGACGGACGGACGGCCAGACAGACACACTCAGGAAAATATAAGGGTCCTTGGTTTTGGCTACGGACCTAACTCAAACATAACAGTTATTGTTTAATAAGCTATATTGTTAAACATGTAGTTTCTTTGTCATTTGTTTGTCCTTGTAGTTCCCCGAAACTGAACCTTCAGAATTTCTCAATAGGACCTCGTCTTTTTGAAGGTATACCAAACTACAATGCGTTTTGTATTGCGGAACACTTCTCGCTTAAAAGGAGATACATCATTATATAATTTTGTATACCTCCAAAATTATCATTAAATGCAATCAATTCAATGAAGGCTTTAGCAAAGAAGTCTAATTTTTATGGTAACAATTAAGGCAGGTTTTATTACCGAACATTTATTCAAATCACAAGATGTTAAGACGTCGAATCAGAAAATATCGATAACATCTTAAATGATGGAAGTTATTTCAATGGAATTTTAGCGGAATAGCTTGTTTAATTTTTTTTTTATACGTAGGGAGGGGCGAAGTGTGCCTGTCTGAAGTGCCCTACCACGAGGGTGCTAGATGAAGTGTTCGTTCCCCCGGTCAATACTTTTGATCCGTCTTGAACCTTTCATGCCAAATACAAATACTTCCTTGAAGGAAGAGGCCACGATGTATTGTTAGGCTACTGTAAGGAGCTTATTTTGCTTCCCTGTTAGAAAGGAGACAACGTACGAACCGGATTATATATTTAACCTTGGGTTTTCATTATATGAATTTTTTTGTTACATTTCATACATAAACAATTTTTTTACCACTGGAGTGGTTACCAATTATTGTGCCTATATGACTTTCCACTCTTCTTGTTTGAGCGATAACTTAAGAAGTATTTATAAAATACTTTATGAGAATCTACTAGTAGTAAAAGGAATGGAAATTCCTCTAGGTGTATTAAAGGTTTTAAACATCTGAGAAATCTATTTTTTTCCGTGGTAGGCTGTGAAATAGTAACTTTAGAGCCTAAAAAACATAGCTAAAATCCATTTTTTCATTACGTGGACTTAAAAAATCTTTTCATTACTCCTAGCTGTAAAGAAAAAATCTTTTACGTCCTAGGAACTAAAAGATTTTTATTTTCCGGCGGGTAGTTGTCAAAACTTTCGTTAGTATCGCTGCAGTCTTTGTAGAAATGCTTCTAGTACTAGATGTCAATGCGTTTTATTTATCTTTTCTTATAGTGTAACCTCTTTTTAAGGGTTCTTTTTTTAAGTATGTACTAATATTTGTTATTATTATATATTGATTAGTGATTAATATTTAATGTTTTTTCATTGTCTGCTACCTCGGAAAAAATAGCATATGCTACGCGACTGTGAAGTGTTTTTTCTTTACCTTGGCAATATTTACTGTCGAGCGAAGCGAGACAGTAAATGTAATTGCCGCGGTAAAGAAAAAACTCACTTCACAGCCTAGTAACATAATATACTATTTTCCGTGGTAGGCTGTGAAATAGTAACTTTAGAGCCTAAAAAACATAGCTAAAATCCATTTTTTCATTACGTGGACTTAAAAAATCTTTTCATTACTCCTAGCTGTAAAGAAAAAATCTTTTACGTCCTAGGCACTAAAAGATTTTTTCTTTACGGCGGGTAGTTGTCAAAACTTCCGTTAGTAGTGCTGCAGTCTTTGTAGAAATGCTTCTAGTACGATAAAAATCCGCTAGATGTCAAAGCGTTTTATTTATCTTTTCTTATAGTGTAACCTCATTTTAAGGTTTCTTTTTTTAAGTCTTAAGTATGTACTACTATTTTTTATTATTATATATTGATTAGTGATTAATATTTAATGTTTTTTCATTGTCTGCTACCTCGGAAAAAATAGCATATGCTACGCGACTTTGAAGTGTTTTTTCTTTACCTTGGCAATATTTACTGTCTCGCTTCGCTCGACAGTAAATGTAATTGCCGCGGTAAAGAAAAAACTCACTTCACAGCCTTGTAACATAATATACTATTTTAGGTATCTGCACGGAGTAAAAAAAGAACCTTATATAAAGGCTCTGTCTGTCTGTCCGTTGGCTTGTTTCAATTCATAAACTACTATAGCTAGGATCATGAAATTCGGCACACAGGTGCATCTCGGCGTTTGAGACAACTGTACACTGTCTGGAGTTATCTCACGTAATATTTTCAAGATGGCGGCCAATATGGCGGGTAACTAAAAGAAGTTTTTAGTCACCATGACATGTGATACATCAATTTAAAGGTCTTGAAGTGTAGAAAAAGAATATGCAATTAATAAAATTGTATACTTATTATTTTCAAGATGGCGGCCAATATGGCGGGTGACTAAAAAAAAAGTTTTTAGTCGCCATGACGCATGTTATACATAAATTTAAAGGTTCTTGAAGTGTAGAAAAAGAATATGCAACTATTAAAATTTTACACTTATAATTTTAACTTAATCGTAAAGAAACCGGCGATTATCGCCTCATTTGTTTGAATCTGGTAGTTCAGAGTCTGTTTTTCTATTAGTTAGTTTCTGTCAACTCTTTTACCGGGAATAACAATTGAATTAAGTACGCTTATCTTAAATTTATAGTTTTGTTTTACACTTACCGAAAATTAAGCTGATTAAATTTCCAGCGTGTCATATTTAATCCCATTTGCCACTAAAAGAAGTGAACTGTTTTAATCTCTATCTAAAAGAAGTTAATTCATTCAAGTTACTGATTTAATAAACATAGTTCCCTAAACAATCGATCAAACGTGGATTGCGAATTAAGTGTGGGAGTATTATTAATTAAATTCTCTAATATATATATCTCACTTCCCTTTATATATATAAAGGGAAGTGAGATATTTATGTTTCACTTCGCATATAGACAATTCAAGAAATTCATTAAAAAATATTCCTCAACAATGTTTTTTCTTTTAATAAAAAGTTTTATTTTTTTTAAAAAAATGAAGGAATGTAAGCGGGAGGACGTTGGTTGAAAATGAGATAGAAGAGAATAAATTTTATTAAGAATAAAGAAGGAAAGAGAGGAAAAGAAGGGTTTGGGATGGGAATAACTTCAAGTGCCCATCACTTCATCTTTATTATTACTCTTGGTACCCTTATCAATTCCATTACGGTGTTTGTTAATACACCCTATGTGGAAACGTCCCCCTCTAATATAATAATGAAAATATCTGGAGGGACATATGTAAGAACCGTCTTTTACCTCTAAAATATTGGGGACTGGTTTTCCCTCCGTCTTTACAATAGACGGTCCTGACAATGATATCAATATTAGCCAAGACGTCCCGTGATTCATTTATTTAGTCTCTGCAATTGTTCATTTCTAAATAACATCAGTCTATACTTGTGACCGATTACGAATTGATACTTGTAATTGGTTTTATAATTTGATATTTGAAATTTGAGTTTTCAACGTTTTTATACTAACTAGTGATACGTGGTATTCCGAACTTGCCTATTTAGGATTTATGGGGCAATAATAATCATCACCTCCTCAAAAAGAAATTTATCTACGATTGATACGAAATATAAACATTTTATCTCTGTTTAGATGCGTAGAAAATGATTCTTTTCGTAGCTGTATTCATTGCGCATGCGCGTTTCATAATCGTTTCATAATTCGTAAGGTGAAGAATTTTTATTTTTTTCCGCCCTAGGGCGGAAAAAAAGAGAAATTCTTCACCTTATCGCACGATTTGCGTGTTTGTTTACATTTAACAAAACTAATTGGTAACTGTTTTTATCAAGTTTTTAGTAATAAAAAAATTATATTTAATGATTTTCTGTATTTATTATTAAAATCCAAGAATTGTAGATAAAGTACGGTACGCAACTCGTGCGAAAACTGCATTTTGCTTTGCTCGTGTGGTTTTACTACCCTCGCTGTCGCTCGGGTGCAAACTCCACACTCGTATGCAAAATTCTACTTTACGCACTAGACGCGTAATGTACTATTAATTAGATATTCAACATGCCATATGACTTAAAACCCTTTTTATATGACTTAAATGTTTGACTTTAATCATTATAGAGGCCATTTTGAAAATAATGTCATATTATGTTATGAGTACTTTCATTTTCTGCTTTAAAATTATAAGTAGCATGCCATATAAAAATTAAAGTTTATTTTAAGACCCAAATTCCGGCATATTTGACTACAAAATGAAATGTTAGTAATAATAATCACATATCCTTTCCCGCCTCCTAGATAATCGCCTGAAATCAGTTCGAATCCTAGAGAATTAAGACATTTTTACACCGATGACTATATTAAGTATATCAAGGTATATTAAGTATCAAGTATATTAATGATATCAATTTTTAATGAGACTCTACCTAGAATCAATTAATTTTGTGTTAATCAAGAAGTGAAAAAAAACAAAAAAAAAAACCTATAAATGCAAACAAACAGACGGAGAGACACAAAAAAGAAAGATGAAATTAATAATTATTTTAGCAATTACTCATTTACTTACGGAACTCAGAAAACATGTTATTTGTACTGCGAAAATATTCCATTTTTAGGGTCCATAGGCAAATCCAAGGACCCTTATATTTTCCTGCGTGTGTTACGGCTACACCTTTCGTCCGATCACTTTGAAATTTGGCATGTATGTGTCTTGTACCTGCCCACATATTTTAAAAATATAGCGACTTAAAAAAAATATTTTTCAAAAAAATTAGGGTAAAAAAACTTAAGGGTTAAATTTTTTTTTTTTTTTCGACACCGTGAGGGGTATCATATGAAAGGGTACGTCGAGCTGATTACAAAAATATATAATTCATTGGTTATAACTTTGATAGGGCGAGCGTAGGCAAGTTTGAAGCGGGTTTGAAACGTGTCCCCCGCCTCTATCTCGCTTATGTGAAGTGCAAAAAATCTGAAAAAATTCCTGAACATTCTTCGACCAAAAGTAAAGATACCACTTTTTGGATATTTTGAAAAAAATATTATTTTATTTTTTATTGACAAAATACGTTTTTTTTATAATTATAGTCTTTTCGATGTATTTATATGGTTGTAGTCCGGTTCAGTTGCAAAAAAATACTTTATCAGAGTGTGTTTTGAGAAAATCAGACCCTTAGAATGGTTCAAAGTAAGCTTTTTAGCATTTTAAAAAAACACTGTTTATACACTTTACAGTTAAACACTATATAGTGTGGCCTACGGACCCTCGCTGTGTGCTGACTAGCACACACTTGACCTGTTTATTAAAATCTAATTTTAATTGATTGTTTCTTAAAAACAACATTACTTCATATAACACCTATTTATTCGATAAAACAGTGTAAAAATGTACGGTTTCTATTGTAGTTAGTTATATGATACAAAATTCATAGAAATCCGATAAGCATAGTAACTAAGTTATTATTATACTAATAAGAATATTCTTATTAGTATGCGTGCAAACTTCCATTACATTTCGACAAGGTATTAATCTAACTAGTCTTTAATATATTATATAGTTGCATACATATGGTGAAAGAACGAACAGACTAACTGGTAATATGGAGGCTAAAAAATTGCAAACACGCGGCTTAATAATACCTCAAGTGTACAAAACCTTTAATTCAGTCTAAGGTGGTACCCTTTATTAATTTTGAGTTTAGTGTAGATCCGTTTAGGATCATAATAAAAACGTCATTTATCTAGGCAACGTTTCGGCACCAACCTGACATTCTCAAGCCTAAATGTCAAACAAATAAAAAATAATTGTTCTATCAATCAGTTAATAGAGCTTTGTTTTATTCTAGCTACCAATGCTTTTATATTAATGTTGTATGCGACATTTAGGCTTGAGTGGCTTGAGAATGGCAGGTTAGTGCCGAAACGTCACCTAGATAAATGACGTTTTTATTATGATCCTAAACGGATCTACACTAAACTCAAAATCTTTAAAATTATAAATTGAATTAAATGAACATGCTTCCTTTATTTTTAGATTTTTTTATTTTTAAAGGCAGTAATTTACATTTTTGCATTTATGTAGCATGGAAGATAAAATAGGCTGAAGAAAATATCCAATAATATTATATTTTGAATGCAATCGATACTGGAATATATTATATTTTGTATTAACCAAGCCATATTTTTTTAACTAATGCGTAAGAATCGAATTTTGGCAGCGAACCAGTAATGAAGTCGCCACGTCTAGAATATATGGAAAGAGATAAATAAAATGTAAAATTAAGAACATAAAAGACCCTGGGACCTCTCTAGATATAGTCAATACCGGCTCCGTTGTTAATGCAGACAAAATAAAGCTGGAAGCTAGTAAGGAGTAACCACGCGCCTGTAAGAAAATCCAAAATGAGCCTCCTTATATTTATTTCTACATCGTTCTATTGAACAGAATTCCAGTTTTGCTTGGCTAATATATACTTGAGCTAAACTTTGATTCAATATATATATATATATATATATATATATATATATATATATATATATATATATATATATATATATATATATATATATATATATATATATATATATATATATATATATATATACATATATATATATATATATATATATATATATATATATATATATATATATATATATATATATATATATATATATATACATATATATATATATATATATATATATATATATATATATATATATATATATATATATATATATATATATATATATATATATATACAAAAATATCACTACTTTAGCGGCTCATATGCCATCAAGGAAAAACTCACTTTTGACATAAGATATCATCTCTGCTGCAGCAAGAGATGCAGATGATTTTATGAGAATAATTCTCAAAATGCATAACAATTCTGTATTACAAATTCTCAGAGTGACTTTCAAAAAATTTAAATTATTCTGGATTCTAATGATTGAACTTTTCGAGTTGTTTATACCTTTCTCCGTTAGATGGAGTTGTTCCACAGTTCATTTTTACATACAATTTTATCATGTTTTGTTATTATGAAGGCTGTGAATCAATTGTATCATATTTTAATATCATGAAGGCTGTGACTTTTCTTCCATATTTAGTTGTGTGGTGTACAAGAATTTTCAAGTAGTATTGAAGTTTTGATGTTACCACAAAGGCTGCGACATTTTGGTAGTTGGGATAGTTTATATCTAGCTTTTATATAGTTAGTCTTCAATTTTATGCTTACTTTGAGTATTGTTATAGTTTATGTGCTCGCAGGATAGAATAGAAGAGAACTTAATAGACGTCATTGTATTTGCTTAAGACCATACCTTTAGATAATTCCATTTTATATCGGACATTATCGGATATTATTTTAATAGGACAAACTAGACTTGCTCGGTGCACTTACCAAACACTGTTTTTATAATGAATGCCTTATTTTTGCAAAAATGTGAGTTCAGTGCGTAGTTAGGGAATTATACGTTTTCCTTGTAAAAATGTTACGATAATTAAAAGAAGAAAAATCTATGGCACCTTTGATCATATTTTTATGTCTAATAGGAGGAGTGGGGGATGCCGTACGTCTCTCTGTAAATCGAATAAATAATGCTGCTAAGTGTACTTACAGAACTTGGCAGCCAATTCTTAGAGCTTGGTGTCATATATTACTTCAATGGCCGTAATATACTATTGTAACACATCGGTGAAATCAATAGATGTGAGTTACAGGCTATCATCATTCAATCTAAGGATACTTTATGTATTGAAGTATTTAACCAGTAACCTTCTGCCATATATAAAATTCTTTAACTCACGTACATATTTCTGATTCTCCCGTTGAGTTAAACAAGAGCTCCGAGAGACTTTCTCATTTTTTTTTCTCCAATTATTATTTCACTTGGACGAGTCTGGACTTCTAATGTAGATGCCCATGTACTTCGATTTACTATCATTCACTCTAAGACCGGTTACTTGCATGTGCAATTGAAGCTGGCTAAATTACTCTGTTTATAATTGATGACCTACAAGTTATTATCTGCGAAGTCATAGATTGTTTCAAATTTCTCCACCAAGATCCATTTCCCTTACCACACTGAGAAAATATAAGTTAGAGAGTGTTCCGAAAGCCCGTCGCCTAGCTTATCTCCGGCATTATATGCGAATAAATAGAGAAGAATAGATTTAGCAATCAATTACTAATTGGAACTTTAACCGATTTATTGTGGTCCTAGAGCTTAGAATACATTAAATCAACTAGTGTTGTCGAAGAGAAAGGACTAATCGTGTTCAACTTTTCTTTTCCATCTGTCCTCCTATTTGGTCTGAAGCCACATAGATAATCGCCAATTATTTTCTTCGACAATCCGTTTATTCTTCTCTAATACATTATTTCTTATATCTTGTAGGATATATTCAGCAGAATAATGTCTTCATAATTTGGGCTTTGCAGGCACCTTCAGCAAAATAAGAAAATACCCAAGGAGAAATGTTTACTTCCTATCTATACTTTTTATTCACTTTAGTTTGATGCCCGTATTAGCTTATAAATCGTGTTAACCTCATAAATAAACATCAAATGTAAAACACCTCTAAATAATGTAATAAAATTATATTAAATCTTATGTGGATTCTTTTAAAACAGAAATAAATCCATGTTTAATTTACGGCTCGGCATTTTAAGATTACCTATATTCTGATTAAAGAATTAGGTAAATTATTTCAAAAGTTATTTTGTGGCATTTTAATTAAAACAAAATCTATTGTGTAAAGAAAAGAGTCAATGGTTCGAATAATATAATACCTATTTGGTTATTTTATTTTCCTAATTTTTAAAGAAAGAATTTTATTTGCGTGTGAGTATATATATTATTACACACACACTAATAAAAGAATATGTATATAGGTATTTCTAAATAATTGAATGCTAGCGGCAGAATTGTATCTGTTTCGCTGATTGTAGATTGTAAAAGTATATATATATATATATATATATATATATATATATATATATATATATATATATATATATATATATATATATATATATATATATATATATATATATATATATAAATAAAGTGTGTTTCAAAAATAAAGGGGTAAAAACCAATTTCGGTATTTTAAACAAGCATGTTTTTATTTTTATGTTTGTGTGTTGTAGGAAACGACGGATGTGAAGTACTTTGCTGTGGACGGGGTTATAACAGTAGACAAGTTATACGCAGGTCAGTATCAAAATTGCAGTTAAATCTACCAAGGGATTTTTGGAAAATCGATTGGGGTCCACTAGATTGACAGAGGCCAGGATGAACTTTTGATACGAATTCGAAACCTTATTGGAAACATTCCACTTCAGTACAAAAATATATTTATCTCACAATATTTTCTACAGGCTATGCTTGGCTTTACCCATCCTTTTTTTTCAATCTGCCCTTTACTTTAGCACCAAAACTTCTGAGACTTGCGCAATAAATGTTTTGTGAAATACAGTGAATCATTATTATTATTATTATTTTTTTTTTTTTAAAGTTGACTCTTTTAAAAACGTTTTTTTCTTAATCATTTTAAACCCTGACCTCTTCCCACCAGTAACCACTTACATGTATCCCCTTTCGCTTATATCCGATGTATCTTGTATTTTCGTTGCGAACTCCACGTCACGAAGGTTTGAAGCCTAACGTTTTGCTTCCAGTTGTGGAAGCATGTTCAGGGGTGTAGTGTATCATGATGTTAACTCGAAGCAATCTTTTTGTTGCTCCAAGTTAACTTCCCGCTGCACTACATCCCTCAACATGCTTCCAGTAGTGGAAGCGAAACGTCAGACGCGGATTTCACCGGAAAACCAATGTATATTCATTTCGATTCAACCCACAGCATGCCTACATACGAAGTTAGTATAAACAGTTTAGTTGTGACCTTTAAGATTCATTCACTCGGAGTAACTTCTCAGTTAGTACTAAATCCAGTGGCGTAACTATGGGCCCGCGCGGGCCCGAATTGCGGGGGGGCCCCAGCGTCAGGGGGCCCCCACATCCAGAAATAACTGGAATTACTATCCTTTTACCAACGTCGAGGGGGCCCCCAATCCTGAATGCTAGGGGTTTTTTTTTTTTTTTTTTGCTCATCAGTTTTTTGGTGAGGAGGACCCCCAAAAATTTCTCGCGGGGGGGGCCCCCAATGGTCTAGCTACGCCACTGACTAAATCCCTCCGTATCTTGGCAAAAATAACTAACCTAGTCTATAAAATGATCAAAATCGAGTAAGTATAATATCTTAGGAATAAATCATAGAAAATGAGTGAATTTCTTGCGAAACTACCATTTATATATTCATGAAGTGCCCCGACGCCGACGACTCACCTAAAAATGATTTGTTATTGCTAAGCGAAGGCAACCACATTTATTCCAATAAAAATAAATGTTTGTTTTGATTTGTTGGTCTTCAAATAGATATAATAACTTATCTAAATTATTTTACTTTTATTCTAAATATAAAATTTAGCCCCTTGCCACACTGGCTAAACGGCTCGTAATTTATAAAACAGCTTTACAAAGTTTAGTACGTACTAATTAGTTTTATATACGTGCGCGTGCGTATCTTTTTAGACGGTTTACAAGACCCTTTGGGATTTCTTATCTTATTCCTCTCCGGGAACATAAGGAAAAGTTCTTCCTAAGGATATGACGAGAGCGTCTGAAGTCGGCTGTTAATAATTAATGTTTTTACTACAAGACCTTTAAATTACAGTGGGATTAAACTTTTTTATCCTTATCTTTGGCAGGCCCAAGCCCATCACGGACTGTAGTGCCAATTATACACAGTTAATTGAACTATTCTGTTAAATTTTCGGAACTATCATGAAGTCAAGATTAAGATATCTCGGTAATGCATCTCGTACAAAATACTTCTCAAATACATCATTTCTTTGTCCAGTGATTTTCATTAGTTAGTTTGTTGTTTTCGGGTTTTACATTTATTAATTAATTTTATTTTTATATATATATATATTGCTTCCGAGCTTACCGAAGGTAACGAAAGCATTGTGTTCACTTTTGAGAACGAAGTTTTATGCCTCCGATTTTAAAAATTCCAAGACAGAAATCCGTTTCAGACATCAGGGAACATTTTTGGTCTCGTGTCTGTCTGTCTGTCGGTCTGTGTGTCCGCGAATTATGAAACGTGCGACGATAACTTGAGTAAATGTCGACCGATTTTGATGAAATTTGGTATACATGTTCGTTTTACAAATGCCCAGGACGAGTTCGTTGGACCACGTTATCCGTCTAAGCGTTAACGAGCAACGCTCGCGTAAACGTGAACTTCAAATTTAAAATTTGAATTTTAAGTCGGGAAAAAAATCTAACTTCATCTATTCAATGAGACAAACATTTTTTTCAAATACAATTTTTTAGTAAAACCAACAGCGACACCGCTATGAAGTGTTAAAGACCGCTAAAACTATTAATAGTTTTTACACAATTAACAATATAACAATAGTTTTAATGTTAATATAATAATAAAGTACATGATAGGATGCGATGAAGCTATGTGCCACACTAATTGACAGTCTATTTTTAAATAAAACTTTACTACAAAAATTATTTCTTCCTAAAAGGGAAGTGAACCCGACCTTTGAAATTCACTTTATTTTTATTAATATATCGAGATATGATTAAATTTGTATTTAAATGGACTATATTCTTTTAAAAAAATTAAAATCAAACATCATTTTCAAGAATATTTCTATTATTTTATTTTTGGGGAGTAGCGCCCCCAAACGAGTATTTTTATGAACATGTGTGCCAAATTTCATTGAAATATGAGTAGCTTAGGCTCCTGTGCAGACTAGAGGCAGACATATTTTAATAAATAAATTGTTGTATTCATAAGACCATTATACTTGTACTTGTACTTGTAAATACATTAGAATTTCATTAAACGTTTCGCGTTATCACAATACATTCTGAATAAATATAGTTCTTCATATATGAGAAAGTAAAAAAAAAATAGCGATACTAAGATGTTATCACCGAATTTTAATAGAATAGAAAAAAATATAAAATAATTGATCGAGGAAATCAAATTTTTGAAAGCAAGTGATTATAAATTCTATAATTCATTTTCTTCTGGAAAAATAAACGTGAAATCATTCGGACAAAAAGCAATATTAATCCAAACAGGCCTATGACCCCGATTGAGGTGCAGAGCTCCCTTATCCCTCTTTTTTGAGGTCTAGTGCCACCCTAGAAACGCCCCCCAGAGGGAGAGGGTGCGGTACCGCCCTCCGTCCCTAACCACAGCTCTAGAATATAATCTCCCTTTTTTTGAATGAAACGGTATTGCGGTGGAAAATTCTGAATAATCGTGGAGTAGAATGGTTAAACACAAGAGATTAATTAGGATGCTTTGTTAAGTTCATTTTAAAATTCCATTCTCACAATACCTGCTTATTACTATAAAATATCCAATGTGAAATATGTATTTTTAATCGAATAAAAAAGTTTTAAAGAAGGATTAAATATAGGACCTAATTGATACGTAACGTATCCATAAAGGTTACAAATTCAACAAAATTTCATGAATATCGACCAGTTGGCCATAGACTCAAACAGTCTAGTTGTCCCAAAATATTAAGCAAATTGCAAAAATACCTTATTATTAACGAAAGACCATTATTCCAAGGGTAAAGCGATTATTTTAGAAGGTATGTTCCTGTGTAATAAATTGGTTGTGCGTGAATTCTCACGTAAAAAGGGTTTCGTTGGTTTTGTGAACATGAAATTAATATAAGGGGTGGGGCAGGGGGGGGGGGGGGGGGGAGGGAATAGCAAAATGTTGATGTTTTTTGACAAATAGGCATGGAAAATTAAACATTTTCCTCAAGTGTTATATATATTATTTGTAATCTACTCTTCAATATCTTTCATTTGATACCCCACTCAAAATATATAAAAAAAAAAAATCGCGGGGCATAAATTATTCGCCATTTTGAATTCAAACAGGTGATAATTTTGAGTTCGCTATATTTTTCCTGTGGGCACGGCAAAACGATCTTCAATACTGGAAAGTTTCATGTTTTTATCTTTTTTGATTCAAAAGTTATTGGAACCATACAGAGTGACGGACAGACAGGCACAGGATCGAAACTATTAGGGTTTCTTTTTTTGGTTTTACCAACGAAACCCTAAAAAACTGATGAGTTAACCTAAGTGAACTACCCTAAATGACTTAATAAAGAAAGAAGAAGAAGGAGACAAATAATTTTAATATGTATATGGTACTCATAACTTTGGTAACATTTTAACTTTGTATAACATGTACTGAAGCCGAACGATCACTTTAATCACAAGATGTGTGTTTCGGAGATTCTAGTTTCATCTTTAATCTTTTATAAATCAAAGATTTAGATAGCAGAGTGCCTATATATTTGTTTGTGAGAAATCCTAATTCACGACTTCTTGCTAATATCACTTTAATTGGTAGCAAATGTTTCCCTGTCTTATCAATGTCTTGTTCAAAGAATTAATCGAATCCATGTTCCATAACTCGTCGTACTGGAAGTTGCTGTATTATGAAAGCTTTAAATCAGGAGAATAAGGTGGCAGCAGTTTTGGTAAGATTAGCGACGCTGGGGTGTGCCATCTCGAGCCAATAAAGCATCACTACATCCGGTCATCCCTGCATAATTAACTGATTTATTTTATATTGATGACTCTGTTGCCTTCCCAATTTCATCATATATTTTATACAACAACTGGAAAAACCCGAACACGTTTTGTGACATCCCCATTTTTGGTAGTGTCAAGTCCCATTTTCAACAATTCTGTAATTCAACGAGGAATATAATATACAGAGTGGGGTAAAAAAACCCGCACTTTTTCGAACACTTATAGCTCTGTAATAGATATAGAGATATGGGGTTTGCGGGGTCTGAAAACTACATTCTTCTACTTTAAATTTCATATCTATAAATTACAAACTATTTGGTGAAAGCCGTGCAATGATGGTTTGAATTAAGGTTTTAAAAAAGTCGTTGTCCGGGTAGATTTCATGAAATAAATGTATTTATAAAAATGGATGTAATAAAATAACAAAAAAAAAAACACTAATGTATATTTTACAGATTTACTTTTTGTATGGTTCAATATGTCCTCCTAGTTCATTTACGACAGCCTACACTCTCCTTCTCCAGTATATGGCCCCAGCAATAGTCGATTGACGCATATCATCCCAGGTACGAAGAATCCTCTTTCGAAGTTCATCAACGTCCTTTATTCCGCTTCGCACGTACACTCTTTGTTTTTACCAACCCCAGAAGGAGTAATCAATTGGATTTAGGTAAGGAATGAAGTCTGGGCAATTCTCTTGCAAGTATTGAATTGTTAGCAAGGAGTGATGGGACGGGGCACCATCTTGCATAAACGTGTAATTAGGCATTTGATCTTCAACTTCAGGCAACATTGTGCTTAACACATCTTCAATGTTTGTTATAACACTGAGGAACTCCTCCCACTTACCTACAATGACCCCCCTCCACCATATGGTTATTTATTCTATCAAAAAGACAACGATTGCTTCGCGGACATCGACTTTTTTTAAGACACTCATTGCATGGCTTCTACCCAATAGTTTTATAATTTATAGATATGAAATTTAAAGTAGAAGAATATAGTTTTCAGACCCCACAAATCCCACATCTCTATCTATTACAGAAGCTGAGCTATAAGTGTTCAAAAAAGTGCGGTTTTTTTTTGCCCACCCTGTATATATTTTGAAGATGAAACTTCTACGATTAATGTGTTATCTAATTTAATCAAATGCTTGTTCCAGGTGGCAATGCGCATGTAAATTCCACTGGTGCTGTTATGTACAATGTCAAACTTGTGTTCTGCAAACAGATCAGCACACCTGCAAATGACAAGTTTCACGTGACAGAATCAGCGGTTACAAAAAGGGGGTTTTACCAGTCAGATTGTAACCACCGACCACGCTTCAATTATTAATCACCCTATTTATTTCCCTAAAGACTAACTTATGTGTTATTTCTAATTACCTTACATCTCTTCTGATTATAAAGCATATTTTATTTTTGTCATTTTTACATAATAATTTGTACATACTTGTTTAGAATCGTTACAAATAACTTAAAAGTTAATAATTTAATGGACCAATATGAAGATTTGAGCTAATTTAATAGTATAATAAGTTTAATATATATATATATATATATATATATATATATATATATATATATATATATATATATATATATATATATATATATATATATATATATATATATATATATATATATATATATATATATCACGTTTGTATAATATTGTAATTTAAAGTATATTTTCTTTGATTTTTTTTTTTTTTTAATTATTTAGTGATGTAGTAATTTATTTGTATCTAAAATTAAAGGAAAAGTAATCTACAAACTAATTGAACTTTGCATGCTTAGAATGTTCCAGGTTTAAAAAAAAAAAAAAAAAATAGCACTTCATGAGGGAAACCGGGGAACCCATTGTGTTTTATCAATTTAGCGAAATAATATAGTGTTCGAATGAAACCACTACCCACACCTTGAGATTCCTGGTTCGTTTCACAGTGAGGATAAACTCACACAAATGATTACACTGATGAATTGCAAGTGCTTGACCCTATGCTGTGTTGATAAGGACATCCAAATTTAAAATTTTATTATCTCCAAAAGACTAAGTTAAAAATAAATATGTTGTCACTTTTTACATCTCAATGATTAACCATGACCTATTTTTATACGACATGTTTCTTCGACAGTATTTTAGAGAAAAAGCATAGAACTGACTACCAAATATTCTTGTTGAATGTTAGATCAAAAAGGGTAGATGTGGGTGGGATTAACCTACACTTATTTCAATTACGTGCTTTCTTTTGACGATATTTTAAGCCGACTGTTTTTGTCTTTCCTCTTATAATGACCAAAAGTTTAACCAATTTTCTTAAGCACATTATATTTTTCTTCATTATTTTAAGCTGATTGCCACAAAGCAACATGCAAATTATTTTGTCAACAAATCAATATTCTGTTTGTGTGAAATCAAAAGGAGAGGTTTTAACAAAAAGAAATTACATACGAGGTGTGGAAATAAAGTGATGAGACTGGTAGCGTGGGGTGGGATCTGTCAACACTGTAGAGGCGGTACTTGGTGTGGGGGCAGGTGAACATCTCATAGACACTCAGTTTAAGTCTGGACTCGCTAGATTCATTAGTTTGTCCATACTGATTTTTTTTCGTAAAAGTTTTTTTTAGTGCGTCACGAAAATGACTGACATTTATTTCGAGTGACACAGTGCTATTAGGTTTTGTTTTAGAGTTGGACGCAGTGCAATGGAGACTTTCGCAATACTTCAGCAGGCCTACGAGGACAATTTTTTATCAAGAGCCTATAGGTATTTAGGTGGTTTAAGGCATTTTCAGAGGGACGAGAGTTGATTGAACCTCGCAGTTGCAGACCTTTAAGGCAAAAAAAAGCAAGAATGAGCATGTCGAAGATCAAATGCACGCTCATTTGCTTTTTGATAGGCACGGAGTCGTTCACAAAGAGATTGTGCTTTAAGGCCAAACAGTAAACCAACATTTTTACAGAGAAGTTCTTGATAGACTTCAAAAAAGGATCGTGCGCGTAAGGTGAAACATCGCGAAATACTGGGTGCTGCATCACGACAACAAATACATTCTCAATAAATACATTTTTTGGCTAGTAAAAACATTCCTGTGGCTCCTCAACCCTCCTTATTCACCTGACCTGAGTCCTTGTAACTTTTTTCTGTTCCCAAAGCAAAAAAATCACCTCAAGGGACGTCATTTTGGAGCATTGGAAAACATTAAAAATGCTGTAACCGACGATTTGAAGGCTATTCCAGAATCTGAGTTTCAGCACTGCTATGAATAGTGGAAGAACCGTCTCCAGCGCTGTGTGGCTTCCCAAGGAGCCTACTTTGAAGGAGATAATGTCAATTTGTAATTCCACTTCAATAATTTTTTTTTTTAAAAATTACTTTATTTCCACACCTCGTATGTAGATATGTTTTGATAAAATATGTTCGAGTGTCACCGCAGTATTTTATTTCACGATATATATTGCTTTAACGGTAGGTATGTTAGATAAAAAGTATAGAGCCTTTCATAGAAATATTGATTCACGATTCACCATGCCAATATTCTGACGTTAAAAAAAGTGCAGTGACATTTTGCGAAATCAAAAAGAAAGAAGAATAGAAGGCAAATCGTTTCCCTTCAACGTACTTGCAATAACATTTATATTAACCTTATTAAGCAATTTTTTTACCATCATTTTTTTTGTATAATAAAACACTTTAAATTATAATATGTTTTGTAGGTTCTTGTTATAATTGTTCTTCAGGGTTTTTTGGTTACAAATTTTACACATTTTGTTTCTCATCTTTAGCTATATTTTTCCCTACATCTTTTTCAGGCTGATTTTTTATCCCCCTGTCATATAAGTCATATGATAAGATTGTTATTCATTTAAAATTTTATTTCTATAAAATTTGCCACATCACATAAACTGAAATAGTACATTACGCGTCGAGTGAGGAAAGTAGCATTTTGCATGGGACTGTGGAGTTTGCACCCGAGCGACATCGAAGGTAGTAAAACCACACGAGCAATGCAAATTGCCGTTTTCGCACGAGTTGCGTACCGTACTTTATCTACGATTGTTAGATTTAAATAATAAATACAGAAAAAAAATAAACTTGCTGTATGTAAGTTCGTATCTCTTCTCTAGATAAAGATGGCATTAATCTTGAATTGTATTTTTTGCCGAATTAATTATTTCTGGAGGAGTATTATTCTCTACATTTTCGTCAAAGCCACTTGATTCATTCTTTGTTTTTCACTAAAAACTCGATATAAACAGTTACTTTAATAAAGAATAGCAAATTAGTTTTGTTAAATGTAAACAAACTAGCTAATCGTGCGTAAAGCTGAAGAATTCCTCTTCTTTACCGCGCTAGCGTGGTAAAGAAGAGGAATGCTTCAGAACTATGAGACGCGCATGCGCAATGAATACAAGTACGTAAATAATCACTTTCTACGCATCTAAACAGAGATATAATATTTATATTTCGTATCAATCGTAGATAAAAAAAAATTACATGAAATTATAAATTAACTTGAATTTTTCCCTTTTGACTAGTCAGTCACTTATAGAAAATTCGTTATTTTGGCTGAGATTTTGTGGAAATCAAACATAATAAATGGTTTGTATCACTTGTTAAAAGAAATATTAACACTGTACTATTATAAAATATAAGTTTATTTGTCTGGACCACAATATTTAAATTTAATTCTAAATCAGACCGGTTTCAGCCTCTAAAATACTAAGATATAACAGGTATATAGAGTATGACGGCTATCTTCTGTGCCTTATATTTATAGACTGACGAGAAGGTAAGGTGGCAAGTGTTTAGGGCATAAGGTCTTTCTATCCGTACAATTAGGTTAAATAAGTTTAATTATGTTAAATGTTACTTACTCTTTTCTTATTATTTGTTATTTTGAGATATGTTAAGAACCTCCCCTTTCTTAGATTCTAGTAAACATTGTATAACTTAAGTTTAGTCATTATTATTCAAACCTGTAATTTTCATGTTGTCTAATTCTCTGTACATATTTATACTTCCTTTACACTCCTAGACCTATAGCTTGGCCCTAGCTCTTAATCCGATTGGAAACCCCTCACACCCGCTTTCCCATGAATCCCACACCCCTCCCGACCTTATGTCCTAAACACTTGCCACCTTACCTTCTCGTCAGTCTATAAATATAAGGCACTGAAGATAGCCGTCATACTCTATATACCTGTTATATCTTAGTATTTTAGAGGCTGAAACCGGTCTGATTTAGAATTAAATTTAAATATTGTGGTCAAGACAAATAAACTTATATTTTATAATAGTACAGTGTTAATATTTCTTTTAACAAGTGATACAAACCATTTTTTAAGCCACTTATAGGTTTAAATACTGTTGACTAAGTCTCCCACAGATAGTCAAACAGGAGATATTCAAGTTAATTTATCATTTCATATATTTTTTTCTCAGTTTATATGATGTGGCAAGTTTCTTGGAAATATTTTTTAACTAAATGATCAAATGACTCATATAACTGAGGAATAAAAAATCACCCTAAAAAGCCCAAGACGAAGGGCGAAATATAGCTGAAAATGTATTACAATTTTGATTAAATTTTAACCAAACATTATTTTTAAAAAAAACCTTGAAGAGACCCACCCACAAAATATATTATTTATAGTGTTATACTATATAAAAATCAGTCCCAGACAACTCTGACTAACTTTTTCATATAATCTCGGTCCCAGATCCCAGAAACTTTTTGTTTTAGATTTTCAACAAAATCAGATTTATTTTCATCAATATCTCGGAAACTAGATTTTTCCCGAGAAAAAGGCTTATATCATAAAAATAATGATGAATTTATCATAAAAATAACATCTCCTTGGCGGGAAATTGAACCCGACCTCCATCTATCCGCGTTTAAAGCTATTTTTTCAGGAACCAAATTTTTCCCAGGAAAACAGCTTATATCGTTAGATTCGTATTTAAATGGACTACATTCAACAATCTCAAAATCGTATTTTCGCGCCATCACAATACTTTCTCTTTATATGAGAAAGTAAAAGAAATTATATTAATATTCGGCAGAATTTGAACCTCAAAAGCAGTGAAAAAAAATACTTTTTTCCAACGACTACCAAATTTCATATCAGAAATGCATAAAAGCGCTGTTTTGAGAGGTAATATTTTCAAAATTTTCCGAGGGAGGACCCCTGGCCCCGCAATATATCCTCCCCCCCCCCCCCCCCCCAATAATATACTTCTGACGACGCCAGGCGTCCCGGAGTTGTCCCGGTTTTGGACTTTAAATCCCGAACTTGTCTCCCAAAAACACGCCAAAATGTCCTAGTTTTCAATAGAGACGCCGATAATAGATTAATTCGTTTAAACAAATCCACATATTCTGATAATTTATTTTATAAAATAATTTATAGATGCGTAGATGTTGCAAAATGTTTGTTATTCCCAATCTGAATCAACCGCATTTATTCCAATAAAAATAAGTACGAGTATTTGCTTTGATTCGATAGTCTTCAAATAGATATAATAACAAGATAGATATAATAAATTAGTTTCTCTTAATTTAACTATTTTTTTCTAAATATAAAATTAGGCCGTATAAAACGAAAATATTAAAAATCCCCTTTTAGCTTCCGAGCTTACCGAAGGTAACAAACTGTGATAAATTTTCGTTCTCAAGAACGAAATTTTTTTTTAGGTATTTTAGACAAAGGGAATGATTAGGTGCACAACTTTTATTGTGTTACAAGAACTATACTTTTAAGTTTGTATTATATTTTTTTTTTTTTTAAAATGTACCTACTTGTGTTCATGTTCATACTTGTTTTCCAACAAACTACACCATATACTTAATCGAGCCAAAAATGACCTTTTTGTGACTGAGTATTAAAATCAAATTTTACCTCAGAAATGCATGTAAGCGCTGTTTTGAGAGGTCATATTTTCAAATTTTTCCGGGGGAGGACCCCCCAGACCCCCCCGCTATATGCACCATACAATAATTAACTGCTAACGACACCTATGACTTACGGTTAAGATATTGTACTGCAGTCGGGGGGGAGGAATCCTGAGAACTCCCCCCCTTTCCTTACTTTCCATACTCCCGAAACCCCTTGGAGGGTCAGATCGCCACCCCCTAGATGACACCCTTAATCCGCCACTGCCTTGGCCTAAGTCGCCTATATGCTTAAATCTGGCCCTGCATAGCTAAAAAAAGAACATTACTCTTTAAGGTGGTAAAACAAAACTACATTGCGATCAAGTAACTTATTTCTTTTACACTACGGATAGTTGGAAAACATTGATATTTCAACAACCTACATTGCAATCTAATAACGCTAGTAGGATTGTACAATATAAATAGTTCTTCTTGCTAAATCACTCTGCTGTCACTCGCTCCTTAGAGATTGAGAAGACACAACCTGCGTTTCCTCACAGAAATGAAGATAACACATGCTCACATAAAACAATGCTTTATAAGCAGTCGAAATCACTTACAAATTAGGGAGGTCGATGTATTGGGGGCTTCTAAATATTCTTGCTTAACAAAAGAATTGCGATGGTTTGTGACTGAAGTTTTATAAACCTATTAAATTAACAATAAGGCACTCTGTAGCATTGCATGGGAACCCAGCAGTTGCCTATATAATTATATAAATACAATTAGGTATAATTATATACATTTAAACACTGTTAAAAAAAATATCATTTGTAAAATTCAGAATTTTATTTCCAACCAAAACTTTTGAACCATATTACGCCTGGTGATCGTTACGTAAATTAAAGAACTATATATGTTCCTATAAACATGTAAACGGACATTTTGTGGTGTCGTTTTACTAAGGTCTAATGTCAAATTATTTTTATCGGGTAAAAACTAGTTGGTTCAGGATTGATGTAAAAACTGAATTCTATTCTACAGTCTATATACTTTGTTCATATGCTCATTTCTTCAGCCGCATGATTGCCACTAAAAATTCATGATTACTTTAAGCCTAATATAATGATTTTCTATTGTTTCTAAATAAGTACTTAGTAGCAATTCTTAGATTATTAGATTATTGCAATGCATGTAATCCGATCTTTAAAATAGAATTTAATTCATTTAATGATCAAACATCGGTTTGATCATTAAACCAACCACCATGGCCGATACCACGGATCAAACCATTATATTTTTTCAGGATTTAACTGCTTTAAATTGGAAATACTTAAACTTCGAAGTGTAGGCTTCTAAATCGACATTAAGAATTTCGATTCTGACTAAGCTTATATGTCAAGTGATTTGTTGACTTAGAGTCAAACCTGGCGTTTTCAAGGTATGCACCTTAAATATTTGAAATTGATTAATGTATGTTATCATAATTTAATCTTCTAAATTATGTAAATAGTACAATAAACAATGTTGCATTTATCAAAAAGATAAATTAGTTATTTTAATAAAATTTACTTACATATAGTTAATCATTTTGATACTAAGCACAAAACATTAATTCAATTATAGACTAAATAATATTAAACTGTTTATCATCATTAATTGAATAATAATGTCAAATTTAGATTTTTCCTTAAATGTTATTAATTAAGTACCTATTTTTTTTTTTTTTTTTTAATTTTGTTGGTATCAATGCTTAAATAATACGTAGGACAAAGTTTTGCATTGTTTGCCACCGATCGTAATTCATAGTATTGCATCGATGACCAAAAATGTAACCATAATTTTAACTTTAACTTCTGAAACCTAACCTGTACCTGTGTTTTACTTGTTAGTTATAGTATCTTGTGCCTATTACCTTACGTCAATTCTCTGTAAATAAATAATTTTAACAATTGGAATACAATTCTTTAACAAAGCGACAGTTGTCTTGCTGTGCCATCACGTGGCTCAGCAAGTCTGCTGTTCGAACGTATACCGTTTCCTTTCCCAAAATGATCAGCCGTCACTTTTTCCTTTGGTATGAAAGTTACATAAAACGCCACAGCACCGAATAAAGCGGTTCTGTTCCTCAAGGCATCAAGTTTCCAGTGCGCATGGCTTGATCCCAGCGACTCATTTAGAATGGGACTCGACTAAAGAATTGGACAAGGAATTTTGCAGAGACAGGTGCGCTACAAGAGGCCACAAGAAGTTGAAGACCAAGCGCTTCGACAGAGGTCGATAGAGCGTACCACCTGTATTGGTGTTAAATAATAGTTTAATGAGTGGTGAGAAAAGAGGAGGAGGGACAGTGTAATGACGTGTAGGGAGAGAGTTTGGAAACTCGAAGGGGGCGGACAAGAGGGGGTCAAAGGGAGAAAGGGGGAAAACAGGGGGTGAGTAAGGAAGAGTATATATAGAGGAGAGGGAGGGGTAGGGATCGATAGAGCTGTGTAGGGGCTGCTTGGCAGAGGGTTGAGGGGAGCGGGCTCAGGCAGTGCAGGTCGGCGGCAGGCCATGCTCCGTTGGGTAGAGGCCCCGACCAACCGGACAACCGGCTACGGACCGTCATGCTAGAGACACCGTCATGTCCAGGGATCCCTACGGAGCCAGTCTAGCCGGTTCGGGGGGCGACCGCTCGCCCAGGAGCGGGAGGAGGCTCGGAGAACTGCCCACCGTCGACAGGTCTCCCTCGAGGAATTACCCGAGAGGAAGCCCCGTCGGAAGGAAGGGACGGCCCGCGCGCTCGGGCGACACCTCGCCGGAACACCGCGGCACTTATCGACAGATGAGCGGAGGATACTACGGCAGAGAAGACGAGGGAGGAAGCCCCGTGGAAGAACGGGGCAGGCCGCCCGCCGGAGGGTCCCACCATCGCTCGCGATCCGCTGGTCGGCCTTCGGCGAACCCTGTTTCCGTCAGGTACCAATCTTTGGACCGGGCGGGAGGAGCCGATCATGATCGCGAGTTCGTACCAATCGAAACACGTGAAAGGAGTGCAGAACGGGGTCCGCCTAGGGACCGGTCCCTAGAGCGGTCCCTCTATGCGGAAGATGAATTATACGGTAGATCGGCAAGAGGCTCGCCTTCATCCCATCTCTTAAGACCAGATCCCGGAACCGGTTACATAGGCGAGCTTCAAACCCAAAATACCGATCTACAGAGGGAACTGGCAAACTTAAAGAAAGAACTGGAGTTAACTAATCAGAAACTGGGGTCCAGTATGCACAGCATCAAAACCTTCTGGAGTCCAGAACTGAAAAAAGAACGGGCCCTACGCAAAGAGGAATCTGCGAAATATTCTCTCATCAACGATCAACTCAAGCTTCTTAACTCTGAGAATCAGGTGAGTTAAAAACTATACAAGATTATACGGCCACTGTAAGACCCTAGCTAATCTCATCACTACCTACTTTAAGTCGATATCCAGTAAAAGCAGTTTTATCTTTGTACAAACACGTCATTTATATAACGTCCTTAAATGCTAACGTCACCTAAACAATATTATATCGTTTTGAAAACTGCTGACTGCAAATAGTTCAAAGCCATGATTCGAACCTCCCTCCACACCAACCTTCCCTCAATAACCTTTCACTTATCTACTACCTCCGTCTAAACTAAAAAACATACAGAGTTAAATAAATAATTCCTAAACATAGTAATACATCAATAGAAATCCTACGAATAAACAATACATAAGTAAATTTAAAAGGAACACCCATTAAATATTATTTCCCTTACTCTTTGATTCATCACAAAAAATCTAACCTTTATTTAGCATTATCAAGAGTATTAAAATTATAAAAAAAATAAATTGGCTCATGCAGCAATGTTAAAATAAAAATATACATTTATAAAAGCCTTTCCAAGAAAAAAAAACATCTAAAATTAATAAATACAAAAAGTAAATCACGCAAGCACGAGTCTAATAGATGTTTTCCCTTTCTGGCCCATTTTATATCTAGTCACTTTTCTTTACACAGTTATTTGAAATTATTCCGTTCTATTGTCTAACTAAATAATAATTATAACTACTTAACCACGAATAACTTATAACTCATAATACTATAATACTATCAAAGATAAGAGTTCAATTTTCCGCAGTAGTACATCTTAGTTATGGATATCGACATAAACGTTTGAGCTTAACCATTATATATATATATATATATATATATATATATATATATATATATATATATATATATATATATATACACACACACACACACACACATATATATATATATATATATATATATACATGAACCATGCTTATTTTTCTTTTTGCCTCTTTTATTGTATAATATATATAATAACGTTGTTTTTTTAATTTTCTTTTTCTTTTGGTAAAGTTATATCGGTAAAACAGTAAATAGTTGTTTAGCGTAATAAAATTGTAAGGTTTTAGCGAGTTGTTTACGGGTAGGTAGCTAGTTTTCAGAGTCAGAGAATAAGGTCTAAGGGGTTTAAAAGTTGGGGTGGGGTAGGTGCCCACCGCACAATCGATCCGTCCCACTACATCTATACTGTCTTATTATAATAAAATGTTTATTTTAGAACGAAACTAAAACATTATTTGTTTTTGTGATATATTTAATAATTCTTACAATTATTTGGGTATTTTTTTTTTTTTTAAATAAATTGATAATTATTTAAGTACAATAATTTTAGTATACGTCTACGTAATTAACATATTTCATCAAATTATTCAAACGAAGCTAAAAATAACAATTATAAAGATTGTTTTGAACAATAGAATTGAATGAATATAGTAGTTGTTTTACAAATTTACGTATATATTTAGCTTTAAATATAAGACGTGTAGAATCATTGTCTTTTTTTTGCAAGGGCATGCGCAAACGATTCGTAAGAAAATGCTGAATGAACGAAGAAAATATTCAATAGGTCCGACTGATTCATATTTCATTTACAACCACTTTCAGTTTTCAAGTGTTTTATTCATATCGGTAGCTATTAAAATCGGCATAAATGTATAACAACATTACCATATGAAAAAGTCGGTCAGAGACAACTCAGACAAACTTTCTCATACACTAATTCATAATTACTTGACTCAATGTTTTCCATTTATTAGTGTTAGTTGGTAAATTTAATTATTGTAGAACATTTTATCAAAATATATCATAAAAATAACTTCTTCTCGGCGGGGAATCGAACCTGGCCTCTCTTCCTCCGCGTTTAAAGCTTTTTTCTCAGATAATACATTTTTCTCGGGAAAATAGCTTATATTGTTAGATTCGTATACAAATGGACTACATTTTAGAATTGTTTAATCAAAATCGTCGGAACCGTTTTCGAGAAGTAATTTTTTTTTTTTTTCACAGATTTTGGGAGGTAGTGCCCCCAAATTTGGAGGCATAATTCATTTCTCGATTTAGTCTCGGGGTATGATTTTTCTGAACATGGAAGCCAAATTTCGTCAAAATCGGCCCAGTAGTTTAGGCCCCAGGCGTCTGCACAGACGACAGTCAACATTTTTTAAAAAACACTTTTTTAGACTCAGGAGACCTCAAAATGTGTAAATCCATCAAAATCGAATTTTCGCGCCATCACAATGCTTTCTCTTTATATGAGAAAGAAAAAGATTATAAGCGAAAGCAAACATACTCCCGAAAGGCATAAAGATAATTCAAAACAAACATACAACTTATGTTATTTAACTACGGGTAAGTTAATGTTTAAAAAATGGTAATTATTCTAATTTTTTAGTAAAAGGTAAGATTTTGATCAAAATAAAATCTTTTTTACTTACTGATCGATCATGTTGATTTTCGGCAATTATTTCTGTGATTTTTTTTTTTTTTTAAATGCATTACAGATTTGTATTTTATCTCTTATTTATTACTTTTTCCTTTATTTCTCTTCATCCTGATCGACAACTTTGAACTTGAGGACAGAGGGACCCAAGAAGACCGTAGCCATTTAGAAACATATAGATTTGATCATTATAATTTGAACATGTCTTACTTTTCGAGGATTCGAATCTAGAACCTGGATATGGATTGCACTACTAACTCTAATATCCACTGACACTTTTCGATATGTGAGCCTATCGATCAGTATGATCGACACTAAAGATGAATTACTTTAAGCCAAATTCAAAAGATTATCAAGCAAAAGCCACGGATTTGAACCTACTTGAGTCAAATTTGTTTATTTGTTTCTATACCTGTGTATGGGAGGTAAAGGGCACTATCTCCATTTTTTACGAAATTGAGGTTTTAACAGTTTCATATTCATTTTTTCCCCCTTTTTTTAGAGGTACAAGGCACTATGTGCTAAAACTAAAACTCACGGAGTTAGCCAGTTGGAAAAGGCTCTATGAACCAACATGCTGGGGAGGTAAAGAGCACTATTTGGACATGTAGCTGTTTACCTCCAGAGAATTAAGAATAAGTTAGCACTATGTCCAGATAGTGCCCTATATCCACTCCACTTAATATAAGTACAAAGTAGAAATATCTAGATTATTGCTAAGCATATAACGAGATCTTTAAAATAGAACTGAATTTATTGATTATATAACGGATATTGAAATGTAGGATTTTGATTAGTGGACATTGTTTTTTCTTGGATTTATTATTATTGTTGAACATGTCTCACCTCTCTGAAATAAGCTTATTGGATACATTGATCCCTCTACTATAAGCAAAACGTCTTATTTAATTTGTTGTAAGGAATGCACTTCATGAAATTAATCGTACACTTCTTCCTTTTTTTGAAATACGAATCCATATTACTGCTAGTGTTTAGATTATAGTTCGAGGGAGATAATTTAATAAAATAAGACTCTCGTACACACGTATATATAAAAGACATTGCTATGACATACTCGTGTTAATCATCTCAAAGAACACCATTTATCGTAGATATTAATTTTACACCAAAGTGATTGATTTTTCTTTTTTATAGGTGTAGTTAAATTAGATATCTTTTTTTACAAAATATTATTACAAAATATTTACTTACAAAGAAGTGAAGTTTCTTGGACATGAAAATTCCATATCTTACACAGTTTTCGATCACAGCAATGCCTTAAATTTATTAAGTATATCACAAGATCAAACACATGTATATTTATATGCTTGAAGGCGGCTTTAGTCAAGGTCGCACTTAGAAGGTGTAGATAATGTTCACGATGATGAAAATCCAGAGATTAATATCATAAGATTGCAATAGAATTTGTAAATTTAACGGACCTTTAAGGCGGACATCTAGTGATGACTATGGGTCATCTGGTTTTGTTTTGCTACGTAAATCATTAAGAAGGATTTACGATCCTAAATTTAGTTAAAAGGATTCAATATTCACAAAGAAATGTTATGAACAAGTATATAAATTTTAGAGAAGACAAAATAATTTTAAAGATAATTCAATGGCCTCAGAGTCGAATTGAAGCAATAGTCTATGTAATTTAAAGCATTCATCTGTTGGTACAATAAGTTTAAAAATACGTAATTCAATATCCTCAATAACAATTGTTTATACATTAAAGTCATCCGATAATATCATAAATTTAAAAATGATTCCTCGTCCTCAAAGATTAGTTAAATAGTCTATACAATTTAAAGCACTCATCCGATAATATCATAAATTTAAAAATGATTCCTCGTCCTCAAAGATTAGTTAAATAGTCTATACAATTTAAAGCACTCATCCGATAATATCATAAATTTAAAAATGATTCCTCGTCCTCAAAGATTAGTTAAATAGTCTATACAATTTAAAGCACTCATTCGATAATATCATAAATTTAAAAATGAGTCCTCGTCCTCAAAGATTAGTTAAATAGTCTATACAATTTAAAGCACTCATCCGATAATATCATAAATTTAAAAATGAGTCCTCGTCCTCAAAGATTAGTTAAATAGTCTATACAATTTAAAGCACTCATCCGATAATATCATAAATTTAAAAATGATTCCTCGTCCTCAAAGATTAGTTAAATAGTCTATACAATTTAAAGCACTCATCCGATAATATCATAAATTTAAAAATGATCTAACCTAGTCTAAATAGTAGACCAATAATATTTTCAACAAGATCTATAACTATGGGTTGGGTCCACACACTTGACCTGTCGGTACTAATCGAGCTTAGAGAAAAAGTCCGTATCGTTGAAGACATTAGTGGTCTTGAAGATCATTAATGGGTCTTAAAGGATGAGACTGTATCCTAAGATAGGGGTATTTGGTAACGACCAGGATTAAAAGACTAAACATACATCCTGTTAAGCCTATTATAAATGGAAACCTTAAATGGGTGCTAAATTTGTATGACAGATAAAATGGGATGGGTATCCTATTTTATCTGTCATACAGAATAAAGAGCACAGTATCAAAATACACGATTTGTCCCTAACCCTAATCCATCTCTAAAGGCATAACTTTTTGCTTCAGAGAATGCACTGTATTAGATTATAAATTTTTATAAATAGAAATATAAAATAAAATATTTATTGTAAATGAATCTATCAATCTTTGGAAAATTAAATTGTTGAATATTGTTTCTGACTGGGTTAACCCTTATCCCAATTTTACTTGACAATACTTCTCCATCATAAACCTTATTCATTTAATATCTATAAATATAAAATTCAAATACCACTAACTGACTCACTGACACATTACGATATCTCCGGAACCACTAGACTAATGACCATGCAATTTTGTATATAGGTGCCTCTTTGCCACCAGGTGCTTGCTAAGAACCATTTTGATTCAAGATGGCGGTCATTTATATACAAAATTCGAAGAGACGATTCCTCCGGAACCAATTGTACTAGAACTTTGACATTAGGAAATTAGCTTCCTTTAATGACAAAAACGACTTCAGTAAAAAAAGAATTCCAAACGACCATTTTGTTTTAAGATGGGGGCCTTATACCTACTTATTGAAATACGAAGGACAATACCTATTGCTTCTCTTGAAAAATAATTATTAAAACTATTTTTCCAGTACTCGGAATCATTTTATTTTAAATTGGAAATTATTTTATTCAATGGGAGGGGTTGTATAAATAAGAAGGGGGGGGGGAGTTAGGAAACTCTTAAACTTAAATACTTCTTGAGAGTAGTTTATAAACCCATAAAAAAATACAAGAAAAAACAATAAACCCATAAAAAATACAAGAAAAAAATAAACCCATAAAAAAATGCAAGAAAAAACAATTTATATATACAAGAAAAATATATATACATATATAAACCTAAAAAAGATCTAAATAATACTTGTTCACTGACTGACTGACCCATCACGATACCTCTGAAACCACAGGACCTTTGACCATGAAGTTTTATAGGTAGGTTCCTCTTACCCCCCACTAGTCTCTCTTAGTAAAATAACAAATCAAATTTAAAAAAAAAAAAAAAAAAAAAAAAAAAAAAAAAAAAAAAAAAAAAAAAAAAAAAATACATTAACTGCAACACACTCAATAGCGAAGCACGGGAATCCAGCTAGTTCTCTATATAAACAATAAACACCTCCGCCTTAATAAGACAACTATTTTAATAAAATCTATCCTTTTTGGGGTTTCGTAAGTCATTCTCGAACTTCTTATGCCTAGGGTGATGGAGTCTGTCTGTCCGTCGCTAGAGAGTTGAAATTGGAATTACTGGCGTAACTATTCGACCCACACATAGGAAAAATATGGAGAAGTTAAAAATTTAACATGCGCATGCGCAATTCGCACAAATATACTAAGCTCAGAATATTTTCTTATTTTTAATTTTGAGTGGGATATAAAATAAAAAATACTGATGAGTAAATTACAAACATATATATATTATATAACATTGACTATATATATATAAGATGAGTATTGTGCTTTTTACCACCAATATTACGTTTCACTAAAAGAAAAGATTCCCCCTCTTAACCGCCCTATAACGGCTATTCCTAAAATTTTAAAATAATTCATGGTGGGAAGATGAAAATAGCTGGGATAAATTCTAATTTATCTAAATTGCAAATTTTGTGTGCGGGCAGATGCGACTTGAGCAAAAATGTTTATATTTTTAAAAATATAGTGGGGTATCAAATGAAAGCTACTGATGAGTGGATTGCAAATATATATAAACATTTTTAAAAATTGCATTAGTTATTGTATTTATAAGTCGAAATATAAATATACCCCAAATAAATGCCTTCTCCCCCTCACCCCCAAACCACCCTATAACTGCTACTCCTAAAATGATGAAATTATTCATGCTAACACCTTATGGTGGGGTGATGAAAATAGCAGGGGAAAATGCCAATGTTTATAAAGTGCACGTTTTGTCTGCTCACATGCACAGTGAACCAATTTTTTTTTTTAAATTTTGAGTGGGGAGTCAAATAAAAACTATTGATGAGTAGGTAACAAATATATATAACATTTTTTAAAAATCGAATTCGTAATTGGATTAATAAGCCGAAATATAACCCAAAAAAAATCCTCACCCATCCACCCTATAACGGATAGTCTTAAAACTTTAAAAAAGTACAGGGTAATACATTATGGTGGGGCAATGAAAATTGCCTAAAAAAAAATTAATTTATCTTCCCCCCCCCCCCCCGGGGGATCGAACCAAGATTTCCTACTCTACTTTGTTTTTATTTTTTTGGGCCGTCCATCTTAATTGGTTTATTCATTTATTTTACTTTCATATAGGACGAGGTAGGGAAATAAAAAAAAATGTTATTTCAGAATATAATATCGTATATGTTTATTAAAATAAGCTACGAAACCCTAAAAGGTACTTAGATGCAAGTACTTCCCTGTGATTTGTATAAGTACACTTAAGTTAAAATCTAATCGAAAAAATAAAAAATAAAAAAAAACCGTGTAAAGATTTATTTCTTCTCTATTTCAGCTTAACTAAGTAGAAACGTTTGTTCCAAAATATTATTCAATGTATGTATTTTAAAATTTTGATTAAAGCATTCTACTAAGGTTGTCAATTTTTTCATACATATCGATATATTTATCGGTAGATTATCGTTAGATTACTGAAAAAAAACACATTATTATTAGGCTGTAATACAGTAAATTGAGGTGGTAAAAAATAGGGTTGAGAAATTAATATACATATTTATTGTATCGACTGTGTACCTGCAATATCTCGTAACCCTCAAAGTCAAGATTTTCTTTATTGCATTTTTTGATAAATATTATTAATATCTGCCTATGTGAAAAAGCTAGGAAGCCTTACATATAGCAATCATTTTTTATTGGAATTATTGTAATACCTCGTATCCATCATTTAACGGTGCAAGTGTACAAAAAACCTCGTAACCCCCCCCCCCCCCCCCCAAGTATTGTAAGATTTTAACTTGTTGAGGGATACGTTTAAGTGTTTTAGTGAAATTAATTAAAATCAAAATAAAGAAGATTAAACGCAAAAGAATTTTGACTTATCGGAATGCAAAAAAATCTCTATTTTCTAGTATAAGCCTCATTATTCTCAAAACAATCAACATAGAAGTATTTCGTAACCCACACAAAGAAAAAACCACTTATTTAAATTAAAATTAGATTATTCATGCCTTAAAAGAAAAGTTGTTTTAAAGAAAATAATTGCAGGTACACAGTCGATATATATATATATATATATATATATATATATATATATATATATATATATATATATATATATATATATATATATATATATATATATATATATATATATAATAATGTCTCAACCCTATTTTTTACCACCTCCATTTACTGTATAACAGCTTAATAATAATGAGCATATTTAAAATAAAAAATTAGATATATTATTGGAATATATAGCGTGTCTGTAAAAGTAAAAGTTCTTTTAAAAAGCCTACCACAAGTTCCTTAGACCGAGAGTAGCCGATTTAAGTAAACTAACCTTAGTCCAAAGTGGCTAAATTTGAGCGATACACTGAAGTAACAATTTTTTAAAATCTTTTTGCTTTCAATTTTAAATGGTATATACGATTTTGCTAAAATTAGGTATGTTGAAATTAGGTATGCTGAAGGGGGAAAAAACATAACAAAATTAATATTAATAAACAGGTCAATTGTGTGCTAGTCAGCACACAGCGAGGGTCCGTAGGCCACACTATATAGTGTTTAACTGTAAAGTTTATAAACAGTGTTTTTTTAAAAATGCTAAAAAGCTTACTTTGAACCATTCTAAGGGTCTGATATTCTGAAAACACACTCTGATAAAGTATTTGTTTGCCACTGAACCGGACTACAACCATATAAATACATCGAAAAGACCATAATTATAAAAAAAACGTATTTTGTCAATAAAAAATAAAAAAATATTTTTTTTCGAAATTTCCAAAAAGTGGTATCTTTACTTTTGGTCGAAGAATGTTCAGGAATTTTTCCAGATTTTTTGCACTTCACATAAGCGAGATAGAACGGGGGGGGGGGGGGGGGGGGGGGGGGGACACGTTTCACACCCACTTCAAACTTGCCTACGCTCGCCCTATCAAAGTTATATCCAAAGAATTATATATTTTTGTAATCAGCTCGACGTACCCTTTCATATGATACCCCTCACGGTGTAGAAAAAAAAATAAAGAAATGTTAACCCTTAAGTTTTTTTACCCTAATATTTTTGAAAAATATTTTTTTTTCGCTATATTTGTAAAATATGTGGGTACAAGACACATACATGCCAAATTTCAAAGTGATCGGACGAAAGGTGTAGCCGTGAGAGCACGCGAGAGGACGGACGGACGGACACACGCAGGAAAATATAAGGGTCCTTGGTTTTGCCTACGGACCCTAATATTAATCAATGGTTAATATTAACTTGATGGGTTTTTAAGTAATTGCCATAATTCAAATTTCTACGCCAATGGAAGAAACAGGGTTTAGGTATAAAATTTAGATTAACCAACTCGATTATTCTCCATTATTATTATTATTATTATTATTATTTATTTTTTTTGTTTGCAAAATTTTAACACTTGGAATAGTTCATATGACATCTTTATTTATTTGTATTCATGTTTCAGTAACTTATTTTTTTGTAAAAACTAATACGAATTATTAAAATGCCAATTTTGCAAAAAAACATGAGAGTAATCGATTCCTAATAAGACTACCTTTTTTGTAGTTAATAAGTTACTTTTAATTTAATTGCTTGTAATTTAAGATATGCAATAGGAAAAAAACCTTAGTTCTACACCCATAGATTGATACAAATTTTAATTTTTATGTTTTTTCCCCCATAAAGCTATGCCAACATACCAAATTTTAGACCGTTTTAAAATTAATACAAAAAAAAAAAAAAAATTAAATTAGGTAAGTTGGCTTCAGGGCCGTATCGTATAGCCCCCAAACTTAGCGACTTTGTACTAAGGTAAGTTTACATAAATCGGCTAATTTCGGTCTAAGGAACATGTGGTAGGCTTTTGTAAAGACCTTTTACAGACATATATACATGTTATATGTTAATTTGTATGTAGGTTGGTGGTAAACACATAGCCTACCTATTAAAACCTTTATTATATTTCTTAGAAGTCATCACTATTTACCTGACAAGATATATACATTTATATACAGGGTGATCCAAAAGTTCGGCAACGGCTTAATATCTTCGGTTATAATTGAGATATTAAGTTCCCGTTTGCGGGTATCTTAATCATTTGTAAAAAACTACTTTTCTGGAGGGTAATAATTTTTTCCGCCATATTGGTTGCCACCATATTGGATTTAACTTTGCAATTTTAAATTGGAATACCCATAAAGGGATACATTTTTGGAAAGCCCTTAAAAAAAGAAAACATTTGCCGCAAACCCGAGCTTTCTATCTACTCCCGTTCCAAAATGGCGGACACTCAAAGTTAAAAAAAATGATTTTTTTTAATTTATTTTCAATAGTTTAGTTAGATATAAAAAAATCGGTCCGAGACAACTCAGACAAACTTTCTCATATAATCTCGGCCCCAGATCCCAGGAAACATGAATATAAAATTAAATATTTATTGCATTAAGCTCGCTTCAATGATAAACCTACGTGATGCTTAGTTAATTTATTATTATTTAAAATGTGTTCAACAGGTGGTTGTTTACTTTTTGTTTTCGATTTTCAACCAAATGAGATTTATTTCCATCAATATCTCGGAAACTATGACTTGATAACGAGCTAGGTTTTCTGGGATCTGGGACAGAGTTTATATGAGAAAGTTAGTCTAAGTTGTCTCGGACCGATTTTTTTATTTCTAACTAAACTATTGAGAAGAAGAAAAAAAGAGTGAATTTTCTAACTTTAAGTGTCCGCCATTTTGAAACGGAAGTAGATAGAAAGCTCGGGTTTGCGGTAAATGTTTTCTTTTTTTAAGGGCTTTCCAAAAATGTATCACTTTATGGGTGTTCCAATTTAAAATTTCAAAGTTAAATCCAATATGGCGGCAACCAATATGGCGGAAAAAATGATTACTCACCAAAAAAGTAGTTTTTTTACAAATGATTAAGATACCCGCAAACATGAACTTAATATCTCTATTATAACCGAAGATATTAAGCCGTTGCCGAACTTTTTGGATCACCCAGTATATATATATATATATATATATATATATATATATATATATATATATATATATATATATATATATATATATAAGGTTAGATTAATATACATTAGAGGGTATTATCAACAAATATATTAAGAGTATATACTTGTATGATATGTACTACAGGATTCACTTATACACCACATACACCTGTATTTATAAATACTGGTTTCGAATCACTAACAAGTATCAGATGAGTGGGGTTTCACAATATTAGACATTATTTTGGGCCTTTCTTCATAAATAAAATTATATGCATCGTCATTAATTATGCATGTATAGAGAACATAAACCTGTCTGGATTTTATTTGTAAATGTAGTAACGACATTATGTATCTGCAAACACGCGAGAGAATCAATTCGACTTGTTTACGACCACTCATAACTAACACTTTCATTTTCAAGTAACTAAAAATAAAAGATCCCGATGAAAAAGTCGAAAGCTTTTATATAAAAAAAAGTGTAGGTAATTAATAAATGAAGATTTTTTCTTTATAAAAAAAACCAACATAATTTCACAAGACACTTCATAACCGCAAAATGTTGGAATTAAGAATGCAAGAGTTTCTAAATTAATTTGGAGACGGTTGTAGAAAGAGTTAGGAAAAGTTGAGTCATTGGGTTTTCGGTTTGTTTGCCCTGGCTTGATTCCAAGACTGGGTGCAAACTACCTCATTTCCAACGAGGGCTTTAAGGCCGGATCGAAACCCCTGACATCGCCTTCATTTCGTTCTGAAATCCCTCTTAGTCCGTTCTAAAGAGATTTAAATGGGAATTTCAAAGTGTTCATTAAGCTGGGTTTTGTCTACATAGAGTGCCGAGTGGCGACAAAAGGAGCTAGCTAAATAATACCCACCATCATGGACCCATAAATAGTTAACTTTAATATTACTACTGAAATATTTATTTGTATGCTGAGTGAAAACGGATTTAGTAAGAAATTCTGATTAAGAATCTCGATAAGGTTGATGTAGCGTAAGATATAATGGGTTAATACTGGCTAAATCACAAAATATTCCCGCATTGCGGAGCTAAAAAATAACCAATAATAGCCTATTAAACGAATAAGCTGCATTCAAGAAAGGGATCATATATCTATAGATCACATTAAACGAATAGGCTGCATTCAAGAAAGGGTTCACATTAAACGAATAGGCTGCATTCAAGAAAGGAATCATATTAAACGAATAGGCTGCATTCAAGAAAGGGATCATATTAAACGAATAGGCTGCATTCAAGAAAGGGTTCATATTAAACGAATAGGCTGCATTGAAGAAAGGGATCATATAACTACAGATCATTCTGTAAAACCGTTGTTGATGGATAAATTACGAAAAAGGGTAAATCAGTTTGAAAAAGATAGTATAATTTAAACAAGTTGTTAAATAATCACGTTATGCATAGTTGAATACCTGTATTATAAATTATAATAGATTATTATAATAGATTATTAAGCTAATAAAAGATTATTAAGATAATATAATTGAAAAAAGTGGTTGAATGATGTATTCTAGTACATAGAATGATGTATTCTAGTACATAGAATGATGTATTCTAGTACATAGAATGATGTATTCTAGTACATAGAATGATGTATTCTAGTAAATAGTATGTTGTATAAACGTGAAAAAGCCTGTTATGCCTAGTTGTATACTTATATTCGAAGGGAAAGAGCCACGTGATACGTCCCAGATGAGTGACATCGACAATCTTGCTAGGCTAGGCATGCAAAACCAACTACCTAGTAGGCCAAGCTTGGCAATTTCAAACATTATTAAATAACATCAGCCACCGATAGCACAGGTCAGAATTCAGTCTTCGAGAAAAGGCTTAATTTTGGGTAGAAATTTAAAATATTTTACTTACAAATTTGTTTAACTTACGAGAACAATCTATTATGCTATTCAACGACCTACTGCGTTAAATTAATAAACTACTTAGACCTTATCCCCTGAGAGATCGTTTCTACTATTCACTCTATGGAAGCTGGGGATCCGGGTTCGATCCCCTACTCTAGCAATGGGTACTATGCTCAGACTTCACCGTTCATCGCAATATAAATTCGATCCTCTATTCTGGCATTATGCTCAGAATTCACCGTACATCGCAATATATATTCGATCCCCTACTCTGGCAATGGGCACCATGCTCTGAATTAACCGTACATCGCAGTATAATATTAGATCCCCTACTCTGTGAATGGGCACCATGCTCAGAATTCACCTACATTGCAATATAAATGCAATCCCCCTACTCTGGCAATGGGCACCATGCTCAGAGTTCACCTTATATTGCAATATAAATGGGTAACTACTTAAGTGAAGTGGTGTCCATCCTGTTAAGAATGCAAATAAAATACGCGTGGTGTCGCGGGACAACCGGTAGGAACGAAGTTCCTTACCCTTTTATGATACTAACGACTTATACGTGGCGGAGTTAGAAAAAGAGACAAAATTAAAAGTAACTATTTGTACTAGCGGAGTTAAGGCAAAATTAAAAGAAAAACTTTTTATTGTCTTTGAAAAGAGCGTCTTACAATAAAAATGATGTATTGCAAATTGAGAAAAAAGTTAATTTTGATTAGTTTATAGTTAAAGCAGATGGTTGTATATAAGAAAAGAACTGTCCCACCAGACTCCGTCGGCGAATTACTCCAATTAAAATATTATAATATAAAATATAAATTACCAACACTAAAAACTTCTGCTTGTATCAGATTGAAATTTTACAGGCCTGTTTCAATTGCACTTAAGGCGATGTGTAAGAAGTTTTATTAAAATCGTTACGTTAGAACGAAAGATATCGGTAAAAACGTTGTTTTATTTATTTTAAACGTTTAGGTCCGCTTTAATAAATTTAGCGATCTTTATCACTTCATAGCAGTGTCGGTGTTTTTTTTATTAAAAACAGTTATTTAAAAAAGTTGTTTGTCTCATTAAATAGATGAAATTAGAAAAAATTGGTAAGGCTGAAGTCTCACGTAAAAAGGGTTTCGTTGGTATTGTGAACACAAAATTAGAAAAGGGGGGGGGGGGGAAGAAAAGTTTTTTTGACAAAATGGCGCCGAAAATTAAACACTATCCATAAGTGGTATATATATTTGTAATCTACTCTTCAATACCTTTCATTTGATAGCTTACTCAAAATTTATAAAAAATATTTTTTTTCGAGTGACATGAATTATCCGCCATCTTGGATTTCCAGTAGATCAGATCAAATTGCTAATCTTATTTTTTCTATGGCCCAGCAGACCACACATTTTGCATATTTTTCTATATTTTTAGTAAAAGCGGAAATACGATTTTAGGGGGGGGGGGGGGACACGCAAAATTTCGATGTTTTTTGACAAAATGGCGCCGAAAATTAAACACAACCCCTAAGTGGTATATATATTTGTAATCTACTCTTCAATACCTTTCATTTGATACCCCACTCAAAATTTAAAAAAAATATTTTTTTTTCGAGTAACGTGAATTATCCGCCATCTTGAATTTCCAGTAAATCAGATCAAACTGCTAATCTTATTTTTTCTATGGCCCAGCAGACCACACATTTTGCATATTTTTCTATATTTTTAGTAAAAGCGGAAATACGATTTTAGGGGGGGGGGACACGCAAAATTTCGATGTTTTTTGACAAAATGGCGCTGAAAATTAAGCACTACCCCTAAGTGGTATATATATTTCTATTCTACTCTTCAGTACCTTTGATTTGATACCCCACTCAAAATTATAAAAAAATATTTTTTTTTAAGTGACATGAATTATCCGCCATCTTGAATTTCCAGTAAATCAGATCAAACTGCTAATCTTATTTTTTCTATGGCCCAGCAGAGCACACATTTTGCATATTTTTCTATATTTTTAGTAACAGCGGAAATACGATTTTAGGGGGGGGGACACGCAAAATTTCGATGTTTTTTGACAAAATGGCGCTGAAAATTAAGCACTACCCCTAAGTGGTATATATATTTCTATTCTACTCTTCAGTACCTTTCATTTGATACCCCACTCAAAATTATAAAAAAATATTTTTTTTCAAGTGACATGAATTATCCGCTACATGAATTTCCAGTAAATCAGATCAAACTGCTAATCTTATTTTTTCTATGGCCCAGCAGACCACACATTTTGCATATTTTTCTATATTTTTAGTAACAGTGGAAATACGATTTTAGGGGGGGGGACACGCAAAATTTCGATGTTTTTTGACAAAATGGCGCTGAAAATTAAGCACTACCCCTAAGTGGTATATATATTTCTATTCTACTCTTCAGTACCTTTCATTTGATACCCCACTCAAAATTATAAAAAAATATTTTTTTTCAAGTGACATGAATTATCCGCCATCTTGAATTTCCAGTAAATCAGATCAAACTGCTAATCTTATTTTTTCTATGGCCCAGCAGACCACACATTTTGCATATTTTTCTATATTTTTAGTAATAGCGGAAATACGATTTTAGGGGGGGGGACACGCAAAATTTCGATGTTTTTTGACAAAATGGCGCTGAAAATTAAACACTATCCATAAGTGGTATATATATTTCTATTCTACTCTTCAATACCTTTCATTTGATACCCCACTCAAAATTTAAAAAAAATATATTTTTTTCGTGACGTGAATTATCCGCCATTTTGAATTTGAACAGCTGATAATAGTGAGTTCGCTATATTTTTCCTGTGTGCGCGTCAAAACGATCTTTTATACTGGAAAGTTTCACGTTTTTATCTTTTTTGGTTCAAAAGTTATTGGAACCGTACAGAGTGACAGACGGACACAGGAACGAAACTATAAGGGTTTCTTTTTTTTGGTTTTACCAACGAAACCCTAAAAAGGCCCGTCCTAAAATTCCAATTTTAAATTTGAAGCTTACGTTTACGCGAGCGTTGCGCGTAAACGCTGGGGCGGATAACGTTGTCCAACAAACTCAGCCCAGGTATTGGTAAAATGAACATGTGTACCAAATTTCAACTAACTCGGTCATCTTTTACTCAAGTTATCGTCATCGGTAGATTTCATGACGCTTGGTTGTGTGACGGTTATTTTGTGACGGTGATTTTGGTCGTTTTTTTCGGATTCACTCCCGGGATCCAGAACGTGCCATAAGGAACTTCGTTCCAATAATACAGTATATATAGCTGATGGTGCAACACGTGAACTTCCATTACATATATATTTGTACTTAAGTACTTTGGTAGCCCTAAACCACCATGGATTATTATTCGAGTATATATATTATTTCTAAGCAAATACAACAGAAAAAATAGTGTTAATGGTGTGTTTCATTTTATTAAAGAATGTAGAGGTCCACTGATCTCAAAGGTCTAAGATATCCTATAAAAGGGGTTACGCTTAATTTTATGAAAAGCCTTAGCTTGAAAAGGACCATTTTAAAACAATACAAGAAGTCTCCCCCCTACTTTTATATTCTATTACCCAATTAACCGAAGCTTTAAAGGAAAAGCACACGTAATTCCGTATTCTAATATATTAGGGGGAGAATATTAAAGACACACATGAAGGGAATAGCCTTTCAAGTATTTTCTTTTTAGAAATGCTCATACGACGGCTTTGAAGAGATTGGATTGGATAGATCTGATTGTTTTATACGTAATATAATACAGGGGAAAACAGAAATCTACATTTGAAGTATAAACTTAGCATGTGATGTAACATTTTCGTCACATCTCAAAGTAGTGTACAAGTATGAAGGAATAAAAGTCATTTGAATAGCATTCAAATAGTCTAGCCAATTATTTTTCCACATTACGCTCGGAAACAACGAGAACATTAACTTTCTACAATTTGTAAATAATAATACAAATATATGTTTATATTAAAACAAATATGTAAGAATGGAAATAAATATCCAATTTAAGGCGGCTTTCACACCGAAGTAGCAAGTCGCAGGATGCATGCGTCCTGGTGGCAAGATGCATGCCACTTAAACACCGGATTGTATATCTGAACGAGAGCTTACACACCGAGGATGCAAGTGCGACGTGCATCCTCGGTGTGTAAGCTCTCGTTCAGTTATACAGTCCGGTGTTTAAGTGGCATGCATCTTGCCACCAGGATGCATGCATTCTGCGACTTGCTACTTCGGTGTGAAAGCCACCTAAAGATGTTGCATAAAAGCTATTTCACAGGGATTCATTATTGTGACCATTTGAAGTACTGATATATTGTCCTATAGACATATTGTTTTTCACTCCATATTGGAGTGAAGTATTTAGATTTGATTAACCCTAGAACGCTAACCATATTTTTTAACCTCTTATGACTAACCTTTGAGTCATATTGACTCCCTAATCTATTACACCCAGTTTTATTAAAATATAAAGGCCTAATATGTACAATATTTTTTTTAACACGTTTTAGTGCTAGTTGATGGGACACTTGGGTGCTTTGTTTGCCATAAAAAACAATTTTTTCCTTTTAATTCCGGTTTTTCAATATGGACTACTATTGCATATCCGGTATATTGTTAACTACCGGAATGGTTTTATTTACTTTTTTTATGTAGCTTTTTTCTTTCCTTTCCTTTGGTTTTTCTATTTCGTAAATTGTTTCAATTAATTTATCATTTTCCTCATCATCGCTGATGGGATCAAAAAAGGCATTTTCTATTTTCAAATTAGGGTCCAAAAAAAAAATCACAACCGTCACCATTATTGCCGAATACGCTCTTTTTCATAATCGGAATCTGAATCAGTCATTTCCTTCATCAAGTGATAAATGTCGTTTGGATCATTGTATTTTTTCTCCATTATTTGACTATATTCATATTCTATTAACTTTATATAATTTAAACATATAAAGACAAAAAAATATAACAATTTATACTTATAAATGAATAAATTACAATTATATTACCTTTAATTTGAAATAATTATTGAATTAAAAGTTATATAATATCTAATTTATAAGATTTGAAATGGCCAAATAAACAATAACACTACGTATACTATTCTAAAAAATACTATTCTGCGTCAAAATGACCTACAAAAAATTTACGTGTAAGACTAAACAGGAGTCAAAATGACTCCGTGACTGCAGAAAAACAAACGATATGTCCTCTTTAGAATCTGAATGTGGAACTGATAGAAGTGTAGAAGGGTCATTCAAGGGTTGGAGATAGCATAGCTGAGATGTGGGAGTTCTGTGTTTTACAGACACCGTGCATTCGTATTTAAAAAAATGGGAGTCATTTTGACTCCAGGTTAGCTTTCTAGGGTATAATCTTTGATTCTTGCCATTTTTTCCCACCACGCCTTACTTCTTCTACGATCTTCGGTCCCCACGTCTTTCTCGGTATTCCCATTATTCTCATTCCTATTCCTGTTCTACTCAAAGGCCATTCGCTCTATTATTATTCCTATTTCCATTTATTGCTTCTATTCTTATTCCAATTGCTGGATATGTCCAAGCCAGCTCTATTTCCGTCTTACTCACATGCAGCCCGACAGGCTTTTGCTCCGCTTTTTCCTGAGGTCTCTATTTGTTATCATGTCTGCCTAGACTGCCGTAATCCGCCGAATACACACAATACAGTAGGCCTTTCAAAAACAAAAAAAAATCATCATGTTAGTGTGTCAGTAATGATCACGCGCGTGTCGTTAATGTGTGTAAAAGTTGACCAATTTAGTTTAAATTTGGTATGCTTTTTAGGATTTCGTAGATCTTCCTCGAAACCCTTATGCCGAGGATAGTGTGTCTGTCTATCCTTTGTACTTTGGTTCATATTCATCGAACCTTTCATGCTAGAGGTTGGAATTACAACATACTTCACGTTCCTTGGTTGACCTCTTTCTCTTATCCAGGCTTTCATGTTATTTTAGACTGTATGGACTAAACTGACAGGCCTGCCGGATCGTGCGTAGTTAGCTGAACTCTAAAGTCGGCTGCAGGCTACACTCGCTCCAGCTGCCTGAAGCTGACATAACTGACAGGCCTGCAGGATCGTGTGTAGCAAGCATTACTATTATTTGCAAAGAGCAATTAATGAATCCTTTTAATTATTTAAACCTTTTTACCATTTACCATATTTCACAATCGTATACAAGAAAATATTTTCATTCGTGTTTTCACATTATTACACAATTGTGATTAAAACACAGAAAGCAAAATCGATAAGTTTACTGTAAAAAAATAAATAAGTAATAATTATAAAACAGGTTTTTAAAATACGACTTGGGGGTTAAGACTTCGACCACTTAAAGTCACTTGTCATCAACACGATATGCGTAATGTACGTAGAAACAACTATAATTCCAAAATATTTTATTAATTAAAACTCATATCACGAACAGAAGAAAAAAATCCTTTTCGGCCTGCTTAAGAAAATCTAAAAATAATAGTATATTATGTTACTAGGCTGTGAAGTGAGTTTTTTCTTTACCGCGGCAATTACATTTACTGTGGAGCGAAGCGAGACAGTAAATATTGCCAAGGTAAAGAAAAAACACTTCACAGTCGCGTAGCATATGCTATTTTTTCCGAGGTAGCAGACAATGAAAAAACATTAAATATTAATCACTAATCAATATATAATAATAACAAATATTAGTACATACTTAAGACTTAAAAAAAGAAACCTTAAAAAGAGGTTACACTATAAGAAAAGATAAATAAAACGCATTGACATCTAGCGGATTTTAATCGTACTAGAAGCATTTCTACAAAGACTGCAGCGATACTAACGGAAGTTTTGACAACTACCAGCCGGAAAATAAAAATCTTTTAGTTCCTAGGACGTAAAAGATTTTTTCTTTACAGCTAGGAGTAATGAAAAGATTTTTTAAGTCCACGTAATGAAAAAATGGATTTTAGCTATGTCTTTTAGGCTCTAAAGTTACTATTTCACAGCCTACTACGGAAAAATAAATATTTTTACATTCCTGACGATTTCCAAAAGGTCCATATAATTGGTTGTCGAAACACCAATAAATTTATAGTTTAGAGCTGATTAATAGAATAATTATTAATTCTAGAAAGAATCCAATATTCAAGTATATTTTAAAACATCTTTTAACGATCCTTTATTCCTGTTTACTATTAATAAAAAAAAGATATATATATAGTATGGCTGCTTCATTTTCATCTTCTTAGATAAATAAGTTGTTTATTCCCTGTTTTATTTTTATCCTAAACTTTGAAATGAAAATAAGGTTTCTTTTCAGTTAAAAAGAAAATTAGGGTGGAAGAAGAAAACTAAACAAGAAAAAAACCAACATATTTTCGTCACAAGCAATAATAATAATAGTTTTTTTTTTTTTCTTTAAGAAATTGACAAGAAAAGCATCTATTTAAACTTATTTTAAATAGGTTGATTTAATATTCTGTTGAAAGAATATAAAATAAGCCTTCATTACTAATTCAAAAAGAATTAAAATAGCGTAAGAGATTTGTACTTAGCTGTCCTCTTCGATTAAAAGCACATTTGTTTCGAGTTGTTTTGCCTAATCTAATTAATAAATTAAATACTTTGAAGTTGCGATTTGGGCTCTTTATTGCTTTTAATGTCTGAAACCAGCTATCAGGAAATTACCAGGCCCCTCTCGATTTACAAGAGTATTTACAAGTAGCTTTATTTACAAGCCTGATAACAGGGAGTAAATAAAGTTAATTTTATTTACATACCTACAGGTTTTTTTTTTTTAAAAAAAAAAGGAATCATTTTAACATTAAAGAGAACCTCTCTATCTCTATACAACCCTCTGTGAAATTTAATTTAGGCTTTGAAGTTTATGTGTTAACGATTATAGTATCAAAGATTAGATTGAATACGTACAAGGGTGAACAGACTCGCTAATGAAATATATATGAGCTCCTTAACCTTAGTCCACACCGCGACTTAATGTTGCGCGTCTTTGTTGCGTCGCTGCCACGATTCAATTTTGCACAACATTAATTTAGAAAATCCCTTTTCGATAGGACTCAAATTTTGTATCACGTAGACCCGCAATACTCTCCGGAGATGCGGAGACATGTTGCGGCTCATCCGAGACTCAGCTCCTTAACAAAGTGTGTCCCGGTGTGATCTAAGATTTACATTGACAGGAGTACGCACCATCTTTGTCTGTAATAGTACATTACGCGTCGAGTGCGGAAAGTAGCATTTTGCATGCGAGTGTGGAGTTTGCACCCGAGCGACAGCGAGGGTAGTAAAACCACACGAGCAATGCAAAATGCCGTTTTCGCACGAGTTGCGTACCGTACTTTATCTACGATTGTTAGATTTAAATAATAAATACAGAAAAAAATAAACTTGCAGTATGTAAGTTCGTAGTTCGTATCTCTCTCTTGATAAAGATGGCATTAATTCTTGAATTGTATTTTTTGCCGAATTAATTATTTCTGGAGGAGTATTATTCTCCACATTTTCGTCAGTCACTTGATTCACTCATTGTTTTTCTTAAAAAACTCGATATAAACAGTTACTTTAATAAAAGAACAGCAAATTAGTTTTGTTAAATGTAAACAAACTCGGTAATCATGCGTAAAGCTGAAGAATTCCTCTTCTTTACTGCGCTAGCGTGGTAAAGAAGAGGAATTCTTCAGAACTATGAGACGCGCATGCACAATGAATACAAGTACGTAAATAATCACTTTCTACGAATCTAAACAAAGATATAATGTTTATATTTCGTATCAATCGTAGATAAAGATAATTGAACTAAAAATTAATTTATTAAGTTGAAAGTTTATATGAATAATCCATTTATTAATGCTTAAGTTAAGTTTGTTAGGGAGCGTTATTCGTTCAAGCTTTCGTCTGCATCATTCGCTTCAAATTTAAAATAGCAATTTTAGGACGAAATAGATCTTAACGTTTCGAACTATATATTTCATTCTAATGTATCGTTTAATAAAACCTCATATCGATCGTTTAAATTGTTATAAAAACAGGCGTGCAAACTAATTTATTGTAGCAAAATGTCCGCGATTTTTACCACTTTATCATCAGTCACTAATTGCTGGTCACTTTCATTATGATTATAATGGTGGTAAACAACTAGTGATCTAACAAAGTGGTCTAACCCGGTTTATAAATCAATAGCTATTATAGTTATATTTTATTTTAAAAAAGAAAATAATATTTCCTCTTAGAGTAATGTTATCTTTAGAGTAGAAATATTAATGATTTCGATATAGTTATTTGCTTGGATTTAAAATCTCAATGTAAGCTATACATAATTTTTCAATTAATTTCGCCCTTGAGGATCACCGCACTCGAGTGAATTGTGTACTCATAACCAATATACATATACAACCTAAAACTAAAGTAGATAGTGGAGACACGTTACATACTTATGATCACATTGAGTAATATGTGTAAAGTGACCGACCTCTCTTTCTGTTATCCTCTAATCATTAAAACGTTAAAATGGTACATTAAGCGTCTAGTGCGGAAAGTAGCATTTTTCAAGCGAGTGTGGAGTTTGCACCCGAACGACAGCGAGGGTAGTAAAACCACACGAGCAAAGCAAAATGCAGTTTTCGCACGAGTTGCGTACCGTACTTTATCTACGATTGTTGGATTTTAATAATATACAGAAAATCACTAAATGTACATTGTTTATCACTAAAAACTTGATAAATACAGTTAATTTAATTAAACAAACAGCAAATAAGTTTTGTTAAATGTAAATAAACACGCAAATTCTTTTTTTTTCTTCTTTTTTTACAATTTTGTCATATTTTCATTTATGAGGAGGATAAAATGGAAAAACAGAAAAAAATAGTTTTAGTTAAAAATTACTATTTTCAATCCGATATGAATGAAAATTGGTATAAGTGATCATTTGTATACATTCTTTCTTCTTTTTTCCGCCCTAGTGCGGAAAAAAAGAAGAATTCTTCACCTTATCGCACGATTATAAAACGCGCATGCGAAATGAACTACGAACGCAACGCAACTACGAAAAGAATCACTCTCTACGCATCTAAACAGAGATAAAATGTTTATATTTCGTATCAATCGTAGATAAATACATTTAAATTATTAAAATCCGTCAGCAAAACAAAGGACCCTTATGATTTCCTGCCTTTTTATGTTTGTCAGTCGTTAACGCACCTTTATCTGAAAGTACCCAAAAAAGTTGTATAGTCAACAACAACCCCATCACAGGAGAAACGCAATTCTCAAGGCCACACAGAGCAAAGATGTCTTCCTCCTCATTTATTTAACACTCCCACGCGACCATTAAAAAAAATTCATCCTCTGAAAAGCAGAACAGTATATCAATGAACAGAAAAATGTAGGGACACCCCAAAAGATCATCCCTCAAAAACAAGGTGTTAAAATTAAAGAGGATGAACTTATCTTTAATGAAAATCATATCCGGGGTGTTAAATAAAAGAGGAGTACAACCAATTATTTATCTTTGCGCCGTGTGTCCATGAGAATTGCGTTTTTCGTGTCCCTGTCCCTCCCCTATTTTTGTAACAAATTATAACTTTATAACCTGATGAGACCCGAACCGTATTTATACAATACAGCGGTCCCTAGTAGACACAAGACAGAGTTAACTTTTGTCCCCACTAACACTATTAGGGTATTAATGAAGGTAATAACAAAAAGGTATTGTTAGGGTTGGTGGGTAATCGAAAATGGAAGCTAAGGGACTAATTTTTTTCTCTTTAAGTCAATGGGCGGTGCCCCGGTGCCCCTAGTAGTTGCCTCGGCCAAGTCTTTGTTTTTATTTTCTCATTCTTTTTTCTCAAGTCCTTAACTTAAATTAGTTTTATCTGACTCTCATTGGTTTACTTTTAAAATCCAACTATAAACTTGTACATTACTGTAAACTAAACGAATATGGCTGCGGTTTTTGAGACAGCCATAGCCAGCGGTATACAATCCGTTTAGCCACCTTATTTTTACATGGTCAAAAACGTCTCTTAAATTAGGAAAATGTAAACAATCTGATACTAAAATCAGAAAAGGAGAAATAAGACGATATCATAACACCACGTAAGGTACGGGTTTTATGTATCAGACATCCATAGTTGTGTATATACAGGGTGGTCCAAAAGTCTCTCCCCCCCCCCCCCCCCCTCTTAAATTTTGAACGGTTTGAGATAAATTAATGAAACTTGGGGGATCTCTACCATGCAAAGGGAAGTTTGTTTTCATGCAATCACCCACTAGGGGCAACCACCCACTTTGCCCCCAGGCCACCCAACTCCAAAATTTCAAATTGGAGCGTATATTTGGATTCTACGGTGAAAAATAATAAACTTTTACTTGAAACTATTATTTCAATAACCCTTCCGAAATAGAAAAAAAATAACACTTAGATCGTTATAAAATCTAAACGGTTTGAAATAAAGTCATGGAACTTGGGGGATCTGTACCATGTAAAGGGAAGTGTTTAATCATCCACTCGCGTACTAGGCGCAACCTCCATTTTGCCTTCAGAAGCTTAAATCTACGATTTTTATACCTTTGCCCCCCTATAGGGGGCAAAATATTAGAGGTAGAAAAAAAAGTTTGAAGTAAAATATTTTTATTTTTTTCTGTAGAATCTAAATCTGCTATCAGAAATATACATTCTAGAACAAAATTTTGAAGTTAGGTGGTCTAGGGGCAAAATGGGATGTTGCCCCTACAGCGCGGTTGCATGAAAACAAACTTCCCTTTACATAGTACGGATCCCCTAAGTTTCATTAATTTATCTCTAACCGTTTAGATTTTACAACGTATTATCGATAGGGTACTTTTGCTATCTTTGCCCACCTATAGGGGGCAAAATATTGGGAATAGAAAAAAAAGTTTCAAGTAAAAGTTTATTATTTTTCACTGTAGAATCTAAATATGCTATCAAAAATATACACTCCAATTTGAAATTTTGAAGTTGGGTTGCCTGGAGGCAAAGTGGGTGGTTGCCCCTAGTGGGTGATTGCATGAAAACAAACTTCCCTTTGCATGGTAGAGATCCCCCAAGTTTCATTAATTTATCTCAAACCTTTCAAAAGTTAAGAGGGGGGGGGGGGGGAGACTTTTGGACCACCCTGTATATCATTATATACAATATAATACTGTCTTAAATTAGACAGTATGATATTGAAATACTAACTAAAGATTTATTCGCATTAAAATCGTCAAATTGAAGCGAGCACAGGCGAGCCTCTTGCATTCAACAAACTATGCAACCTGTTTCTGTTTGTGTCGAAAACTGTGAAACGATAACTTGAGTAAAAGTTGACCGACTTGGGTGGAATTGGGTACAGATGTTCAATTTACCAGTACCCAGAACGAGTTTATTGGACAGCGTCATCCGACTAAGCGTTAGCGCGCAACGCTCGCGCGAACATTATAAATTGGAATAGTACAATCGAAACAGGCATGTACAATTTCTTCCCGATAGAAGCAGAAGTTTTGTGTAGTGAAGAGATACATTTTATGATAGTTGAAAAGAAGATGTCCGATGCGTGTAGTTAGTGGAATAGTAAGAATGCAGGGTTGTTCCCTCACCACTAGATTCTCTATTACAATCATACTCTTTAACTATCAACCCTCCCTCCCCCCATCATGATTATCTAGTTTTTCAATATTCAATACATAGTTATTACTATATGCTCGCTTCAATGCGATGTCTAGTAAATAAATACTTTCCACAATGTATTAGGTGAAACGTACTTAAATATGAGGCGTATATAGAGAAAGTATTGTGATGTGGCAAAAATACGATTTTGAGAATTTGATGGACTTAGACGTGAGGTATTTATGTGGTCTGTTGTTTGTCGTGTGTATTTACGGATGGAGCCTAAATTGCTGAACCCATTTCCTTGAACTTTGAATTAAATGTCGAGGAAAAATTACATCCCGTTAAATTTGGAAGCGCTGCAGCCAAGTATACTCGGAGGTATAATATACTTCTATTAACTCAATTTGGCAACCGCAATGTAGAAATGTACAGGTACATCAGTAGATTCCTTATCTCAATAAAGTAGACCTATTTTGTACTTAGGTACGAGAGAAGATTTACTGCAGAGTATTATTATTCTTGAATGATTTAATTTATTGAACTTTAATTATAGTTTTTAATTTACGAAGAACGATTTGCTACTCATGCGACATCATTTTGTCTAAAAGGATGCATTTCACTAAAGTAAGTATGAAAATGAATGGCAATTGAGAGCTAGACCAAGTCCAGTAGAAAACTAGCGGTACTCGATTGGTAATTGCGCCGGTCAATAAAACCTAAGAGTCCGAGGTTCCATTCCCGTCGGCGAGCTACATTTTTATCCGTCTGTCTTCAATCTTCTTTAATTCTAATTTTATTATACATTTCACATTCATATATCTTGGTCAAATAAAAAATATAACTTATTTACAACTCACAATACATCAATTTGTTACCTAGTAACAGGCCGGAATAAATTTCGTATTGAAGTTGGGTGGCAATAGTCGTGTTAGAATCAAATAAGGTTGGTAATTTTCAATGGACCAGCTTATTGGCACAGACCAATAACAATCTACTTGGATTGGGTTTGGCATCATCTCTTCTAAATTCTCTCTATGTTTTTAGGTAAAAGAATTCAGACAAACTAACAATAAACATGTCAAACTCTAAATCGCCATATTTAATAGTAAGGTTGAATAATTCTATAAAGGTCGAAAGCGGGAAAAAACCAGTTTTAAATAATGAAAAGGGAAATTTTAAAATTGATGAAGATATTTTTTTCTTTTTTTAATATCTGTCGATGCGTATACTTTAATTGATACTCTTATCGAACTTCATAAGAACTGGTTTATTAAATTTTTACGGTTCGATAAATCGAGTTTGTTACTCAGGCTATCGTATAAGGTTTTATTTTATCAAACCGTAAAAAAGGTCAATCTGTCTAAAAATAAGCTACTACGTGGCCCTTGAGAATCCGTTACCTTTAGCTTTATTTTCGGCTTTACAATTTTCTTAAGAAAAGAAATAGTACGTTACCGAGTAGGCTTCTAGTAAAGGAAAGGGATCTGTTTCGTGGAAACAATCCGAGGTTCTAGAGAGGTTAGATAAGGGGGTAGGGCGACAGGTCGAAGGCGATAGCGAGCGGTAGTGTGTAGGTAGCCATGACGGCACGGTATGAATGGAAAAGCTTCAAGGAGTGGGGGATACTCACCCGATTATTCGGCTCCCAATCGATACGGTTGCACGTGTACGTCACCCGGCCCCGCAATCACAATATTCCCTCGACTTCTGCTCTACTCATTGATTCGCAATTCTCTTCGCTGTTTACTACAAATTAACGTACGCCATATAAGAGGCTTACAACTTGATCTACGTGAGACGGTTCACTGCTGACTACCAGTTTCTTATCGGTTGAACACGAAAAATGGAGATGGACAGTTTCAAGTTCAAAGAAAACAAAAGAAGAAAAATCTCGTACAATTTAATAGTTATTCGTATAAAAGTTGACAGGAAACTAGGTTCAGAGGGTAGATCCAATAGAAGGGTTCTGGTAAAGCCGGTTAGAGTCAGCCTTTCCACCGGTGATTCTGAAGTGTATCGACTTAAGAACCACTCCCACATCGATAACTTCTACCTTCACAACCTAGTCCTCAAATTAAATGACGACATGTTACGGCTTTCCACGAATTTTCAAGGTACTATCGACAATATATGTGGAGGATTCGCTAGCAAGATATATAAGGGAAAGGGTCTTTTTTGTTATCCCCCCCCCCCACTCCTACCGGGCGATTTTTAGCATATACAGGGATGCCCCCTTCTCCCCTTCTTCTTGCTTCCTTCTGCCCTGTGTAGAATATAAAAGGGTAAAAAAACTCATAATTTATATACTTCATTGGTTGAGACACTTAAAGGAATTAATAATTTAGAATGGTTTAACTCATCTTGAAACTAAATATATTTCGCCCTCTCTCAAGGCATATTCATTACACTGGCGAGAATACAAAAACTTTTCACGTCTTGAACATATAAGATAATTATATTAGGAAATTATCTATTCCTTCGTCAAATGATAATAGATTATCATTTGACGAAGGAATAGATTAGTTCCTAATATAATTATCTTATATGTTCAAGACGTGAAAAGTTTTTGTATTCTCGCCAGTGTAATGAATATGCCTTGAGAGAGGGCGAAATATATTTAGTTTCAAGATGAGTTAAACCATTTTAAATTATTAATTCCTTTAAGTGTCTCAACCAATGAAGTAAAGCAATCAAAGGAAACAAACCTACGAACTCGCTCACAATTTATTATAATAAACTCACGAATCAAATGTAAAATATCTCATCTTTGTAAAAACAGAACTCCCGCCTCTTTCGAATTAACCGCATTGACAAGATCGAACAAGGACATATTTTCTAATAGTTAGGTAGCAGTAGCAGCAAACTAACATCTAGTATAACAATACCTAGTAGACTGATTGATTTTTCCTCAAAACTCTAATGAGATAACAACAATATCTACATATCATAATTTTAGACAAAGGTTGAAAAAAGTATACATCTAATCTATAAATAATGAGGTGATTAACCTAACGCAGTGGTTTTTCAGCTTTTTATGCACTAAACATTCTTGGGAAATCAGAAAACCCCATAAAAGTTGAAGGGTGCAACCCTTTATATGCAGTAAATCGCCCGGTAGAACTTGGGGAGGGGGGATAACAAAAAAGACTAAGTGAAACATAACAAATTTCCATATTACACATTTTAGTGTATGTTTAATCGATAGAAATACTCGTTTAGCTATTATCTCACACCTCCACTTAGTCTCAAATAATAAAAAAAAATTGTTTCACTTAGTCACCACCAAGTCCCGGTAGTTTTGGACTGGCGTCAAAAACCTATGTGATATTGTTTATAGACGGCGCAACAGATTTATAAAATATGATAAATCAAGACACTTAAAGTAGCTGGTAATTCACTTCGTGTTAAAGGTGTTATCTGATCAGTCGTCCTCGTTCAACACTGTGCTTCCGTTTGAATCGATCTTTAAAACTCAACGTATTTCCCTATAGACTCGACATTTCCGAGAACTAAAATCGATACGACACCGTTTTACAAACAATAATTAGAAGCGGGAAAAAACAACCGTTTAAATATCAATTGCAATCTCTATGAAGGAGTTGTAATAAAATAAACGCTCACGAAGAACTTCCCCTAATGAGCCTTTTAGTTGTCGAGTAGCCCTTGGACAAACTTCTTTCTTTCTATTATTAAATAATTAAATTTCTAAGAACAACTCCACGAAAGAATATCGAGTAAAGGCCGGGCCACACCCGTCCAACACACGTTCCCCGTATGACGTCCAACACACGTCCGTGTGTTGGACGTCATACGGTGACGGTGAAGGGAGGCCACACATGCCCGCACCGCGTCCGCAACGTACCGGCATCGTATGAGGGTCGTGCTTTCTATATCAACTCAAAGTTAGTATATTTTTTTATGCTCACGCAGCTCTTTCATTAAGACAAAATGTTTAAAAGTTTAACACATAGTGAATTAGGGATGGTAGCACTTGCTTAAGAGGAAAAACATGATAATTGGAAAAGAAATCAACGCAGAAGTCGGAGAAGAATGTGGGTTCACAGCGCTTGGAAGAAAAGATCAGTTAAATTTTATACTCTGCATTTCTAATACTTTTCACTCGACTGATCATACAAAACTGGGAATTTTCTAATTAATTCAATTAATTATGCGACCTCCATTTTGAGTAGAAAAGTAAAATAAATATATAAAGTGTTGTAATGCAATGAATCAAGTTTCAAACATTTAAATAGGATAATTATAACGAAGAAAGTTGAAGATGTAGATAAAGTATTTAAAAGGACGACTCGCACCGTGTCCATCAAAAAGTGAACTAAACTAATCCAAGTGTCGGTGCGGATACGGTGCTTGCATGGTGCAAGTGTCGCTGCGGACAAGTGGGGACTACGCCTAACATTTCCTTAGGTTTATTCCTCACTGAGTGTTGTCCGACACACGGACATCATATGGTGCGTGCACGGTGCGGTGTCGCTGCGGACAAGTGGGGACTACGCCTAACATTTCTTTAGGTTTATTCCTCACTGAGTGTTGTCCGACACACGGACATCATATGGTGCGTGCACGGTGCGGTGTCGCTGCGGACAAGTGCGGGGACTACGCCTAACATTTCCTTAGGTTTATTCCTCACTGAGTGTTGTCCGACACACGGACTACACACGGACGTCATGTGAAGTGTCCACGGTGCGGACAGGTGTGGCCCGGCCTCAGAATGCAATATCTTATCAGAAGGTGTTTGGTTAGGTTACATTTAATTGTAATTATAACTAGATCAATAAATCCAAGATATGGGTGTTGAAAGTAAATTCTTATTTGAGATTTGTTTACGCCCAAAAAAATCAATAACAAAAGAAGAGGAGACAGTGCTGCAAGAAACTTACTATTTTCCAATAATGAGTAAAAAAACAAAACAGTAAAACTGTCTAGACAGCCCTTTAAAATAAACAATTTAAAACAGTTAGGATAAAATAGAAATTGCATAGAGTAAATAATTAAGTTAAGAAAATAATCTATATTCTAAAATGGCGAGGAATACAATAGTGAATCTAAAGCCAATAAAATAAAAGCTATAATTATATAAACGAAGAAAATAAACTTCTTATTGCTTACTATCCGCAAACAATGGGTAAGATACCATTAAAATTGTGAAGGCAAATCCTCTTAAATTAACTATTAAAAACAGTTAAGTTTAAAAAACTTATAAGTTATTTGTACAATTGTGACTTAAGAGACCTATTAGAATGATTACGTATTCTATCTTTAACAGCGTCCGATATTGTACATTTTTAAAATTTAAGTAATTACAGACAGCCCAGAGAATTAAAGGAAAAATTAATTAAGCACTGAACATTTAGTTTTTGAGCAATAACTATAGTATATAATATACGAGCCGTTAAGCCCGTGGTAACTGGCTTAATTTTATATTTAGGAAAAAAGTAAAATAAATTAAAGTAATTTAGATATCTATTTAGATAAGTTATTATATCTATTTGAAGACTAACAAATCGAAACATATATTTATTTTTATTGCAATAAATGTGGTTGCCTTAGCTTAGCAATAACAAATAATTTCAAGGTGAGTCGTCACTATCGGCACACTACAAGATTATATAAATAATAACACGTTGTTAAATAAAAAACAAGGATTCGTGTATTAAACCAGGTACAGATCGAAACGACCTGCCACTATCAATAATAAAAATAGAGTTGACTGAATCTTTGAAAATAATGTCAACAGATGTTTAAAACGAATCATATTGGTTACAATGTATTTATTTTTTGAACGACATTACGCATTGCATTATTATGCAAGAATCATATAGCAGTAAATAATATGATCCAAAATAAACATTATATAATATAAATATGTACATATTTCAGCAATAACAGGAATTAAGGTTTTTACTAAATAGCAGGGCCGTCCACAGGGGGGTGGATGGCGCAAGTTGCGCCATTGAAAAAAAAATTGGGGGGGAATTGAAAAAATTTGGGGGGGATTCGAAAAAAATTGGAAAAATCCAGTAATCACAGTTATAAAATGTTTACTAGTTTGCAGTAACTCTCATACCTGTCGTAAGTTTTTGATGATAACTATAGAACTAATATACTTTATAATCTTTAAAATATGCGAGCGATAATTATTCTAAGTAAGATAAAAAAGTTGGTTTCTAGGAGGTAGGCATAATTCACAGAGTTAAACAGAAACCGGTTTCACAAGAGGGGGGTTGTTTAGATAAACATTGTCGTCTTGTCTCACTCTCTCCGCCTTCTCACCCTTATTTCAAAGCTTGGCTTAGCGTCTCATTTTTAGGGTTTCGAGCAGTGGCGTAGCTAGGGTATTGGGGGCCCCCCTGCAAAAACTTATTGGGGGCCCCTCGCTTAACAAAATTGATGAGCAAAATAAAAAAAAAAAACTCTTCCGTTTAGATCTGGGGGCCCCCTCGTCGTTGATTTAGGGGCCCCCTGGCTGTGGGGCCCCCCCGCAATGTGGGCCCGCGCGGGCCCATAGTTACGCCACTGGTTTCGAGGTCTTCCTAGAAACCCTTATGCTTTTGGTAGTTCATCCGTCCGTCCGTCGTTTCTTGGAGTCCCCCAAGATCCCGACTTACTAAAGCTACAGATTTGAAAGTCAAACTTTTTTGTCCAAAAACAGAAATAAGAGTTAAACACTTAAAATTTCTGCGATCAGCTATCAATTGCGAATTGATCGCAATAATTTATATTTTTAAGTTAGGTATCATTTCAAAGGAATTAAAATTTAGATTACAAATATACGAGTATATCGCGTTTCCAAAATGGTGGCCTTTTTACCCCGGAAAAAATTAAAACAAAACGCAAAAAAATCCTTACTACCCCATTAAAAGGTCCTAAAAATATACATCACTTTGGTCCTAATGATATTTCCGGGAGTTGATATAAAAGAGTAAAATTTTAGAAATTTAAGGCGGCCGTAACTATGGAGACCCAACATTTTTATTTCTTCAAAATTTGAAGTTGGGTATAATTTTAAAGGTATTCAAATTTTTTCACAAATATATATCGCGTTTCCAAAATAGCGACCTTTTATTTTAACCCCCCAAAAAAACGTTCTATTTATGAATTTTTATGACCGAGACCGAGGAAACCCTTTTAGTAACTTGCTGGCAAGTACTTGACGGGATTTTTATTTTAGACAACTCTACCTGCATTTATTAATTATTAATTAATGAATATCAGTCTAGTCTAGTCTTTGTCTTAGTATAGAAGCTTTTGGCGCTCATCATTAGCCTGACAAAAGTTGAAAAAAACGTACGTAGTGAGTGACCCATGAGCCGTGGCGTGTTGTTTTTGTTAAGATTTGGCCTTTTATATACTTACTAACTTTGTTTTTAAAACGAAATAATGCATCGAAAAAAAATCGTTTAAATATAAATGCTTACAGCTTATGTGCAATGCTTATATATAAATTATAAATCATTTTACCCCTTTTTAGAAAAATAATGAAAAAATGTGGGGTTAATTGATCAAAGGTTCAATATGGACCTTAGAAGGGTGGAATCATTTTTTTTTTTTTTTATATTAAACTACGCCTTATGTACTTCAAATTTTACCTGTAAGATTTTTCTGAATTTTTCCTGGTTTAAAAGTTGTAGCCGTTTGATCCTCATATTCAATTTCACCTCAGAAATGCATAAAAGCGCTGTTTTGAGAGGTCTTATTTTCAAAATTTTCCGGGGGAGAACCCCCGGACCCCCGCCTTGAATCCCCCCCCCCCCAATATTTCACTTGGACGAGTCTTGAAACGCTAACTTCGTTTCTCGATGTCGTTTCACCCAAGCAAATTTACTCTACTGCGACTAAACAAGTTTCACTTAAAAAAAAAAATGTTATTGAACTAGTACTAAGAGCACTTTGATGACCATGAAAAGCTAAATTTAACGTTTGCCTTAACATTTTTTTTCAGAAACAAGCAATGCTTGTGAGACAATTGGAGGAAGAGCTTCGAATGAGAATGAGAGGGCCCAGCATTGAGCTTCAGCAACAGCTTGAAGCTCTCTACGCAGAAAATGAACATCTCACCAGAGAAATAGCTATTCTCAGGGAAACCATAAAGGTACGTTTATTATATAACATTAATTCTAATTTTTCCTTTAGAAAGTGCCTTGATAAATTAAATGTATTAAAACTTAAGTGAAGGAGAAAACTTAATACATTTTATATCGGTCAAAATATAATTAATTTACTTTATTACCCACCAAATTTATCATTAGCCATTTTATTTAATATCTCGGACAATAAATTATCAAGAATTTCGATAATATCCTCAGAAAATTAAAGATAACATATTTAGCTCAAGAATAGACTAAAATAAGTATAACACTCCAGTTCACGCACACTCAAGGAAGACGAAGAACTTTTATAAAAATCCCCGAAGTAGCTTATAACAGTCTGTTTAATAATTTAATTCGTCGAAACAAGCTGTATTATTTTTAAATATTGAATAAATTCGTGAAAAACTAGATAAGCCTAGTGTTGTAATCTCATTGTTAGCATGATTAAGCACTAAACAGCAACGTAGTCTACACTAATTTACCGGGGTTTCTCCCTTAAGGCCTCTAATGGCTTCATTTATGGATTTTATGTATTGTATAGTTCCCTAGGGGTTTGTGGCTCTGCCTTGTAAATATTAATCTCCCTCTGGTTTACTGAAAACTGAGCATCATTTTTGTAGATCAAAAGAAAATAAAAAAATGTATGACTCAATTTCCACCTAGTTTCACCTTGAATAAACTAATAATATAAAAATACGCAAGAAACTTTATGAATAAAATATATGTGTGCTTAAAATAAATATATATACATATATTGAATAATTGAGTTAAAAAACAAACGCTTTAGTGTAAATAATATTTTAGGCGTAAGTTTTAGCATTTAGTAAATCATTGCATGATTTAATAAAGACTAACGGTGTTTTACTTTTCAAAAGTATAAAGGGGCAGTAATAATTTTTAAGGGATCTTGTATAGAGAGTTACAATAGATGTAATATGTTTTAAGGGGTGTTCAAATAAATCTATTCCGTTTCTATTAATATTGCATAATAAACGAGTATATAAGTAGGTCTTATATAAAAATAGGTCTTATATCAAAACCAAGGACCCTTATATTTTCCTGAGTGTGTCTGTCCGTCCGTCCGTCTGTCGCCTGCTGTCACGGCTACACCTTTCGTCCGATCACTTTGAAATTTGGCAAACTTATAAGTGTCTTGTACCTACCCACACATTTTAAAAATATAGCGAAAAAAAAAAAAATTTTCCGTGGTAGGCTGTGAAATAGTAACTTTAGAGCCTAAAAAACATAGCTAAAATCCATTTTTTCATTACGTGGACTTAAAAAATCTTTTCATTACTCCTAGCTGTAAAGAAAAAATCTTTTACGTCCTAGGAACTAAAAGATTTTTTATGTCCGGCGGGTAGTTGTCAAAACTTCCGTTAGTACCGCTGCATTCTTTGTAGAAATGCTTCTAGTACGATTAAAATCCGCTAGATGTCAATGCGTTTTATTTATCTTTTCTTATAGTGTAACCTCTTTTTAAGGTTTCTTTTTTTTAAGTCTTAAGTATGTACTAATATTTCTTATTATTATATATTGATTAGTGATTAATATTTAATGTTTTTTCATTGTCTGCTACCTCGGAAAAAATAGCATATGCTACGCGACTGTGAAGTGTTTTTTCTTTACCTTGGCAATATTTACTGTCTCGCTTCGCTCGACAGTAAATGTAATTGCCGCGGTAAAGAAAAAACTCACTTCACAGCCTAGTAACATAATATACTATTATCAGAAGTTTGTTTATGTGTTTTGAGAATATCAGACCCATAGGATAGTTCAAAGTAGGCTTTTTAGCATTATAAAAAGCAACATCAAGAGGTACTACATTAACAATACTGTGTTGCCTACGGACCCTCGCTGTGTGCTGTCTAGCACACACTTGACCTGTTTATTGAAATATAAACTTGAATCATGCTGTACATGATTTATCAGAACCACACTCCTTTTTTTAATATCACGGTAAATCTAAATGTAATATGATGACGATTAAACGATTAATCAAACACGTTCTATTTACAGTACTAAATATATGGGGAGAAATAGCTTGTAACTTGTAACTTGAAAGTGGGAAATTCCACGTTTTATTTGATTATGCCTTTGTGCAGAGAAGTGTGAAGAAGGGGTAAGAGTGTAATCAATTCTTTGGGAAAAAGCTTTAGTTCGTGTCACCGTGTTCGTGACTGGATCAAAAACTCCACTTAGCCAATCCCTGACGAACCAACCTGATTGATTTCCTGCTTGTTTTAACCTGGACAAACTGTTTGCTTAAATAAAAAAATATAATAATAATTCATATATAACAATCGAGGCATACATTTTAAGCGACGAGCTCAATTTTTACACCGAATTTATAAATTTTCTGCGTTTTAGTAGCTCAAGGTAGCGTGAGCTGTGGAATCGATTCGGAAAAACCCTAATGTAAATGCGACTCCATTTGTGGAGTTAAAACGTAACCAATTCCTTTTGTTGGATAATCTCATTATTAAAAGCATTGTTATTCGGATTTAAAGATGAAGGAGTGCTAATCCTAATTAAGTCTTTTTGTCTCCAAAATTGACTTTTACATTACAATTTAATTGTTGTAGTAATAATAATAATAATAATAATAATAACCATTTATTGCATTATTTAACAATTACCTTACATAATTATAATTTACATTAACACCCTAGCAAATCGGCACACAGCCGTGGTTCCCCTTATGGGGTTGGAGTTGGTCGCCACCACTTTTTACTTTTTTTTTTTTAAATAATAATATTAAAAATAATTTTCTACGAGTACATTCTTACGGCAACATAATAATTTAACTGAGTAAAAAAATTTGAATTAATTAATAAATAATTTATAAATAATTTTGACGGCAACAATTATTTTCGGCAGCATAATAATGTAACAGTGAAAGAAATACAACATTAATTAATAAATATTTTAACCAATTCTTCAACAACATAATACTTACGGCAACATTAGTTAATAAATATTTTAACAAATTCTTTAACAACTTAATACTAATTAATAAATACTTAAAATAGGACAATAACAATTTAACAATAACAATAGCTAATATATAATTTAATAGATAATCTAACAATTTAACATTGTTATACATATACTTATTTCCTTGTATTACTTCTCCCTATTTTTATATGTACACTTACTTACATTTCCTATTTAAACAAAATTATTATTTATTTAATTCTTTTTTTTTTTTTAATTGTTGTAGAATCACCCAACAAATAATTGCAGAAAGACAACAAGTGTTGTGACTTGTCCATTAAACATCGTTTAATGTTGAACTATTTAAGGCTTTAAACTAAAAATTTTAAATATAATAATACAGAAATAATAATTTTATCCGGTTTATCCATTCGTTTAATTATTACGAGGTTTTAAGGTAAATTTAATTAATATTGAAAATTATAGCAAATTTTACAGTAAAAATTCTCCTACAGACGAAGAATCGAAACCCGGTATTGAAACTGTAACAATTTTTTTTTGTTTTCTCGAAAATTAGATTACTTTAATTACATTTACTTTAGTTTTAATTCATATTTTACGATTTTGGTAGTATTCATACTACGGAACGATTAAATTTTAATTTAAATCAAATTATAATTATTATTAACTACGGGAAACAGACAGAGAAAAATAGACTCCAGCGCGGGGATTTGAACCACCGGCCTCTATATTTCCAGTATAGCGCTCTAACCAGGTTAGAGCGCTATACTGGAAATATAGAGGCCGGTGGTTCAAATCCCCGCGCTGGAGTCTATTTTTCTCTGTCTGTTTCCCGTAGTTAATAATAATTATAATTTGATTTAGTTTTAATCAAAACCACTTTTGATAAAAATACAAATATTTCACGATATTTTAAATTTCTTGATATCGCTTTAGGGAGTAATTATTCTAAACATTTAGAGGGTGTTTCCTTATCTTGGATAGAAATTAACTATCACTGATAAGGCGCAAAAAGCACCTGCTGGTTGAAAAAATAGCATTAGCAGGCTTCTGTGATAGGCAAGCAATATCACAGAAAAATAAAACATCCCATCCATCATTGTGCTAGGAGCAAGTTTCCAATTTAAGGGAATCTCCCTTATACAACATTTAATAGGGTTTAAGCTCTTTTCTACGCCCATGCTCAGATGACAGACAAAAAACCATTAACGAAAGATAGACATTTTAAAAAACCAAAAAGAAAAAAAATAAATAAACTGCCAATTAGTGTGGCACATTGCTTCCTCGCATCCTATCATGTACTTTATTGTTATATTAAGATTAAAATTATTGTTATATTGTTTATTGTGTAAAAACTATTAATAGTTTTAGCGATCTTTAACACTTCATAACGGTGTCGCTGTTGGTTTTACTAAAAAATTGTATTTGTAGAAAATGTTTGTATCATTATATATAGATGAAGTAAGATTTTTTTCCCGACCTAAAATTCCAATTTTAAATTTGAAGTTCACGTTTACGCGAGAGTTGCTCGTGAACACTTGAACGGATAACGTTGTCCAACGAACTCGTCCTGGGCATTGGTAAAATGAACAAGTCTACCAAATATTATCAAAATCGGTCGACATTTACTCAAGTTATCGTCGCACGTTTCATAATTCGCGGACACACAGACCGACAGACAGACACGAGACCAAAAATGTTCCCTGATGTCTGAACCGGATTTCTGTCTTGGAATTTTTAAAATCGGAGGCATAAAAGTTTTTCGTTCTCAAAAGTGAACACAATGCTTCCGTTACCTTCGGTAAGCTCGGAAGCAAAATACTTCAGTGAAAACCTTACCACGTATTTAATTAATACATGTGTTAACCTTGTACAATAAACTAACTATTGCGAAGATTTTTTAAAGTATGAGCGGAAAATTCCACTGTCGTGCCACTGGTACTGCACATCTTCCACCATCAAAAATTGGAACTCAGAGTAAAAAATCGACCATTATTTTGCAAACGTCACCAAAATTACCTCCTCCTAGTACAGTTGTCTAATGACCGTGTAATCTGAGGCGCTTGTCACAATCTCAGTAGATCGCAGGTTCGAGAACTGTCCACATCGGAGAATTTAATAAAAGGTACACACGAAAATAAGTTGCTCTTTCCCCTGGTCCTTCAGGGGCACTAAAGTCTACTCTAAACTGTAAGGAGGTTCTCCCCCAGTCTAACCTTAGCAATGCCCTTGCGAGAGGGAAGTTGACTATCTTCCTGTACATTATCTCTGCGACTCATCACGATATGTGGAAGCAAAAGCTAGGAAATTTTGAAGATAGGTTCCTAGGCTAATACATCTACTCTACAGTCTACTCTAAACTGTAAGGAGGTTCTCCCCCAGCCTAACCTTAGCAATGCCCTTGCGAGAGGGAAGTTGACTATCTTCCTGTACATTATCTCTGCGACTCATCACGATAAGTGGAAGCAAAAGTTAGGAAATTTTGAAGATAGGTTCCTAGGCTAATACATCATTTTTACGATCCTTACATCGGAAGTTGCTATCTCCGTTTCCATGATCCGTTCTCATGTTTGTCCGTAATGCGTCCTCTATGCACTCATTGCATAAAGATAAATTATTATTAAAAGATTATTAAATATGTAAGTTAGTGTAAGTAAATATAGAAAAACCCATGAATTAATAAATGGTGTAGGTTGTTGAAATATCAATAGTTAATACATGTAGCTAACTTACATGTTACCTACATAAAATAAATCAACAACTTTCCCTTGATGCCTCTATTTATCACTATTAACTTCCTCTACAATACATTTTATTAGTACAAGTTAAAATAAATTTTAAATCGAACTTAAAAAGAAATCGTTTGTTATTACCCAAGTGTTAAAAACCTCTTTGTAGAAAGTACTACTAACCAGTGATACACTGGTGCCTTGCGTGCTTAAACCCATATACTAAGTTTAATTCCGGGTTCCAACTACAATTACATGAGAATATAGCTGCAGTTAACCCGCGATTTTACCTCGCCAGCATCAGGTTTAAAGCTAAATTATTTCTTTATCCTGCTATATTTTTAAATAGTTATAACGTCTTTATTAACATAAGATTTAAACATTTAGAGACCATAAATTAACTTCAGCATGTAAAAGTAAAATACTTATCTAAGCTAATTCTTGCGTCAACATTTATTTAAAATTCTCTTTCTCTTTCTCCAATATAAATATGTCCATTGAATAATATTATAATCGAGATTGAAGTTTGTAAATATATGATTATTCACATTTAATCTAATTGTTTTATAAAAACTTATCAACTGTGTATGTTGCATTGATATTGCAAATGAAGAAACGATGACCTACTTCATGTAATGGCCTTTAATACATTTATTAATATGTATTTTTACATTTTAATATGTGTAATCTGAAACAGAGGCGCAGCTAGGGTTGTAGTCCCCAGGGACCAAATCGGTTTTCGTGCTCCCTAATCGATGTTGTGAACCGAACCAAGACTGAACGACACAATCATGACGATGAAAATCACCTATTAACATGGTGGCTGCACCCGGGGACAGCTGTCATTGCACCCCCGCAGCTACGCCACTGATCTGAAAACATTCATCCGCAGATTTTTTCCCCTCTTATTAACAAAAAAGGGGGCGTTTGGAACACAAGGAGGTCTGGGTTTGACATAAGTGTTTACCCAGCATCCTGATGTATCGATACTTAATCGAAGTGGCGTCGATTCGGTTGCTAATGCCAATTATAAGGTCCATATAGTTGATGGAGCGATTCACCAAACCCGTGTCATCCATAAACTTATAATTTATTTTTATAAGCCCTTTGGCAACTCTGAGCCTTTCACGGGCTGTTGACAAATTATTTAAATTTTATAATACAAGAGAGCTCTGCCTCTAATTCGCTTTGCTCGCCGGAAGTCGGCCGCTACCTAACAGCTTTACTACTCAATAACTGGCCACATAAGAGCGGATTATTATGATGGACCACGGATTTTTTCAACGGATTTAGGGAAATCCGCAGACCCAGAAGACCCCGAGATCCGGGATTAGTGGAAACAACGATGAGGCTCTTATCGGTAAATTCCAGATCCGCCGATCCAGTCTCCCGTTGTCAACTCACATGGACAGACCAAAGTTTACTATATTTCCAGCGGATTTCGCTACCGAACTCAATTATTTCACACTCCTTTTTTGATAATAACCAAATGAATTGTAGAGCCAAAATCCTTATTTATGGAATGTTAATATTTACACTGATGACGTAATATCGAAACACGTTTGTTAATTTAAATTTAAATTTATGGTGACAATATTTTTATATTTTTTTGCTTTACTTGTTTATCAACCTCTCTAGTCATAATAAATTATGAAATGGTACCACAAAATGTTAGCCGCAATACAACCGATCATTACAAATATATATATATATATATATATATATATATATATATATATATATATATATATATATATATATATATATATATATATATATATATATATATATATATATATATATTGTAACAAATCGTATGATTAACGGGCTGATTTGTTTATAACGTACGAAGGTATTTGACTTCCACCAAGCAAAAGAAGCTATATAGAGGAAGATATCACTGGTTGACAAACAAAAGCTGATAATTTAAGAGTGGGAGATTGAAGAGGTCGTCGAAGAATAATACAGGAGGCAGTTCGGCTCTGGCAGCCCTAACTCAGTCAGCTGAACCTATGCTGCTCTATTGAAGAGGAATAAGATCGCTGCATATAAAACCATCATATTATGAACATTTAGAATTCATTCAATTTAATTCTTTAATTTGATATATTATTTTGCACTATTATTATTTCATTTTCATGTTTTGTTATGCACGATTTATATTTAAGTTAAATTAACATTATTTATTAAACTTGTTTAGATTTTTGGTTACATTATTTTTCTATTATTCATTTACTCCATCTTAATTTATATTAAAAACTAATAAAGATTAGTTTAAAAGTTTCAATATATATATATATAAAAATAAGTCAACGTATGTGTGTGTGTATGTTCTTCATAAAAATCTACATTTTTAGTCAGATCTCGATGAAAATTTGCACACTTGACATTCAAAACAAGGGAAAAATCACTGTCTACATGAATTTTCGAAATTTAAATTCTGGTACACAGGGGTACGGGGTGCAAGTAATAAATACGGGGTCAAAGTAATGAATACCCTTCATGATGATTATCGTTGAAAAGCTCTTTAAGAGTACAGTAATTGTTGTAATGTACAGTGTTGTCATATTTTCATTTAGGAGGAAGGTAAATTTGGGATATTTGAAAAGTATCTTATCAAAGAGGAGGGGGGGGGGGGGGTATAGAAATAAGTAGGAGGGATAGAATCTAGATATTCTCACATAGTAAAATAATTTAAATGTTTCTTGATGGTAGTTTATAAACTTATCAAATTAAAATAACACTCTGTAGCGAAGCACGGGTATACAGCTAGTATATAATAATAATTGTTCTGTGGATAAAGAACAAAGACTGGATACTTAAGCAGCATAAAGACGAAAATGATTGCATTATATTACACGTGGGCGTAATTTTGTGTCTATTAAAACCATTTGCTGGATAAAAATATACGAGATACGCTTCTTTATTTGTGTGCCGATCACCAAATACAATTGTTGAATTATTTTCTATTTATTTAGCTTCGATGTTTTTGGCCTGGAGGTTCGGGCGAAATATAGCCTAACAAAATAAAATACATTTTAATTTATTTGTCTTCACTAAACAGTTAAACCAAAACAAATCATTTTTCTAGAATATATTGTTTGTAAAATATTAGAATGTTCAATTGTTATTGTATAATTTTTTTTTTTTTTTTAGAAAAATAAAAAACGTGGTTATTAATTTGAAGAATGAATGTAAATGTCAGCCGTTCGTGTCCTTTACTATTATTATTTAAAAATAATACCCACTTTATTGGCCCTAGTCTTCAATATATTAAAGATTATATCATAAGCTATATTTTTATAAGGGCCGAAGAGCTTAAGAACTGAGTCATACTCTTTAAATTACATAAATTTTAGATACGATGGATATGAAAATTAAAAACAAACTTCGCTCTTTCTCTTGCCCATGCACCAACTAAGAGCCTTCATGTTTAAATAAAACTAAATACCGCAATACTGCCTTGTCTTGAAGGTTTATCAAATAATATTTCTTGTCACGCGGTTTTATATCTGCAATACATCTTTCCGTGCAGATTCCAACTTATAAGCTCCTGATAACAACATCTAATGTATGATGAAAACACTTCAGTCAGTTTGTTTTAAATCTTGTAATAAAACTTTTATATTTTCTTTAGTATTATTTTGTTAACTGCATCTCGTCGCTGAAGCTTTTAAAGTAATATCCATTATATTATTTATTTTTTCTTTTTTTTTACTTACTCTATTTTTCGCCTTGACTCAGTTAGCAAAGAGTGCCAGTAGATTTTATTTTTATTTTTATGGTTTAGTCAACAAATACATTATTTATTTCATTTTACTCTCTTACAATCTAATACTTGTTACGAGTCTATTTTCTAAACAATTTTTTTAAAATAATGTAGAAAAATTTAACAAAACTAATCAAATTTATCTAAACATATTTATAGCTAAAGCTTTAAAAATGTATAGCTAATATTAAAATTAAAAAAGATAAAAGTTTTATAATATTAATATGTTCTAAATTATTTATATAATCATATACATATAAAAAACTTACACATTATGTTTTTAGAATCGGTTATAAGAATATTATGTCTATTGCGGTTAGCCCATTATAGGCTACTTTAATTAAACCCCCAGTGTAACTTTATTTGTGTGTACTAATTATCATTATATTTTATCACCACAAAATAATTAATTCATCATTTCGGTCAATTCAACCAATTTGTTAAAATAAAAGCCACCTAAAAGTACGTATGGAGGCTACGAATCGAATAAATGCTCCTTATAAAATTCTTATAAATGCTATTCGCTTACACATTACATAATCTGATGAATCTAAAAAATGTATGTGTGTTATTTGTAATAATTCTATTTCAAAGCTACAATAGTACATTACGCGTCAAGTGCGGAAAGTAGCATTTTGTATGCGAATGTGGAGTTTGCACCCGAGCGACAGCGAGGGTAGTAAAACTACACGAGCAAAGCAAAATGCCGTTTTCGCACGAGTTGCGTACCGTACTTTATCTACGATTGTTGGATTTTAACAATAAATAAAGACAAAAATATTTAATAAACTTGCTGTATGTAAGTTTGTATTTCTCTTTTGATAAAGATTACATTAATTCATTAGTTGTATTTTGTACGGAATTAATTATTTCGGGAGGCGTAATATTCTCCTCATATTCGTCATAATCACTTAAATCACGCATTATTAAAAGTAACACAAACAGTTACTTTTATTAAACAAACATCAAATTAATTTTGTTAAATGTAAACAAACTCGATAATCGTGCGTAAAGTTGAAGAATTCTTCTTCTAATCGCCCTAGGGCGGAAAAGAAGAGGAATTCTTCAGAATTATGAGACGCACATGCGCAATGATTACAAGTACGTAAAGAATCACTTTCTACGCACCTAAACAGAGATACAATGATTATATTTCGTAACAATCGTAGATAAATATATTTATATAAGCTACAAATCGTATTAATACGTGTGAAAGATAATAGCATACACATTTCTTATTTCATCTGCTTGAAAGTTAGAAATAATTGACACCTACAAGCGCGTATGTTCAAAAGCTAACCGCGTACACATATTCACTTGACCAAATAATCGGTGTTAAAAATAATAGACACCTACAGAGACGTACATTCGGTATTCACAATTTTATCGTGAACTTAAAGCTACGAACATGTATAAAAGCTTACCGCATACACATCATTACTTGACCCATTATTCGGTGTTAAAAATAATATACACCTACAGAGACGTACATTCGATATTCACAGTTTCATCGTGAACTTAAAGCTACGAATGAATAAAAGCTAACCGCATACACATTTATATTTTACCCAATATTTTGAGTTACAAATAATAGTCACCTATAAATCGCATTATGCTTTATTACGGTGATTCACAGAAATAGGTGTAAATATAATAGAAATAGCTTATTCGAACAAGTTTCCTTGTCTACGATTCTTGTCATGTAGATTTAAAATATATTCTCAATGAAATTATTTTCTTAAGTGGGAGAATATTTTCATACGCATGCCTTATCAAATATTCATATAATACATATATATATATATATATATATATATATATATATATATATATATATATATATATATACAGAAAACAAACAAAACTCAGGTTTCGGTCACAAAAATCGTCTTTATGTTACAATCCCGACGTTTCGGTTTTTACTTAAAACCTTCTTCAGGGGCCGTAAAACATCTAAACAACGACATCACAACAACGACGGGAACAACGACGGGGAGTCGTTGTTTAGATGTTTTACGGCCCCTGAAGAAGGTTTTAAGTAAAAACCGAAACGTCGGGATTGTAACATAAAGACGAATTTTGTGACCGAAACCTGAGTTTTGTTTGTTTTCTGTTTATATTTACGGTCGAGAATATATATATATATATATATATATATATATATATATATATATATATATATATATATATATATATATATATATGTATATATATATATACATATATATATATATATGTATATATATATATATATATATATATATATATATATATATATATATATATATATATATATATATATATATATATATATATATATATATATATTACTATACTTTTTCCCCTTACTATCTCAGCATGAATTACTAAATGTTTTAATATCAAAATGTCCAAAACATCCCAGCTAACTATTTATATTCCTATATTATTCTACGATATCATATTTTATAATAAGCATGAAATTCTAAAATATCTTTCAGTATCATCCATACTAATCCTAATTTAGCAGAACATTCGAATTTCATCCCAGCTATTTATATTCCTATACTATTCTACGGCACCATACTTTATAATAAGCATGAAATTCTAAAATATCCTTTCACTATAATCCATACTAAACCTAATTTAGTAGAATATCCACGTATCTACTATTTACTATTTAATATTATTTAAATTTCTGTATTACTCAAAATTTCTTTATTTCTATTTCTACTTGAGCATGAAATGCTACAACTTTCCTCTTCTAAATTCCACACACAACATAATTTAACAAAACATTTGCATATGTATAAGTACATATATTCATATATACTTAACAATGAACTTGTTATATGTTTTGACGAAAAGGACTGTTAGTAAGTAATTTTTAGGGTTTTGTAGATACTTCTCAAACCCCTTATACCGAGGGTGATGTGTCCGTCCGTCCGTCGCTCTTTGGTTCACAGGGCCCGAACCGTTTAAGCGAAAGTACTGAAAATTGAAACACTGGTGCAACTTTTGACCCAACCACAGGAAAAATATACAGAAGCTCATAAATATATTTGCGCATGCGCAATTCGAAAAAAAGTGGTCAACTCAAAAATTTATATATTTTTTAATTTTTGAGTAGGGTATCAAATGAAAGCTGCTGAAGAGTAGGACACAAATATAGTACTATATATGATTTTTTAAATGTTGCATTCCTTATTGGTTAAATAAATCAAAATATACCCAACAAAAAATTCCCCCCCCCCCCCCAACCACTATAGATCGGCTGGCGCTAAAATTTTGAAATAATTCATGCTAATATCTTATTGTGGGGCGATGAAAAATCCGGGAGTTTATTCCCAGGTTTTAAAAATTGTTAATTTTGGGTGCGAAAAAGTGAAGTGCGCCCAAAATGTTATTTTTTTAAAATTTTGAGTTAGGTATTAAATGAAAGCTGCTGAAGAGTAGGACACAAATATATATATGTTTTTTTAAAGTTTTAATTCTTTATTGGTTTTATAAGTCAAAATATACCCCCAAAAAAATCCCCCCCCCTCCAAATTTTATATAATGGCTGGTCTTAAAATTTTGAAATGATTCATGGTTACACCGTATGGTTGGGCGATGAAAATTTCCTAAAAAATGTAATTTATCTTGTCGTTATTACCTATAAAAAGCATTGTGACCTCCCGGGGGATCGAACCCGGGACCCTTAGGATCGAAGAAAAAAAAATCATAATTTCATAACGGGTATGCTTAATCATCTACAAAACCCTAAAAAGTACTTGGACGCAAGTACTTCCCTGTGATTTTTATATTTTATTCCTGTATTCCTGGTTTTACGACTTCATCAAGAGTGGGGGGCCATTACAGAAAGACACCGCTAAGATTCATACGCACACAAGTGCGTATGATGGTCTGTTACAATTATATAATGTGTGTGGTCTGTGTGTAGTGAGGTCTGTTACAATTATATAATTATATATAAGTAAACGATGGCTGAAGAGGTGTAATAAGACGAATAATCACTTTTTTTAATATTAATTTTAATTTATTTAACTCAATGACAAATGGTATAAAAGAACTTTTAATAATTATTTTTGTTTATCACGTAATATAATCAAATTGTTTTTAATTTTTTATATTATCAATGAAAGATTTTGTTTTAATATATAGTAAGAAAATAACCGAACTTACTACAAATTACAAGTTTTTACAACGTTAAATGATTAGAGTTGTTAAAGTTGAAATATATCATTTAACTTAGTTGGTTAGAGCGCTATACTGGAAATATAGAGGCCGGTGGTTCAAATCCCCGCGCTGGAGTCTATTTTTCTCTGTCTGTTTCCCGTAGTTAATAATAATTATAATTTGATTTAAATTAAAATTTAATCGTTCCGTAGTATGAATACTACCAAAATCGTAAAATATGAATATATAATTTAAGTTCTAACGTAATTCATTTTAAATTTGTAAAAAGGGATTGTTAAAAAAAAAAAAAATCAAAAAAAAAAAATCAAAGAAAAAATTATTGAAGTAGGTTAGGTACCTAGTAGAAATGAGTTGTTCTTGGTAGTTTTATGAAATTCGACGTCTGAAATATTGTTAAATAATAGCGTAATTGACAGTACCTATCTATAGTACTTATAGATACCTATAGTGGGTATCATCAATCATTATTAGTCTATTTTCAATATTTTTAATATTGAATTGACGAGGATCTGTAAGATTCAAATAAGTATTTATGTACTTTCAAGAATTTTTACATAAAACAATAACTGTGACAATGTAAACAGCTAGTCAGTCAGGCTAGTAAGGATTCAAGTTGCCATTGTTAATACCTACAAATGAATAGTCATTTTGAATTATACATTAATTATATTTTGGTAAATGTGTAATTTTGAAATAAACTATCATTTTAGCTTGAGAATGATCCAAGGAAAGATCGTAATACCTTAAATGTGAGGCGTTTTAATTTTCTTAAAAGACCCAACTAATCAAGAAAAAAATAAACAGGTCAAGTGTGTGCTAGTGAGCACACAGCGAGGGTCCGTAGGCCACACTGTATAGTTTAAGTAGTACCCTAGTACCCTATTGATGGTGTTTTTTAAAATGATAAAAAGCTTACTTTGAACTATCCTATGGGTATGATATTCTCAAAACACATAAACAAACTTCTGATAAAGTATTTTTTTGCCACTGAATCGGACTACAACCATATAAATACATCGAAAAGACCATAGTTATAAAAAAAAAACGTATTTTGTCAATAAAAAATAAAATATTTTTTTCGAAATTTCCATAAAGTGGTATCTTTACTTTTGGTCGAAGAATGTTCAGGATTTTTTTCAGATTTTTTTGCACTTCACATAAGCGAGATAGAAGGGGGAGGGGACACGTTTCACACCCACTTCAAACTCGCCTACGCTCGCCCTATCAAAGTTATAACCAAAGAATTATATATTTTTGTAATCAGCTCGACGTACCCTTTCATATGATACCCCTCACGGTGTCGAAAAAAAAAATAAAAAAATGTTAACCCTTAAGTTTTTTTACCCTAATTTTCTTGAATAATATTTTTTTTAAGTCGCTATATTTTTAAAATATGTGGGTAGGTACAAGACACATACATGTCAAATTTCAAAGTGATTGGACGAAAGGTGTAGCCGCGAGAGCACGCGAGAGGACGGACGGACAGACACACGCAGGAAAATATAAGGGTCCTTGGTTTTGCCTACGGACCCTAAAAATTACTATTATAATTATTGTACTTCAGAATAAAAAAAAAAAACCCATGAAGATGACCTTTTTATAGGGTCGAAAAGTCTCAAATGAAAAAACGATTATTCGTCTAATTACACCTCTACAGCATTCAAAAGACCCAAGTAATCAAGAAAGAAAAAAAATGTTAATTACTATTATAATTGCACTTCAGAATAAAAACAATACATGAAGATCACCAATAGGGTCGAAACGTCTCAAATGAAATAGTGATTATTCGTCTTATTACACCTCTACAGCCATCCTTTACTTATACTCGTATATGAGAATTACAAGGGTGTTTACCATTAAATTGGTATGAACAATTTAATTAATATTGCTTTTTATATAATAATGAGTATTCATGAGATTATAAGTATAATGTAAACCTTTAGAGGTCATATTATTAATTAATTAAAAAAGTAATTAATTATTGGTCGTTGAAACGCATACTACGGAATTTGCATTTATTTATTACTACTTTCATTATTTATTTATTTTTATTATTTCTTTATTTATTAATAATATCACTATTTATTCATTTCTAGTCATTAATTATTTCTACTATTTCTTTTTGTAAAAAAATATATTCTTATTTTTTTTTTTTAAGAAAAAAGTTTGGATTTCACACCCTTTTTTGTACCACTAACAGGGGCACATTTTGGAAAACATAAATGCCAACGAATCTGGGTTTAGCTATGATTAGTTCATCCTTAAAAAAACAACCAAATAAAATACATTAATTTAAATAGAAAATAAATTTTCCGTATTAAATTTAAGTATCATCAATACAAATATAATAAAAGGAAGATAGTATGATCCAAAGAAAAATATTATGATATATCTAAAATTCCAACTTCATTCATGGAAAATAGTATTTTAACCCAGATTCAACCCGCGTATACAAGTAATATAGCATTGTGGGTCGGCATAATTTCAGAGGTAGAAAATATTTACTTACTATATTAATAAATAAACGTATTACAGTAATGAATAAAATTGTACTGTACAATTTTCTGGATACATTTTTTAAATAGTTGATGTCTGAATTCCAAATTTTTTTAATAAGATTATTATATACTTTATTATAAATGCAAGTTTCTTATTATAATTTTAAAATTGCCAACTTGGACCTACGGTTTGGAAGCGTGGGGCAGCACCAAGCCCTCCAATTCCCGTCGTCTTCAAATCCAGTCAAAACTCCTTAGAAAAATAACCTATGCTCCTTACTATGTTTCAAGCCTTACTCTCCATGAAGACCCAATGCTCCATTTGTCCGAAATCTATACGTATCCTGATATAGAAAATTCCATGAATCCCTATCTCATCATCCTTATCCTCTTGTACAACTCTTATCTTCCCGGCAAATCCCAGGTAACCCTCCAAGACGTCTGAAGAGGCAGTGGCCTAGAGCCTAGAGATCACTCCTATAAAATATATATATTTTTTAAATATGTAGTATAATTATAACTATCTATTCTCAAATTTTATATAATACATTATTAATCTACATTATCATTATTTAATTATTTTGTATTTCAATTTATAATATTCAAGCCAAGTAAGTGAAGTCACAGGACTACTTCTGCTTCACGTTGCTCCCTCCATGTAAACTATGACAACATTATCACTTGTTGCAATGTAAATTTGTATTTGTGTTAATCAATAAAATATTTAAATATATATATATATATATATATATATATATATATATATATATATATATATATATATATATATATATATATATGTATATATATATATATATATATATATATATATATATATAAATTAATTAACACAATATATTATATTAATCAGAACCTTATCTCGTAATGTTGAGGGTAGTTTAGTAGACTTGATCTAATATTCTATAGGTTAGGCTGGAAATACAATTCTGACTATTAGAAATGAAGATATATTAATCAGAACCTTATCTCGCAATGTTGAGGGTAGTTTAGTAGACTTGATCTAATATTCTATAGGTTAGGCTGGAAATACAATTCTGACAATTTGAAATGAAGATATATTAATCAGAAACTTATCTCATAATGTTGATGGCAAGTTTAGTAGACTTGATCTAATACAGAATATTAGATAGGTTTAAGATTAGGGTTAGGTTTAAAATAAAAGCTAGTTTTAGAGATGCCGATTTATTAGATCTGAGCATTTACTGTGATTTTAAATTTAAATTATTCAATGAAAAGTAAGGAACCTAAATACTCCAGAATTAAATTAATCTCCTTCCTATTTTTATATAAAACTTAAATTCAATTTTAAGTTTTTGGTAGTTTTCATACTACGGAAAGTTTAAAATTTTTTTTAATTTAAATCAAATTATAATTATTATTTACTACGGGAAACAGACAGTGAAAAATACACTCCCGCGCCGGGATATGAACCCGGGTCTCCCGTATCCCGGCGCGGGAGTGTATTTTTCACTGTCTGTTTCCCGTAGTAAATAATAATTATAATTTGAATAAAACTTAAACTTAAAGACTAAAAGCATTTTATAAATATCAATCAATATTATTTTAAAGTAAATTTTTCTAACGTAAATCACCATTTTTGTTTACCAAATATTGCTGTTGATTGCTATTTGGTCACTTTGATTATTAAAAGGGTTAAAAAATCTTTCAGCGTCGTCTAATGTCTAAAAATGTCAATATAGAATCTTAGATCTTTCAAGAAATTTATATAATTTTTAAGATTTTACTGTTTTAATAACAGCTAATATTTAGCTATGTAAATAATGACTAGAACATGGTCATTTCATTTAACCGTATTAATAATATATATCGTATATTATGGATATACATTATTATAAGTATAGTATTCGGGAGATCGCTGATATAATCACAGAATATAAAATCTAATATATTAAATAAGGGTTATATAATTAAGTCTGTATAACCATCCAAGGTTCTATGAGTATAGAAAAAGATCTTTGCGTGCCTATCTGTCAAAAACAGTTGGTATGACTGACAGTTAATACAACCAGTTGGAAGACAGAAAGAAATAATAATAACATACACGTAAGTCTTTAGTATTCATAACAAGTAGGCAACGTTGATATTGTTTTGACCTGGATTTTGTGAAACCTAACATCAAATATAATTCAAATATGACTGAAAACATGTTTCTAAAATCAGAACTCCATAGATAGATCCGACTGTTCATTGGTCAGTTCAACTAACTGGATCTGTTGGATTGTCCAATGAAGAGTATCCAACAGATCCAGCCTCTAAGACTAAGAGTGTTGTAGGAGTTGGTTGTACAATGAAGAGTCGGATCCAACAGATCCAGCCTCTTAGACTAAGAGTGTTGTAGGAGTTGGTTGTACAATGAAGAGTCGGATCCAACAGATCCAGCCTCTTAGACTAAGAGTGTTGTAGGAGTTGGTTGTACAATGAAGAGTCGGATCCAACAGATCCAGCCTCTTGGACTAAGAGTGTTGTAGGAGTTGGTTGTACAATGAAGAGTCGGATCCAACAGATCCAGCCTCTTAGGTCTTAGACTAAAAGTGTTGTAGGAGTTGGTTGTACAATGAAGAGTCGGATCCAACAGATCCATCCTCTTGGACTGAGAGTGTTGTAGGAGTTGGTAGTCCAATATATCTGAACGTCTATGGGAACCATAAAAGTTTCTCTGCAAAGTTTTTCTTGATGATGCAACTCGAACGAGCTTTTTACTCAAAATCAAATCGTGAGTGATTTAAATGTTCTTAATTTAAATTAAAAAAATAAAGTTATGAAACGTTCCTAGGTATAGGAACGTTTCCTCACTTCGGAGGCCACTAAAGTGGCCTCTCCTGCTGCTTAGCAGCAGGAGGAAGCAGCATTGGGCGTGGTTAGTACTTGGACAGGTTACCGTTTTGAACTAACTGATTTATTTATTTTTGAAATATACATTATTTTTTATTTATTTTATTTCATTCATTTAATTATTTGAATTTTCACAGATGTAAACAAACTCTGACGTTTAAGGAAAGTATCGCACTAATTAATAATTATGTTAGCTTATAACTTTTAAACTAATAAATGGAATTTCATCGGAGTTTTTTATATTTGTTCCTAATTTTTTACTGTTTCCAACGATATGCTGTATGTCAAAAACGTATTTTATTAACCGTCAAAGTTTCAAAAATCGATAACTTCAAAATGGCGGCCATTATCAAAATTTAATTTCGTGGATTTGTTTGACATACAGAGAGGTACATTCGCGCCAAATTTCAACTCGATCAGTCCACCTTTAGATTTTTTACGAATTTTTAAACATTTTGCTGATTCAACAAACTGGGTTAAAGATGGCGGAAACTTTTGATTTTCCGGGCGGCACAACTAGAAGTAAGGACTGATTTTTCTGCCAAGTTTCAACTCTCTAGGTACTTAACGACAACTAAAGTGGTAAGGGGTACCTCGGGCGGTAAATACCCAGGGCGCGCTACGATGATAACCCACAAACATACACTCATACACACACATACAGACGTCATGCTGAAAGCCACTCAAGAGGTCTTAAAAACACACAAAAAGGATAATTCAGTTGAAATCTCGAAAAAAAAAATTTGGGTGAAAACAATACTTTTCCTACCATGGTGAGGAAAAGTAAAAAAAAAAAAGAATGACTGTTCTCAGCGAAATCGGATGAGATTAAACAAAGATATACATATTTTTTTAAAGAAACCAAAAATAAAGATGGCGGCACACGGCAGGACAGTTTTAACCCATTCCACAGGTTGAACACTCATTAACATGTATCAAACTATATGCCCTAATTTAAAATAAGAAAGATGAAGTCAGAACCGACGAAATGTCAGGTCAAAAACATGTATAGAGTACCTACATATTTGAAAAATAAGCTTAAAGATAACAGAAGTTAAAATATACCTTTTTTTCCATATTCAAAACCTAATTTTTATGACCAATAAAAAATTCCCTTGCCTTGTGGCAGTAACTTTATTTTCAAAACTTTATATCTCCGTCATATTGTCTAACATAACTACAATTTTGAACAATATCCAATATATGTTATGAGTGTTTGAGTCCTTTATAATAGGAGTTCAAAATTCAACTTTTGAAATATTGTAGTCCCAACCCCTAATATAGTGCGTATCCATACAAAAAATATTTTTTGAAAGTTTTAGGTCATTCGAAAAATTTTAAATGGTGCCACTTTTCATTTGAAAATTGCTATATTTCTAAAATTAACGATTATTTCTAGAAAATTATAAAATGAAATACGTTGAAAATGCAATATTAACCAAATTATTTTATAATTTACATACAATAAATCATTTAAACTCAAACGTCAATAAGTAAATTGATAAAATAAATATACATATACAGAAAAAGTAATGAAAATTGTAAAAAAAAAAAGTTGATTATTGTAAGAATTCCTTTAAAATTAATATTAAAACAACAATATTTAATTATTTAACATAAATATAACAGTACTGCAAATTATACGATTCTAATTAGTACAAAACAATAATGCATACATCTTATACATTTTTCTTTAAATTAGTAACATACATAATAGTGAGGGCAATAAAACTCCAAAATAGGCCACTTTCGAACGAAGAAGACGGACCTTAAAATTTTATTACACCTTTTTTAAGGTTTATTGAATCTTTGATTACGAATTTTAATAAAAAAAAATGGCGACCCTAAGATGGCGGAAAATATATTAAATTGTACATCGAACTCGTGATAATTAAACATAACTTAAGAACTGTTCATCTAACTAAGGGTTTTTTTGGGTCACTGATTTTGATTTGAATTTGAGATCAAAATATAAAATAGCGAAAAAAGTTTTTAATTTTATAAAGTACTAACAATAATGTTTGTTAAAAAGGACAAATCTCTGTACAAAGGATGTCGGCAAAACCGAATCTAAACCGTGACATCGATATGCCCCCGAGTAGGGGACGGTGGGAGAAGATAAATTATGAAGATAAATCGGGGGTGGGGGGTTGTTAAGGTTTTTGCTCTTCCTTTCGGGGCGCTCAGTCCCCAGTTCTTGTATAATATAGTGAAAATTAAAATGATTATATAAAATTATCACCGTTATTTCAAATATTTAAAGTAGTTTCGAGTTTAAGATCAGGCTAACCGCATGAGCCCTCAGGCTCAGGAATGCGGACTAAGGGTGAGGGAGGTAAGAATTCCTTACGATGGGTTTAATAAGGAACTTACTGAAGCCAACTAAAACTAACAACTTATACTAGAAAGGATTATTAAATATTTGGATACACTACATCCAAATATTTGATGTATTATAATAATTTATCTAACACTTAAATTAAGTGTATGTAAATAATAAAATAATACAGTTAATATTTAATTTTAAACGTGATTGTTTTTGCAATTTTCTAGATATAATCGCTAATTTTCAACTGTAAAGCTTTTATCAAATTGATTAATGAGACTGTAATTTTTTTATATTTAAGTTATCACCTTTCATGAACAGGTGTATAATTTTTGATTATGTAGCCACGCGTTTGGTACAAACCAGTTTCTAAGGCATTCGTTAAACAGAGTATGTAGCACCTCAGTCAGTATCTTTCCTTCAGCTTTTAAAGGCTCATTTAGTAATCCGTCAATATGTAATATGTACCCTTGTCCTTTTCAGTAAGTACCTTTTTTAGTTTTAACCGGTTCTCAGATATTTATCACTTGCTCTATTTCTGTTTTCATAATTTCTGTTTTCAAGAACCGGGGACCGAGGGTCCTATGGCGATCGAAAGGAAAAGCAAAAACCTTAACAACCACTCTCGATTTTTGGCTCACTTTTCTTCTCTCACCGCCCCCCTACACTGGCGCATATAAATAACACGGTTTTGGAGAGATGCTTTGTACAGATTTGACCTTTTATATATTAAAGATTTGGACTTAATTATTTTAATTCTTTTTCCGACATTTTCTTGTCATTTTGAATTTTCTATTCTTCTCGTTCACGCTCTACATCACTTTATAACTCTTCATAAAACTCTAAAATTACTTTATTTTCTGTAATTATTTTGTCATCACTATCATTATTTATTGCTATGATTTGTTTTTTTTTGTTTTTCTCCCAATCGACGTATTTATAAAACATTTCTTTGAGCCTGTTAATTTTAGCGGTAATTTCTTCTAAATCCTACTTGTTCATCCACTCTTTAAATTATATTTTTATCAATTTTGAAATTTCCGAAAATGCTTTAGTACGATTGTTTTGTTTTTTTTTTTGTATATTTTTAATATTTTTATTTTTTATTATTTTTATTTTTAATATTTTTATTTATCTGCATGTGTCTGTCCGTCTGTCCTCTCGCGTGATCTCACGGCTACACCTTTCGTCCGATCACTTTGAAATTTGGCATGTATGTGTCTTGTACCTACCCACATATTTAAAAATATAGCGACTTACCAAAAATATTTTTCAAAAAAATTAGGGTAAAAAAAACTTAAGAGTTAAAAATGTTTAATTTTTTTTTTGACATCGTGAGGGGTATCATATGAAAGGGAACGTCGAGCTGAATACAAAAATATATAATTCTTTGGTTATAACTTTGATAGGGCGAGCGTAGGCAAGTTTGAAGAGGGTGTGAAACGTGTCCCCCCACTCTATCTCGCTTATGTGAAGTGCAAAAAATCTGAAAAAATGCCTGAACATTCTTCAACCAAAAGTAAAGATACCACTTTTTGGAAATTTCGAAAAAAATATATTTTTTTTTTGACAAAATACGTTTTTTTATCATTATGGTCTTTTCGATGTATTTATATGGTTGAAGTCCGGTTCAGTAGCAAAAAAATACTTTATCGGAAGTTTGTTTATGAGTTTTTGAGAATATCAGACCCATAGGATAGTTCAAAGTAAGCTTTTTAGCATTTTAAAAACACCATCAATAGGGTACTACTTAAACTATACAGTGTAGTGGCCTACGGACCCTCGCTGTGTGCTGACTAGCACACACTTGACCTGTTTATTAGATTTGTTTTAATAGCCCTGTCTTCGCTTCCAATGTATAGGAAACAGCCACTAATACCTAGCATGAGCCCTGAGCGGAGCGCGAGTGAAAGCTAGTATTTATATAAATATACAAGCATTCGGACGCGCTTCGCGCGGGTTTCATGCTTCCAATCAGTGGCTGTATCGTATTGGTTAATTGAGTAGGCCATCTCATTAAATATAATACTTTATATTTTGAGACCCGCACTTACAAATGATTATTTTTGACTCTGGGATTTATTTATTGTCATCAAGTTAGCGAATTTCTGTCTACGCATAATTATACCTCTATTTCCAACTTAAAATTTAAGTTATTCTTGGAATTAATATTGTTTCCTCCGTAGATGGTTTTCTTACTTGAATAAAATATTTAGGTATCTTAACTATAATTAGTTTCGTTCCATTAATTAATGAGTTGATTAGTGAAATTTAAATTTCTCCTTTATATGACAACTGCAAGCTCTTTCAAAGTTATCCTATGATCTGGTACACCTGACTGACTTACAAAATTCAATATTGACACATCTATATTAGACCCCTCAGGGTTAATTTTACTAACAACTTCTGTATTCGAATTGTAACAATTACTTTGTGATCCATTTAACTTTTCTAATATTATTATATTAATTTCATTTACATTGTCATTCGTATCAATATCGCTCGTTGGCAGCATTGCTCGCTATTAGAAAGAACTTCAGGAGAATACACGAAATCCATAAAGACATTTAAATCTGTTACATATGCAATTTCATTGATACGTTACTTAGTTATCACAATTTCTTACTCTTTCTTAAGCCACCATCTTGATTTTTAGGGTCCGTAGGAAAAACCAAGGACCCTTATATTTTCCTGCGTGTGTCTGTCCGTCCGTCCTGTCGCCTGCTCTCACGACTACACCTTTCGTCCGATCACTTTGAAATTTGGCATGTATGTGTCTTGTACCTACCCACATATTTTAAAAATATAGCGACTTAAAAAAAATATTTTTTTAAAAAAATTAGGGTAAAAAAACTTAAGGGATAAAATTCTTTTTTCGACGCCGTGAGGGGTATCATATGAAAGGGTACGTCGAGCTGATTACAAAAATATATAATTCTTATTTTATAACTTTGATAGGGCGAGCGTAGGCAAGTTTGAAGTGGGTGTGAAACGTGTCCCCCCCTTCTATCTCGCTTATGTGAAGTGCAAAAAATCTGAAACAATTTCTGAACATTCTTCGACCAAAAGTAAAGATGCCACATTTTGGAAATTTCTAAAAAAATATTATTTTATTTTTTATTGACAAAATACGTTTTTTTATAACTATGGTCTTTTCGATGTATTTATATGGTTGTAGTCCGGTTCAGTGGCAAAAAAATACTATATCAGAAGTTTGTTTATGTGTTTTGAGAATATCAGACCCATAGGATCAAAGTAAGCTTTTTAGCATTTTAAAAAACACCATCAATAGGATACTACTTAAACTATACAGGGTTGCCTACGGACCCTTGCTGTGTGCTGATTACCACACACTTGACCTGTTTATTTTATTATTTTATCTTTTATTTTCCTAAATAATCTGAACTGTGTTAAGATAATAATATATTTACTACTGTGCAATCAAATACATTTATGTACTTTTACACTATACAGAAATATGCAAATAATAATCTATATTTTATCATTTTTACAAAGGTCCCACATAAGCAGGCTATAAGTAATTTTCAACATGGATCAAACTCAAATATAAATCTCTAATTAATTAATTATTAAAGTTAATTCATGTTTACACCTATAGGTAATGAAACCCATTTTCTAACCAAAACCATATCGAGTGACACATCAAATTAAAGGTCTCAAACAGTGCAATACGTTTATATAATTTTTAAAAAATGTTAAAAATTACTGCAGAAGGTTACAATTTAAAATTACCTTCCATATGTCCATTTTTTCTGATGTCAAATAAAGGGTATATAACAATTATCATTGAAATCTGTTCATTTTGGGGGGAAATTAATTTAAAAAGGATCAAACTTAGGCCGGAAAATTTGACCGGAAATATCTGTCAACAACACCTAACATGAATTCTACCACTGGAAAGAGGTAATTTTTCTGAGCAATAAGCTGTTGACATGGCGTAAATAGGACAAGAGCAACTCCAGATATGGACGTTCAAAAACAGGCGATATTTTTTTTTGCCCATATTCTTGGATTTTCTCGGAGACTAAAGGCCGTGGAAAAAGATCATACAAAGTTTTTTTGTTTCTAATTATAAGTTTGACCACTGTGCGAATATTTTTTCGAATTTTCGACCCAATGATTTTGGCTTTTTGGAACTTTATCGATCCGGCCAAGATATTGTATTTTCGTAGGACTCGGACTCGAAGAGCCTATCAAGAATCACGGTTTTCTTATTTGTCAAAAAATGTTTTTTATGCGGAAACTAAAGAGCCTATCAAGAATCACGGTTTTCTTATTTGTCAAAAAATGTTTTTTATGTGGAAACTAAAGAGCCTATCAAGAATCACGGTTTTCTTATTTGTCAAAAAATGTTTTTTATGCGGAAACTAAAGAGCCTATCAAGAATCACGGTTTTCTTATTTGTCAAAAAATGTTTTTTATGCGGAAACTAAAGAGCCTATCAAGAATCACGGTTTTCTTATTTGTCAAAAAATGTTTTTATGCGGAAACTAATTTATTTATTTATTATCTTTAACCTTTAGACCAATCATTATTATTCGATATTTTGTTTATATTTTTATACTTGTTTTTAACTATATAATATAACTATATAATAATAATAAATATATCTATATATGGTCGTAAGTCTCTGCTGGGCTTAAGAAATAATAATAATAAAGACAGAAACTTAAATCAACTTATTTTATTATTTATTAGGACTCTAAATTATTTGAAACATAAGTAGTTAAAGTCAGGTGAGATGAATAATACTTGTATATATAAATATAGCTACATCATATAAAAAAGAAAACAATGTCGTCAAAATAATTTGCCATACACACAACTAAACTATAAATTGCCCTAAATAAACTTAAACATTCATTTAAATATAGTAAAACATTCATTTAAATAAACTGAAATATTAATTTAATATAGAATTTAACAAACTATAAATCAGTTCATTCTAGTAATAATAATATGATAACAAAACAATTTAAAAAAAAGTAATTTAAGTAAAAAGTATTTAAACATTTAATTAAATAAAGTAAAAAATCATTTAAATAAAGTAAAAAATAATTTAAATAAACAAACATTCATTTAAATAAAATAAAACATACATTTAAATAAAGTAAAATATTCATTAAAATAATGTAAATAATTCATTTAAATAAACTAAAATATTCATTTAAATAAACTAAAACATTTTCTTAATATAGAATTTAACAACCTATTAAAAACAATTCTAGTAACAATAATATGGAAATAAAAACAATTAAATAAATAAGAATAGAATAATACCTTAATAAATGTCGGTTGTATAACAAAAGATGTGGGGAGGAAGACGTGCGCACCACGGCTTGACACGTAAGACTGAAGTCAGGGAGACTGACGGATAAAGAGAGGGGGCATTTGTTTACAAAGTGTGGTTACGCGGAAACTAATGTATTTATTATCTTTAACCTATCGAACAACATACTTTATTATTCAATATTTGTTTATATTTATTTATTCTTGTTTCTAACTATAACATAATAATAAACATAAGCTTATAATAGTACATTACGCGTCGAGTTTTCGCACGAGTTGCGAACCGTACTTTATCTACGATAGTTAGATTTAAATAATAAATACAGAAACAAATAAACTTGCTGCATGTAAGTTCGTATCTCTCTCTTGATAAAGATGGCATTAATTCATTAGTTGTATTTTTTGCCGAATTAATTATTTCTGGAGGATTATTATTCTCCACATTTTCGTCAAAGTCACTTGATTCACTCATTGTTTTTCACTAAAAACTCGATATAAACAGTTACTTTAATAAAAGAACAGCAAATAGTTTTGTTAAATGTAAACAAACTCGCTAATCGTGCGTAAAGCTGAAGAATTCCTCTTCTTTACCGCGCTAGCGTGATAAAGAAGAGGAATTCTTCAGAACTATGAGACGCGCATGCGCAATGAATAAAAGTACGTAAATAATCACTTTCTACCCATCTAAACAGAGATACAATGTTTATATTTCGTATCAATCGTAGATAAAAATTATTATTTATTAAAAACGTAAACATGACGTTATTTACGGAATTTTAAATCCGTTTTTTCTTTATAAATACTCATTTTTCTCGGCAAAACATGCAAATAATTTGAAAAATAAATACTCGTTTTAAAGAGCATTAGTGTGGGGTTTAAATACCCCAATCGAAAATTAAATCGGCCATTAATAGTCAAAACTAGGATAGCAAAAAAATAAAATTAGCAAAAGCATAAAAGCAAAGTCATAAAATTTACTAAAAATTAACTAATTTAATTGTGCCGCTACTTTTATTTTTTAAAATGAGGTCACTCTGTATTGGTTTTACTTTTAATATTTTTGAGCTACCCCAATTCCTGGTGCAGGGGCTAAGTTGCTCATTATACAGCAAAGATTTGTTTGACATTTTATTAGTTTGGTTTTCTCCGTTAATTCACTAGAAAGTTATTGGGGTATCCCCACGCTTTTGACCCCCCTCTTCAAAAAGACTTTGATAATTTTAGAGCCTTCCAACGTCTGTTAGATTTACCTTAAGTAAAATTACCACGTAATATAATAAAAAAAGAGTGAATTTAACTTTTTCTGAAATAATTTCATTAAGTAGAGAGATTGCTCAGGATTTAATCTACGAATCTTGATAATTTTTTTATTTACACAAATAACCTCCCCCCCCCCTTTTTCTTATCGCAGTTTGATAACATCTATACAAATGAGCTTTTAATGCTTTCTAACGTTGATTACTTACTTTAAATACTAGAAAAAATGCACCAGAGGTAAATAAAACATTCAGATTTAACAAATTAGGAAATAAAATAATCTACACTCGAGTTTTAATTAAAATAATGGGAATAGTAAAGAATTAGCTTAACATCAGTTTAATTAAAGAAAAAAAACGTTCTTAATTATAAAAGATTTCTTTGAAATAGAGATGCATAAACTAAGTAAGTTTTTGACACTCAAAATTAAAAGAATACAACAAAATAAAGAAGTACTATTTTCTTATAAAATATTATATCAAATAACAAACTTAGAAATATCTTTGTAAACATCGTCAAAGCTTTAACTACTCCTTTTCACTAATATTGGTTATTCAAAAGTTAGCAGTATATTATTTTTCAATTGTCAGACAAATCAACCAACTTTTTAATTGATGGTAATAACTTAAGTTAATCTTCTCATTAATTAATTTTATCTACGATTGATACGAAATATAAACATTGTATCTCTGTTTAGATGCGTAGAAAGTGATTCTTTACGTACTTGTATTCATTGCGCATGCGCGTCTCATAGTTCTGAAAAATTCCTCTTCTTTACCACCCTAGGGCGGTAAAGAAGAGGAATTATTCAGCTTTACACACGATTAGCGAGTTTGTTTACATTTAACAACACTAATTTGCTCTTCTTTTATTAAAGTAACTGATTATATTGAGTTTTTAGTGAAAAACAATGAGTGAATCAAGTGACTTTAACGAAAATGTGTAACGTTTAAAGAAATGTAATTCGGCAACAAATACAACTCAAGAATTAATGCCATCTATATCAAGAGAGAGATACGAACTTACATACAGCAAGTTTATTTTTTTCTGCATTTATTATTATAATCTAACAATCGTAGATAAAGTACGGTACGGAACTCGTGCGAAAACGGCATTTTGCATTGCTCGTGTGGTTTTACTACCCTCGCTTTCGCTCGGGTGCAAACTCCACACTCGCATGCAAAATGCTACTTTCCACACTCGACGCGTAATGTACTATTTATCATAGGTTCCTACATTTTTATAGTGCCCCTCAAGAGCAAAAACAAACAAATCAACAGGAGTAGATCTAGTAACAAATGAAATGCTAAAAATCTCTGCCGAGAAGATATCTCCAATGAACTAACACAGGAGACAGTGGTAATCTTAAAAATTAATTTCCTGGTCTAATACCTGTCCTCTGTAATACCTGTCCTCTGTAAGATGTTATCAAGTACTACAATGCAGAATAAAGCGCCAGTTTGATCAGTGTCAGCCGATACACATTTACATGCAATGAGGCAGATTACTGAAAAGCTGCAGATTAGGAATATAATATAGAATTATAAATAGTGTCCATAGGCATGAAAAAGCATTCAATTCCTTGGACCACGGCTAAATATTTATACGTAGAGAAGCGAATACAGAGGAACTGGCTATTTAGCATGCAAAATGCTACTTTCCTTACTCGACGCGTAATGAACTATTTTAATTTCTAATATAAGTACTATTATACATAAGGAGAAAATATTTGAATACTAAAAAAAAAAATCGATTTTGATAGTTTCTCACGTTTTGAATTCAACAAACTAAACAAAATACTAATATCCAACACAACAATAAAATCACCATGGACAAATGGCAAAGAATTCTGGGGTTGCACCAAACCTAATTCTATCGTATCCAATCTCTACAATCAAGACACAGAGCTATCGCCCCCTTAAGGCTCCCATACAAGATCAAACATTTTGCGCAAACATGATGTGGGGCAAATTTAGGCCATACATGTCAAACATCATGTTTGTGCAAACATTAAACAGCCCCATACCAGGTCAAAATGTTTGCTCAATCATTTTGACCGTGTATGGGTGTCTTTATATGTATCAAATTTCACCCTTCATAATATGACCTCCTTGTCCTTGAATTAGCCATTTCCAGATGCAAATCTTTTCACAATTCCATTTCCGACCATTCCTATCACTAGGCCACAGCCTACCTGGTCCATTCCTGACAATCCTCTTAGACGCCTAAAGAGACGGTGGCCATGTGACCTCTGAGATAACTAAATTATAATTATTTATATACCTTTATATTTCACAAAATAAATTCTACATCAATTTCAGAAAGTGCTATCACGGATAGTTCCTTAAGGCCCATTTACACTTTGATTAGTGCAAGTGCAAATGTTAAGTGCGAGTGTTAAGTAAATACACTAAACCCATTTGGACACCATTGTTTAGTGTTAAGTAATTTTTAAGCAAATTTTCACTAAACACTTGCACTCGCACTTACACTAAACTAAGTGTAAATGTGCCTTTACATCATGTCGATTTCAAGTCACATACCTATTATTCTTGCATCTGTATTGCTAATAATGTATAGATAGCCCAGGCCACAGAGTAGAGATATCTATAGTTAAACATCGATGTCTTCGATGTTCGACATCGAACCGAACCAACGTTTGCCAAAACATCGATGTTTTGCTATCCACCTCTCAACCCGACGAGCAAAGAAAAGAAAAAGGTTGATCTTCCAAACTTTTACCACCAGCAAAGAAAAGCTCGCCGATTTCTTAGTTTTCGTCATTAATTTGACGTTTCTTTGGGTCAACATGGATGTTTTCGATACATCGACATACATGTCCCAACCCTAAGCCCATGTTCTCCTGTAGAGCTACAGAGGTACCTATCTTTTGCATACATCGAAAATAATGCATACATGTTTTAATTCACCGTGAAAGTAAACGTGAATTTTAAAATAAAAAATATTTCACGACCCCCATATTTTTTATATACATAAACATTTAAGAGTAGAAATGTTTAATATTAAATTATATAATATAAAAGATTTGAATTACCACATCGAGCAAGCCATTTGATATACAACCATCGTAGCACAGCAAGATTGATTTTCCCAAGTTGAGACACCTGTAAAAAACCAAAAAAACTTTTTATAATACCATGGATTTTGAAATAGAGAGGCTATAGGATAATAGAAGATAGTTTTGTCATAATGCAAATTAATTATGACTAGATTATTAGTCATTCTTCATGACAAGGTATGCCTTATTCTTCTCCTTAAGTGTAAATAAGTGAATTAAATATTTTAAATTCATGATAATATTTTTTAAACTTGTTTTCATATAAAATCAAATTAATTATTAAGTAATGAATTATACTTGTAAACAAATTGTAGAAACACATTTTTAAGTCAATTTATCGATGTTTTAGGCTTGAATATGACCAGGAGTTAAAATCTAATTGTTTCTAAAAAAATGTTAAACCCCGACCCACACTAAAAGAAGACATTTTAAATTATCTATTTTTCAACACTGATATGGTTTTCATAACACTTGTTTTCAAATTAAATGTAAATATTAGAATTATTAATTAATTGTACTAAACAAAAATTATTTAAGTTATTTTCTTGCAGTCCTACGAGTGTATTTGTTGTATTTTAAGATGTTTTTATTGTTGTTATTTTTAACCAGAAATCCTGTGCCTCCTTTATCTCCTTGATCATTAAGGTATATTTCTAATTTCTCCATGTTTAATTTGATTAGCTCCTCTCCATTTCTTCGTACTTGGCATAATCCAACGACGTCACATCTCTTCTTTCTTACTTGCTCCAGAAATTTCTTCGATTCTCTTTCGGCTTCTAAGAGTTAAAATTGTATATGTGTACACAATAAGTTTTAGGGTTTTGTAGATTCTTCTCAAAACCCTTATGCCGAGGGTGATGTGTCCGTCTGTCCGTCGCTCTTTGGTTCATAGGGCCCGAACCGTTTAAGCTAAAGAGCTGAAATTTGAAACACTGGTGCAACTTTTTGACCCAACCACAGGAAAAATATACAGAAGTTCATAATTAGATTTGCGCATGCGCAATTCGAAAAAATGTGGTAAACTCAAAAAGCTGCTGAAGAGTAGGATACAAATATATATATATGATTTTTTAAATGTTGCATTCCTTATTGGTTAAATAAATCAAAATATACCCCAAAAAAATTTTCCCTCCCCCAACCACTATAGATCGGCTGGCGCTAAAATTTTGAAATAATTCATGCTAATATCTTATTGTGGTGCGATGAAAATTCCGGGAGTTCATCCCAAATTTTCTAAAATTGTTAATTTTGGGCTCGAAAAAGTGAAGTGCGCCCAAAATTTAATTTTTAAAGGAAAGCTGCTGAAGAGTAGGACACAAATATATATATGCTTTTTTAAAATTTGCATTCCTTATAGGGGAAAAAAATCAAAATTTACCCCAAAAATCCACCCCCCCCCCCCCCCAACCACTATACACTATATAACGGCTGGTCCTAAAATTTCAAAATAATTCATGGCTATACCTTATGGTGGAGCGATGAAAATTTTCTGAAAAAATGTAATTTATCTTGTCGTTATTACCTATAAAAAACATTGTGACCTCCCGGGGGATCGAACGCGGGACCCTTAGGATCGAAGAAAAAAAATCATAATTACATAACGGGTATGCTTAATCACCTACAAAACCCTAAAAAGTACTTGGACGCAAGTACTTCCCTGTGATTTTTTATATTAAAATAAAAATAATAAAAAAAGCTAAATATAAATATGAATCCTAATCAAAAGTTCTTACTACTAACAACAAAATACCATTATGATATTTAACATTTACACAGTTAAAGTAACCATATCTTCCACTCTAATTCTTGATAATTTTATGTTATTATTTTATGTTATATTTATGTTATTATTACTATTTTTGTTGCTGTTACTGGACCATTGAATGCAGTATTTCAAGAATTTAGGGTCATTCACTTCTTTGAATATATTTTAATTTTTATTATGTATTTAAATTGTCCCTGATAATATATTTGACGGTAAAAATGTAGTGATGTCTACGTAGATCGAACCAGTAATCGAGATCCTAGGCTAAAGCCGATATGACTGACACGCTGTCCACTATCGGGGCGGTCGATTCCTTTAAATCTTCTAACTTCTTGTTATTTTCACAACCACAATTGTAATAATTGTGGGTGTACTCACGATAAATATTTTTCTGCAGTTATCTTGTTTAATTAAGCCCGGTTTAGAAAACACATATTTACGTGATTTTTTATCTAGTAGACTGTGAAGAGAATCCCTTCCCATATTTTCTTATCATAAAGAGTTTTTTTCAACACGTACCGTGGAAATTCTTCGACAAAAACACTTTCAATACTATAACATATGATAGTTTTGATATAGCCACTGAAATATTAAAAATTGATCACGTTTAACTAATTAAATTTCGATACAAATTACAAGCACGATCTTATCTATATATCCAATATCCACTGTATGACCTCTCCAACCGACTGTTGACTATTTGAACCCCGATAATTATATTTGACGCAGGGAAGAGGTAAAGTCCGTCAATAACCTCGGGTGACATTGGCCTGACCATTTACCGGGGATAAAATTAAAGATGTAACATTTTCCTTTTCAAATTAAGAAAAATTATGGATTACTGCACTAATTATTTTTTAGTATAATGTTCTCAGATGTATTAGCGTGAATTAGGAATATTCTTATAAGGATGACACTTGTAAGTTTCCATTTAAATGAGAATGTTCGTTTAATGCACGAACATTACTTCTACAACAAATTACAAGCACACGAAAGAGAAAATTACACATTAGAACTTGCTAATACTTGTTTAGTCCATTAGTGATGACACTACCACAAGGGGGGGGGGGGACATTATCTTTCACATTAATACATAAAATGAACACAGAGGTACATGAAGATATTAGGAACATGACAAGGATTCGTAAAAATAAATATAAATTAAAATTTCTCGGCTGGCCTACGGCCTTCTAGGTGAAGGGTACATATATGCCAGGTAATTGTATAAAAGCTGGTACTGAATAGGTCCTGAAACTATTATCGGAGCTGGTTATTTATTAAAAGCCGGTAATTGTGCAGGACCATTAGGATTTAGTTATATGCTTACGTTTAAGATTATTGGTTGCATATTATAAATAAATAAATAAACAATATTATCCCTTTTTTTATTGGGTGCAAATACTTCGTCAATATGATAATATTGCAAGATTCCCGAGATTTGCTACGAAGTGAGTTCTTCATAGGTTTTTTTGTCTTGATGGGATAAGAAATCCCCATGATGCATCATTAAAGTTATATGATTAAGTGAGAATATATATATATATACCACAGTTTTCTAAATCCTTCCCCTAAACTTCTATACCCCGTTCAAAGTAGTAGTGATGAATATAGTACGGGGTACTTGGTTTGAAATATATTAATGGCCACCATCTTGAATCAAAATTGGAAAATCCATTCACAAAAATTGTTAATATCATAAAAGGAAACTAACTTCCAAATTTCAATTTTATGGAGATGTCGTCACGTCGAATTCTGAATATTAATGGCCTTCTTAACCCTGGGGAGGTCGCAAGGGTCTGGGAGGCCCGGGGAGTTTTTTTAATAGAGTTTTTGTGTAGAGATAAGGGTGTAAACACCTCTGAATCACCACCATACCTATTCTCAAAGAGTCGCAATGTCCAAAGAGTCTCATGCGGCCTAAAGTATCATTCCAGTGGTAGATCAAGCCTTGACGGTAAGCGTTATTCCTTCTAGATATCCGCTACGGGTTGCTGAGACCCATCGCGCCCTAACTCGTACACTTGCCGCTCACTCACTTATTACAGTAAGTATGCAATTTTTGTCAAAAAATTGTTAATATATATTCTACAACTATATACTATTTTTAATAACTCAGTATAGTGAGTAAAAGTATCGATAATTTATGTAGCGAGCCACATTTGTGGTTCTCGTTTTAGCCTAAGAATTTGGATGTTGTTTGTCAAATTTTTCATGCATATATGAAATGTTATGTAAATGTTGTGTCATTAGTTTTTTAGGACAATTTTTTGACAGTAATTATATTTTTTCAGAAATGGATAAGAAAATAATGATATTTGATCTGGAAAATAAAGAAAGTTTTAGGTGCACCCTCCGCAGGGTTAAATCATGATTATGGATTATATCTAGGGGGTAGGAGGAACCTTCATCCAAACTTTCAGCTCTCTAACCATCGCCATTCTAGAGGTACTAGCAAACTTAATCGAGATAACGGATCGTTTCTCCTTCAAGAACCACCTAGTGGATCAGAGGAACCTCTATGGAAAATTCATTTCCCCAGGTATTGCCATTCAGATATAGCCATTAATATAGTTAAATATATTAATGAACAATGAAAATATTGGGTTATTACCAACGCGAAACAATAAAGGCAGGAAATATTTGACAATAAAAAAGGACTGAGTTTCAAATCTATCTCAGCCTCGGTACATATATCCCAAGCTAATTTGTGTAAGGACTCTTAGTCGCTCAGCTCATTTGCTGGCACTCTAATTAATCCAGCCTCATTTGTTGTCGACTTTCATCCACTTTCGGGTTAGTGGAGGTCGAGGCGGCATCTGAGCTCACTTAATTTGTAGAAACAAATCCTACAACCAGAGCCTACAAATAAAAATGTTAGTGTCCATGCCCAATGCCCATCCTCAATACTACACTAATTAGTTTACTGTCTCTTCTGCTAACAAGATAAGATTAACTTATCTGGTACGCTTGATTATAAGGATATTTTTAATTACTAATTAAAACAACCTTTGACTTATAACAACCTATAACATATTACCGATATGTCGCGCTGTAATCCTCAAATGATCAAAGGATCTTGTGTCTATAATATTAATTATGCTTAACACGAGAATCTGCTTAACATCAGCAGATTCTCGAAATTATGAAGTTAGTTGCATAGTCATCAGCAGTTTACTGCAACATTTCATAAACACGATAATAGAGGCAAAAATCACTAGTTAACACTAAAGGCATCAATATCCAATTAAGATTGATTAAAAAATCAAATAAAGTGTGTTATTTAAATATAAAAGGAATTTAGTTTAGTTGAGTTTATTAAGGAATTAAAAAACTCACTTTTGCAATTTTTCGAATCCTCCTTGGGTCCAGGCCCCGATTTAGGGTAAGCTTCACCCTGGGCAACATCTTTTGTAGCCACCCCCCCCCCCCCCCCAAAAAAAGGATTGAGATATTTTTTTGGGGTTACGACAATGTGGGCTGATACCATATACTGTTGTAAAAATGACGTATTAGGAATTAACCTGAAATGGTGTGTACTTTGGATAAAAATTAGTAGGCCTATATTTATTTTTTTAATAATAATTTTTTTTTATAACTACGTTTTTAGTGCAAACTGCAAACATACATGAACATAATTTTAAAGGTAACAGTTTGCATGTGTAATTTTTGAAGTGTAAAATCAATTTGTTTTTAATAAATAAACACGTGGATTACAATTGTGGTGGAAAATTTTCCGCCCCCTAGAAATTGCCGCCCTGGGCAATTGCCCATTGCTAAATCGGGGCCTGCTTGGGTCATTCCATTCCAGTTTGAGAATGACCCAAAGAGAGATCGAAATATTGCAAAAGTGAGCTTTTTAATTCCTTAATAGATCCAACGACTCCAGAATTGAAAACTACAAGAACAATTTCTAATTTATTGAAATAATAAAGTTACATATTACAATAATCATTATATTCCCCCCTTCCAAAAAATAACGTTGCATACGTAATAAATATATAATTTAGGAAGACAATGTATGCATCTTTCTTCTTGTCATTGAGATTTTGTCATTAGGTCCTGATTTGGAACCATTCATCGTTTTATTCGATCTGCTTTATAATTTATTGGGTCACGTTTCACTGGCTGAGCTGAGACTAGGCAGGGAATTTCATTTGATTTAGATGACGTCTTTTGATCTAGATGGCAAAATGACATCAACCTGGCCACATCTATCAAGTGGATAACAGCTACAAATTGGTTTTGACGTCCTCAGTGTCCCTACTTGGTCAATCTCTCCTGGGGGTAATTGGCAGATATCCACTTTATCTAGACGAATCTGATAAATCTGAATCTCCCAACCTCATCAAATACACTCGAACTTCTTTGAAGATTCAAAATGGTTTTATCATAGTTAACACAAAGCACAAATCTAAACTTAAGGTATATTCCTTAAGGTATATTCCTTAAGGTATAAACTTAAGGTATTAGAACATAATATGATGAATTTTAAGAACTAAAATAATTAACTTGTCAATAATATCACACTGTAGGCTTTCAAGATACTAAAGAAATTATATTTTTTTTTTTTTGCACAAACGTATAGCTAAAATAAGATAAAAACCCGTTATGCAACTAAACTATAAGGTACGGATAAGGATTTTTACAATTTGGATGCATTATAAAAATGAAAGATTACTGTACTTTAACGAATAAAAGGTTTATTCCATTCCAAGCTAAGATACCCATAGATAAGTAAGTAATCCCTTTCCTTTATCCTACCACTAACATGTAATCCTATGTTACCGATCCAATAAGAAGATCATGCTCTATCAATATTTAGTATACTTCACGTATTTTTTATGTTAAAGTAAATACAAGTTAATATTCATGAATCTCTTTGTACTAAGTAATGCAAGTAGTGTTGTTAAAAATAACATTGTAGTATGGCTAGAGATATAGACATTTTATTTTAAATGATATATTTAAAAGAATACATATTCTTCGGAGCTTACTGAAGTATGTGCTCTATATGAAGAACTGACATTTAATGTGTATCCGATTTCAAAACTTCCAAGACAAATATCCGTTTCTGACATCAGGGAATATTTTACACCCGTGTCTGTGTCTGTCTGTATCCCAATATTTACGAATCAATATATCTTGAAAATTACTCGTCCTATTTTTATTATCAACAATAATAAAGACAAAGAAATTTTCTTTGCAAAGCCGGTTCTGCAGATGTTTTGATCCTAAATAAAACAATCGACGACTTTAGGTCAGAGCATTATTAAGAGCATACAATATTCTATTTCACACATATCAATTAAAAAAAGATAAACAATTTAGGCCCAGTCTACCACCGACTCTCTTAAGCCGGTGTATTTCACACATATCAATTAAAAAAAGATAAACAATTTAGGCCTAGTCTACCACCGACTCTCTTAAGCCGGTGTATTTCACACATATCAATTAAAAAAAGATAAACAATTTAGGCCCAGTCTACCACCGACTCTCTTAAGCCGGTGTATTTCACACATATCAATTAAAAAAAGATAAACAATTTAGGCCCAGTCTACCACCGACTCTCTTAACCTTCACATAGTGGGAATGTAAAAAAACATAAGCAGTATAAAATATTCAGGAAACTGATGATGACGTTACTTAGTTATTATACTTAAGTCGAAGCCGGTATTGCATAATTGTATATATTCTTGTGGTCAGACAGTAAACTGATAAATACTTAGATGTGTGTTTCTTCATTTATTTAGTAATAAAACAATGAAATTACCCTAAAGTACATTATACGGCACTGATAATTTAAGAACGAAAATTTTAGAAGAGTTAGTAGTAATTTACGCACCAAGGGAGTAAAGCAAGTGATTGCACCCTGAGCGATGAAGTTGGCGGTGAAGCCGAGGGAACCATAACGTTCACTCCCGAGGCGGAGCCGAGGGAGGTAATTATCGCGAGGGTGCAAGTGATTTTTTGCTCCCAAGGTACGTACAAGATTTTACCTCCAGAAGGGAGAAAAAATATAGAAAGATTTTAATTGTAAATTATTTTATTCAACAAAAGAATACATATTTTTATATTTATTTAAAACAAAAAACTAGTTACATATAATATTAAAAATTCTCTAAATAAGTTTAATCACGTTAAAATTAAATTATAGATAGTAATTATTTGAATTTCAATGCTAAAATTGAATGGAAGAATCATCTGGAAGCTGAATCGTTTATTGAATGTTATCGACAACTGATGTATTTACATATAGATTAGTTTATCTACATTTAGAAATTATGATTTCACTTTTAACTTGCTTGTTTGTTTTACTGATGAACCACTATGGCAACCGTTGTGGAGGTTACATGACATGTGTGAAGATGACACTATAGATTTAGACATTAAACAGAAGTAAATGAAAGTGTATTTGCATCAACCTTATTTACTTGTGGTTTATCTAGGGCAACACTGGAGGGAATCATGAAAGTTCATGATTCACTTATTTTTTTCATTACTCGCTGTTTAACCCGACCTGATGAAATGAGTAACTTCCCTCCCTGTAAACTAGGGAGGAAAGTTCACTTTTTCCCCCTGCTGGAGGTAAATATATTTTATAACCAGCATATAAAAAAGAAAGGATTTTAGGGTGAAATATAAACGATGATAGTCTTTTTTTAGTCATCAGTTAGAATAGTGAACATGGCGAAACTCAATTAAAGTTTTCATTATTTTCACACTTAAAGTAAAGGGTGGAGACGGAAAATAGGATTAAAAGTTTTTCTTTTGAAACCAGTATGGTGTAGTAGCTGATTGTAAAGTGGACTCGGACAGTGTTAATTGAAAAGGAGTCGACAAAAATATAGATCCGTCTATTTTAAGCTTGGGTATTTCATTAATCCTTTTATCCAGCTATATAGTCTAAATATAATTTAAAACCCTCAAATAATATTTGTAAAAGTTTGCTAGTTTAAATTAAAAAATTCGGTTCACTACATTTCAGTTGTCATTCATCATTATACATAAAGTTTCTTTGGTTATAAATTAGTAAAATCAAGATCCATAATAAAAGACGACCCGATAAATAGCATTAGGTTACCACCGACCACTTAGTCACATCAGCTAGATGAGTACATTAGTGAAACAATCTCTCACCTCCCAAGGATTCGAACTCATCATCGGTGAATAATAACCTAGGTTCCAGGCAAGTGCGCTAACCACTCAGCTACGCCGGTTCCCGACAATCGAAATGTATAGATAATAACTCAATCGGACGAGTTCCTTAAACGGCATAACCGCCCAACCGTTTCAAGATGACGACCGTATATTTCTTAAAAAATATACGACAAATGAAAAATTCCTAAAAACTGTATTCCTTTTTCTTGACAAACTATAGTTGTGATTATTTTCGTTGATTTGTTAAAGAAGGGGGGGGGGCACAAAAACCCCCAATTTTTCAAGGAAACAACGCAGGGATGAATTGGTACAAAAATTAAATTAAATAATACATTAGTACTCGTGGACGCCTTGAGTCATTTAACACTCCAATCGTTATACGTTAGAACGGAAGATATCGGTAAAATCGTTGTTTTCTTAATTTTAAACGTTTGGGTCCACTTTAATAAATTTAGCGATCTGTATCACTTCATATATTTAAACGTGGAGGGGGGGGGGGGGGGGGGGGGGTTTAAACGTTGGTGATTTTGGTCGTTTTTTTGGATTCACTCCCGGGCTCCAGAACGTGCCATAAGGAACTTCGTTCCAAAAATGCAATAGATATTATTTTGTCTGCCTAACAACTGTCAATCAAATCTTCTCTACTGACTACTTCTTAAAGTTCTATATTTTTTTAATAAATTTGTTTTTATAGAAATAAAATACATAGATAATACATAAATCAAACTTTATTTTCTGTCTTAAAAAAGATAAGAGCTCCGACATAGAAGAGTGAATTATAAAATACGGTGATTAGGAGTCTAAACTGAACCAAGTTTGATGGAAGCCAATATTGGTGGCAGACTGAAGTAATATTGAACAGTGTAAAATTGGAGCAATGGGCATTAAGTCCTCCTTAAGGATTTGTGCAATATTCCCTCACTATATCGATGAGTGGTAGTTAGGAATTGTAATAAACGAGTAACTCGTTAAAACCAATAATTGTCCTTTAACATCTTATAAATTTAACAGTATTCTCGTACAACTGATTGGTGTTTTTGACGGAGATTTTGTGATACAACTTCATAATTATGACTATAGAGAGGTTAATAGAAAGTAATACGACAATATTGTCAACACAACTTTATATTAATTATTAACAAACACGTTTCAACATTTTATATCATCTTAATTGTAAAGTGTTAGCGTAGTAAGAGTAAAGATTATACTAGCTACAAATTTACCTTTTTTGACTTAAACTAAAAGTACAAAATAGGGGTAGAATAAAGCTATAGAAGGATTAAGGAACCAACGGGAAGGGATATGAAGGGTTAAGGTCAGGTATAACTATATTTTTTTCAACAGGGCTATCCCGACTCCTCCCCGAGGATCGCCCGATTGATCCCCACTGATAATCTCTTGAAAAGCACACAGCCCAATTTTTTTTTTTTTTTTTTTTTAAATACCTTTATTGAATAAAACATTAATACATAATAATATTTTAGTACATCAATTTATCTTTTTTATTGATTTTTCAATTTAGCACTACATAAGGTTATCTCTCCACTAGAGAACATGGAGTCCTGAGCTGTGGAGAGAGAAATTTTTTAGAGATTCCTCCCCGAGTGAAAAAAAATGTCACAGCCCGATTCCTTCCCTATTGGGAAGGAATCGGGGGGGGGGGGTATCCATAAATAATGCAAAAACTAAGCTAAACCAATATTGATCTTAATAAATACAAGCATAATAAAAAAATATTTAAATATACCCAAAAACATAAACATAAAAATGTATTTATTGGACTTTCGTTAATCCAGAAATATCTGGATTAACGAAAGTCCAATAAATACATTTTATGTTTATGTTTTTGTGTATATTTAAATATTTTTTTATTATGCTTGTATTTATTAAGATCGATTTTGGTTTAGTTTAGTTTTTGCATTATTTATGGATACACTTACACAAATTTTGAGCGACCGTGTTGTTAGTTTTAAAGGGATATAAATGTTTTCTTCATAAGAATTTAAGTAGTGTTGATAAGCGTTGGAGGTGTGTTAAACATAAGTGCAAAAGTTTCATAAAAACTGATGAAAGTGGTAAAGTTATAGTGAAGAAACTAGAGCAACACAATCATCCTCCTGAACCAGATGAGAAAATTATACGTCAGCAGGTAAGCAACTCTGCTAAACGTAAAACTATTCAAGAAATTGGTGAAAGACCTAGAAAATTAATTACTGTAATTCAAAGGAATTTACCAGTTTTTTTATTTATAATTACTAAAATTTAATATTTTATTAAGTTGATTTTCCTATTTTCTAAGTTCAAGACATTATCATTTTTTTACATGTTGTTTAAAAAAAGGTTATGTATGTTATGTATTTTTTTTATACCTGTAAATAATTTGGGGATAAATCGGGATGTTTAAAATTCAGCTGTCATTTAAAACGAGGCGGAATCGGGCTCCAAAAAAGGGTCATTTTTGGGGAGGAATCAGGCATCCCCCTTCTCAACAATATTTTACTATTACTAAATATACCTTCTCTCCTACAATATTGAGCTGTGTAAGAATCAAGCATATGGCGTTGAGTCCTCGGAAAGAGCAGACTAGTGTAATATTGAACAATGTAAGATTCAAGCAAGAGGTGAAAAGTACTCGGAAGGAGGAGACTAGTGTAATATTCCCGAGGACTCAACGAAAGGACTAGTGCAATATCCTCACAATATCGATGAATGGTAGTCAGGAATTGTAATAAACGAGTAACTCGTTAAAACCAATAATTTTCCTTTAACATCTTTTAAATTTAACACTATTCTCGTACAATATTGAACAGCGTAAGATTCAAGCAGGAGTCGTTAAGTACTCGGAAAGAGCAGAATAGTGTAATATTGAACAGTGTAAGATTCAAGCAAGAGGCGTTAAGTATTCAAAAGGAGCAGACTAGTGTAATTGAACAGTGTAAGATTCAAGGAAGAGGCCTTAAGTACTTGGAAGGAGCAGATTAGTGTAATATTGAACAGTGTAAGATTCAAGCAAGAGGCGTTAAGTAGGGGAGATTCGGACAAAACCGGGTACCTAATCTGTAATCTGTAATAGAATCATTGCTATTAGTAACAGATCAACGAAACAAAGTTTATCAGTTGCCGTATTCATTCATTTATACCATATTATTCTTTTGTTGCTTTAATATTAACACAATATTTTTTATATGCTTTTTTTAATCACCAGGTACAAAAACCCGGTCCTCATTTATATCAATGCAAAACAACTCTAAATTAAAAAAATCTTTATTACAGACAGTTTTAAAGACTTAAAATTGACATATAAAGTCGAGATATAAGTATTGTTAAAAAAATCCTTAAAACAGTTTTGTCCTTAACTCAGTTTAGGACAAATGTCGCACACAAGAGAACCGTCCTCTTCTTCTCCATTAGTACACTCATATAAGCCCAACTGCGACAAGAAATACATTTAATCCGCACTTCTTTTGATCGAGATAGAGTGCATACATAACTTGATGCATTGCAAAGTATGCAAGCTTCCTCAGAGCTGTATTCAACTGAATTAATTTCTATTAAAAATACATAATTTCCTAAAGTGGAGGGCAAAACCGGGTACCCTGTTTTACCCCACACCTTGGTACCCGGTTTAAACCAACAGTTACTCGTAGAGTTCAATATGGCGTAGATAGGTTAGGCGTCGCTCTAGGTGTATGAAAAGAGAATGAAAATATCCAGTAAAATATGCTTAATTAAATTGTGCACTTATCTCTTTCTTGAGAAAATATTATAGCAATTAAAACTCAGTAGACAAATGTAACAACATTATAAACTTTTTCACTGAAAACTTAAAAAAACGTTCTGAGTATGAAAATACGTGGCACCAACCTGCACGGAATGGCTACCGCTAATAGCTTTATTGTTTACCGGTAGATAGGATCACTAATCAGAGAGATATCGAGGTACCCGGTTTTGCCCGCCTACCCGGTTTTGTCCGACTCTCCCCTACTCGGAGTAAAATATTATAAAAGATGAGATATTGAACAGTATTAGATTCGTTATAAAAGAGTTCAAGTGAGGATTTTCAGTTATAAAAACTATTGCTTGGAGAGGATAACACTTTACGATACTTCCTAGTTATGGTTGAGTATAAACTTAATTTTATCTCTATCAAAATTTATCGATTAGTTTTTTTTTTATTTTTAGTCTTCAGATCGTCTGATTAAAAAAAATAAAACTGTAAACATAAATAATGTCTAGGATAAAAACTTTAAAAAAACAAATTATATTTTAGTTGTTTTTTTTCGTTGTCAAAAAATAATGGTAAAAAAATGAAAATCGTTGTAACTTTGTCCTTCTTAATTTTTTTATCACGGAGTTAGAGGGAAAGAGGTGAAACTCTGAACAAACTGTTAAAGCCACTTGAGTTAATTAACGAGGAGCCCTTCTAATAATGGGTTTCAAGGGCCTTTTTAAACTTCTAACTATATATCTTGTTGATAACGACATCTTTAAATTCCCACCTCCATCACTATATTAAAACTGCATAACCAAAATTCATATTAAAATAAACTTTCGAGATTGAGAAACGCGTAACTTTAGAATAATATGTACTTCAATGTCTATTTGAATAACGTCTTTGTAGAGGTAATACAAATAGGCGTCATTATGAGTGAAGTAAATTTATGAAAATTTCAAAGTACTTAAATTAACATAAATTCCTAATAACCATAATTATAAAAAGGAATTTAAGACATTTTTTTTTTGTTAGTACAAATATACTCCTTTCTAAAAAATAAATGTATAATTGTTAGGGTTTTTATTAAACATTTGCACTGAAATTTTCAAATTAATCATTAAAATATGAGCTAAATGTAAACGACGATAACGAAAACTTTAAGTTATCAATTTCAATACTATCACTATCACTTTACGTTTTGAGTGACAGCACATAATTGTTACGAATTTAATTATCTCGACTTCAATAATGACACATGTCGCTTCCCGATTTATCATTACAATCGTCACATAGATTCATAAACTATAAGTATCACAACAGTAATAACAAAACATACGTTTTTAGTTCGTATCCAACACTACATGAATATGTAATAAGAATAATTAATTTAGCAATAAGAATCATACTGCAACATGATAATAATCACTTAGTTCTCCAGCGACTATAATACTCTTAGAGTCAAGGAACGCTACACCGCACCGCTACGTATCATCAATTTCTATCATCAGAAACAATACGTATCAAAGCACATACTACCACAAAATTACTAACTTCAATAACAACGAATAAGTATCACAAACGTAGAGACAACACATAAGTATCACAATGAACAGACAATGAATAAGTATCACAAATGCAGAGACAACGAATAAGTATCACAAATGTAGAAACAACGCATAAGTATCACAAATGTAGAAACAACGCATAAGTATCATAAATGTAGAGACAACGCATAAGTATCACAAATGTAGAAACAACGCATAAGTATCACAAATGTAGAAACAACGCATAAGTATCACAAATGTAGAAACAACGCATAAGTATCACAAATGTAGTGACAACGAATAAGTATCACAAATGTAGAAACAACTCATAAGTATCACAAATGTAGAGACAACGCATAAGTATCACAAATGTAGAGACAACGCATAAGTATGACAAATGTAGAGACAACGCATAAGTATCACAAATGTAGAGACAACGCATAAGTATCACAAATGTAGAGACAACGAATAAGTATTACAAATGTAGAGATTACGCATAAGTATCACAAATGTAGAGACAACGAATAAGTATTACAAATGTAGAGACACCGCATAAGTATCACAAATGTAGAGACAGCGAATAAGTATCACAAATGTAATCATGGTGCTTAGGTTGCGAAGCAATAGCATAAGCCAACTTCAATGACAAATGTATTATCAAAACTTTAATAATAACACATTAGAAACACGAGTTTAAAGAAAACACATATTTGAAACAACTATATTACACAACAAATACGTGTTTAACCCTAGAATGACACCGTTATTTCCACATTCTAATCAGACACCGTGGGGTCTGTATGACCCCACCTAGGTTTTCCGCTCTATCCTGAAACGCGTGAAATATTATTGTAATATAAAAATATTAATTTCAATCTACAGGGCCAATACAATGAACAGAAGAGAGAAAAATAACATTTAAAAAATTGTATTGACTTATAAAATAATGCTAATAATGAAGCAAGGTATGAAAAAAAAGTAACTTTTTGTTTTATCAAAGCTGGTTTTAAAAATTAAAATCTAGCATAAAAATGGCAAGCTAACAAATTTCCTACTATTTTTTTTTTATATGAAGAAACTAATAAAAGACAAAAAACTCACAAAATTATACAAAATGTCCTCAGTGAAGCTTTTAGCATTCTAAGCATTTGTAGGACCGATGCTCATCACAAATAGCACCATGGCAATCACTGCATAGCATTCTTGTCTTTTAATCCTTTCCTTCATGGTTTGACTAGGGAGAAGCCTAATTAAAAAATAAAATCCTTCCGCGGTAGTTTCTTTTGCCAGTTGGCCATACAATGAAGAATAGCAGCGTTGACACCTGCCTGATCAAGCATATACCAAAGTAAAACCGCTGAGGCCACCTGCGGGTCAAACGAATCTGTCCCACATTTTGTTTTATTATAGCTTATGATGATTTCAGGGTTGCCTGTATCAGGATCGATAGAATCATCTTGATGGAGGGTTGATTAGAGCAACCCTCTTTCCAACCTTTGCTGGCCTAAGGACTACACTGCATTCCTAAAATATTCTCGACTTGGTTTCCCCGTTACAGGAAAAAAATCGGGATAATTTCATTCAGCAATTATTATAGGTCATTTTTATAGGAGCTGGTAATTGTGCAGGATTACTAGGATACGTTTAAAATGATTTGTTACATATTATACATATTTTAATACATCGGTGTAAACAAATGTTTATTAGGTTAAAATACTTCGCCAATATGATAATATTGCTGGATTCTCCAGTTTTTTTTTAATTTCACGGGTTTTTAAATTACCATACAACTACTGCCATACTAACTAAACGAGAATATCTAGATGCCACAGGTCCCCCCCCCCCCCTTTATTTCTATACTCCCTCCCCTGGAATCAAATATAATTTACTAAAATCCCTAATAAGCAATTGATTCAGACTACTGAAAGAGCATTTTTAAATGTGAACTTTAAGGGAAAAGCAGAAGTATTTTCTTTCTGTCGAGTTCTATATATAAATGGTCGCCATCTTTATTCATAAGAGGGCGGATCGTAAAAAGTTTTCTTAGCGAGCACCTAAGGAATAAGGAGAACCTCCAAGCAAAATTTCAGCTTTCCAGCTATTGCAGTTCTAGAGATACTTTGATGGATGAGTGAGTTGTTTTTGGCTTTTATATAATAAATACAAGCCGGTCTCCCCTAGCCTATGGCCAGCCTGAGGCGTCTACCTGCCAGGTACATATATGCCAGAGTGCCAGGTAATAGTATAGGACCTGGTACACTTATTAAAGCAGTTGATTTTATAGCAGCTTGTAATTGTGCATGATAACCTTTGATATTATACGTTGATATATATATATATATATATATATATATATATATATATATATATATATATATATATATATATATATATATATATATATTTATATAAAAAAAAATATATTGTGACAAAATACTTCGTTACTATGATAATATTGCTGGATTCCCATGCTTTGCTAGGAAGTGCGTTTTGTCAACATTTTTAGGGTCCGTAGGCAAAACCAAGGACCCTTATATTTTCCTGCGTGTGTCTGTCCGTCCGTCCTCTCGCGTGCTCTCACGGCTACACCTTTCGTCCGATCACTTTGAAATTTGGCATGTATGTGTTTTGTACCTGCCCACATATTTTAAAAATATAGCGACTTAAAAAAAAAATTTTTTTCAAAAACATTAGGGTAAAAAAACTTAAGGGTTAAAATTTTTTCATTTTTTTTCGACACCGTGAGGGGTAATATATGAAAGGGTACGGCGAGCTGATTACAAAAATATATAATTCTTTGGATATAACTTTGATAGGGCGAGCGTAGGCAAGTTTTAAGTGGGTGTGAAACGTGTCCCCCCCCCCTCTATCTCGCTTATGTGAAGTGCAAAAAATCTGAAAAAATTCCTGAACATTCTTTGACCAAAAGTAAAGATACCACTTTTTTGAAATTTCGAAAAAAATATTATTTAATTTTTTATTGACAAAATACGTTTTTTTTTTTATAACTATGGTCTTTTCGATGTATTTATATGGTTGTAGTCCGGTTCAGTGGCAAAAAAAAATACTTTATCAGAGTGTGTTTTGAGAATATCAGACCCTTAGAATGGTTCAAAGTAAGCTTTTTAGCATTTTGAAAAAACACTGTTTATACACTTCACAGTTAAACACTATATAGTGTGGCCTATGGGCCCTCGCTGTGTGCTGACTAGCACACACTTGACCTGTTTATTTTTTATATGATAGGTTTACAAATAATCATCATGCAACATTCAAGTTATTTTACTACTAGGCGAGAATATCTATAAGTCACTGAGTATCCTAATTCCTACACCCCCCTCTACATATATACCCAATTTTATTTCTATACCCCCTCCCTATGGATCATAGCATAAGCAGAGGGCAGAGGTATTTTTATCTTGTATCCCTCCCCCGGTGCTTTATCATTTTCCGAAATTATATTTTATTAATAAGCTTACATCCTACAGAGGAGCTCTTTCCTGACAATTAAGTTCCTAATTTCAGAAGAACAGCCTAGACTCCTCAATTTCTCTTTATTTTTACTTTGCCCCTATATCCCCACTGAAGATTTGCCTTTTTATTATACATCAATATTATTATAGAAAAGTATCATACCAAATACAATGGCATTATTTCAGCGTTTCAGAGAATTAGTTATTATAATGTTAATTATGGGATATGGTTCCAAATACATATATAGACGCCATCTTGAATCAAAATAGTCGATTATAAAAACCCTTTCACAAAAAATGATTATGTCATAAAAGTAAGCTAACTTCCGAATGTCCTGGTTATAATGCAATTGGTTCTTGCTTCATAACGATTCCGCATATAAATGACCGCCATATTAAATCAAGATGGCGTAAAACGATTTCTTTGCGAGTATCTAGTGAGTTAGGGAAACCTCCAGGCAAAATTCCAGCTATTGTAGTTTTGGAGAGGAAGGTGATAAATGAGTGAGATGTATTTGGCTTATACAGTATAGTTGGCAAATATTTTTGGTTCGGATAAAATATACTAAAAGCAAAATAATATATATTAGTCCACAGGCCACCATAAGAAGTGAGTCGCTGATTGATAAAGTTTTCTTACCTTATGGAATCGCTTATTTATGCCTTGTCCACCGATGAATTGGGTATATGGTAACTGGGCGCAGGGCCATTTCTTTTTTGTTGACATGCCAAACTTGCCCTTCTGCGGGGACATTGAAAAGAGATAGATAAAGTTTTGATTCTCAAAGGATCGTTTAATTAAATTATTTCAAAAACAGTGGTAAAGGTGGCCACCGATAAGAGATGGCCGTTTGGGGTGGCCACCGCCCCAAACATATCGCTCTGCGGGGACGTTGAAAAGAATACGGCCCACTCTCGGTGGCCACCTTTACCACTGTTTTTGAAATAATTTAAGTAAACAATCCTGTGAAAATCAAAACTTTATCTATCTCTTTTCAATGTTCCCGCAGAAGGGCAAGTTTGGCATGTCAACAAAAAAGAAATGGCCCAGCGCCCAGTTGCCATATACCCAATTCATCGGTGGACAAGGCATAAATAAGCGATTCCATAAGGTAAGAAAACTTTATCAATCAGCGACTCACTTCTTATGGTGGCCTGTGGACTATATTATATTTTTATTAGATTGAAGTATAGTTATGCTTCTTTAAACAAGTCGATAAACAGTAAGGTAAAAGAGGTCTTTAAATATGCGTGTCTTTCTGTAATAATGAGGCGAAAAAACTAAAAAAGTCCCCCTAAGCACCCCGTGTGTTTACTTCCCAACTCGCGCTCTTTCTAAATCCCTACCCTCACACTACATACTAACTTATTTACTTTACAGCGCAGAGTCACTAGTAAAGTAAATACTTTACTGATGACACTGCGGACTCATAGGTCCTTGGCCTAATTACCCAACTATAACTTTTCTGAAAAGAATCACCACCACGTTGTCACATATACTTCACTTAATGCTTTCTCTAATGCTCACGACTTAATCTTTTCTGCAAAAAAAAACGCAACAACACTTTCTCGAATATTTATTTACATAATACAAATAATTAATGAATACGTAGTAGTAAATGTATCCATTTATTTAATACTCTATAATATAAACTCATACAAAAACTCCCTTGGCTTAAAAAAATTGCATGCATTCTCCTCGGCTTAGGCCTCTATTCTCGCGTACTATTTCGAATACTTTAATGATTTTACAACTTATTATTGACGAATTTATTTAATTTTCCTCCTGTTGTTGTGATTCTTTATTATTATTATTATTATTATTATTTTTTTTTTTTTTTTTTACACGAATAAAAGCATCAATTTAGCAAAATTTATTGAACGCACACTGTTGAAATTAATCTGAGGATATCATCGGGCTAGTTTCGGCAAACCATCAAAATTTCAAAAAAAACAAGATGAGTATTTTTGAATATATAGGTGTAAATAAATGTATGTTTGTGCACATGTGGAAGAGAAACAAATGGGTGCAGAAGGTTAAAACCTATATGGGATCAACAACGGCCAAATTATAATGACTACGATCCAATTTTAATTAAAATTTGAAAGGTAGTTTTTACGATATAATGGTTCACAAGAATTTAACGATAGACAGACTTGGACCAAAAACGTTCCCTGTTCCCTGATATCTAAAACGTTTCTGTCTTGAAATTGGAGACGAAAAAATCACATAGCTTCCGTAAGCTTGGGGAAGCTCGAAAGCAAAAATAAATAAATATGATTATCTTATTGGCAGATTATTAAAGCGCGTTAAATATATACGCCGCGCCGTAGGAAATTTAATATAGATCATTGAATCTATTTAGGAACGCAGCAGCGTTCCGCCCCGCCAAGTCAAAAAGTCAAAATTTCACAAAAGCTGCCAGTGTATATATACTGTAGGTGACAAACTAGGGTTTTTGAGGGTCTGTAGCGTGAAATACGTACAAGCTACCTAAATAATTTTTTAATATCTTAAAAGGCCGTGTCCTGTAGATCAAAATAAAAAAAATCGGTCCGAGACAACTCAGACAAACTTTCTCATATATGAGTTCATAATTACTTAGCCCAGTGTTTCCACTTATTAGTTTTCAAATGTACATTTAAATATTATTGAACATTTCGTCAAAATTTATCACAAAAATAACTTCTCCTGGGCGAGGAATCGAACCCGGGCACTCTCCATCGGCGTTTTAAGCTAATTTCTCAGGAACTAGATTTTTCCCGGGAAAACGGCTTATATCGTTGGATTCGTATTCAAATGGACTACATTTTAGAATTGTTTAATCAAAATCGTCGGAACCGTTTTCGAGAAATATTTTTTTTTCAGAGAGTTTTTCGGGGGTAGCGCCCCGAAAATTAGAGCTAAAATTCATTTCTCGATTTCGCCTCGGGGTATGATTTTCCTGAACATGTATGCCAAATTTCGTCAAAATCGGCCCAGTAGTTTAGGCTCCACAGACGACAGACGACAGACGACAGACAGACAGACATTTTTTAAAAACCACTTTTTTGGACTCAGGGGACCTCAAAACGTGTAAATCCATCAAAATCTCAAAATCGAGTTTTCGCGCCATCACAATACTTTCTCTTTATATGAGAAAGTAAAAAAAGGTCGAAATCGGCCAAGCAGAAATAGAAAAATAAACAGGTCAAGTGTGTGCTAGTCAGCACACAGCGAGGGTCCGTAGGCCACACTGTATTGTTTAAGTAGTACCCTATTGATGGTGTTTTTTAAAATGCTAAGGAGCTTACTTTGAACTATCCTATGGGTCTGATATTCTCAAAACACATAAACAAACTTCTTATTAAGTATTGTTTTGCCAGTGAACCGGACTACTACCATATAAATACATCGAAAAGACCATAGTTATAAAAAAACGTATTTTGTCAATATAATATAAAATAATATTTCTTTTTCGTATTCTTATTCTTCTTTCATTTTACGTTGACGCACCTACAGCCTAAACTACTGAATCGATTTTAATGTATGAGGGCTTTTTGGATTCGTCTAGGGCCCTAGAGCATTCCTAGATCAAAAAAAATTGATAACTCATTCCCACGCTGAACGCGGAGCGAGAAACCCAGCTAGCGAACAGTCACTTTAACGTTGACGCCCCAACAGCCTAAACTACAGAACCGATTTTTGAATGAGGGCTTTTTGGATTGGTCTAGGGCTCTAGTAAATCCCCCCCAACTCATCCACCCCCCCTCTACAACTCATTCCTACGCTAAATGTGTACCGTACAAAAAGTCATGAAATCTGACCAAATACCACTTGAGTGATAAAAAAAACACCCCGCCAAGTCTGTGGTCCAAAAAAGTTGTAAAATCAATTTTCTGTCCCGCGAAGTGATGATGGACTTTCTCCTGACCCAACACTGTCAACTTAGATACTCATCAGCTTCTTCTCCTTGGCGGTGTGCCTGCAGCACTACCCAAATTTAACTGGTTGTTTTCCACGCATCCTCTGCAAAGGTAGTAGTAGTTGAATGGGGTCATTCCTTGAAAGCTTAATTTGTATACTACTTATTTCTATTTTATTTGCTTTTTGATAATGGGAAAGATTTACAGCAATGATCATTGTGGCATCGAGAAGAGCCTTCAATAACACAGTTAAAAGGCTTTCCTCTCAAATATGCGCCTGCATATATTAGTACCAGTTGTCTAGAACTATGACTATGAGGTGAACAACTATCTTTCCACACAAACCTCACGTGGCAAACGTGAAGGTGAAACAAGAAATTGTATTGGTGTTTGAAGAATATTAAAATTCAAGTTTCAGGAAATGGCAAGGCACACCTTCAAGGAGAAGAAGCTGATAAGTATCTAAGTTGAAAGTGTTGGGTCAGGAGAAAGTGCCAACATCACTTGGCGGGACAGAAAGTTGATTTTTACAACTTTTTTGGACCACAGACTTAGCGGGGTGTTTTTTTTTACCACACAAGTGGCTTTTGGTCACACACATAAATATGTGAATATTATCTCATTTTGATGAAATTTAGCTCAGACCTTTTCTCTATAATTTTTAAACCGTTAATTATAATGGCGAACAACGCCCTTAGTAAATATTTGTAGTTCAAACTCAATAATATTACTATTTATTGTGTAAAGGCAATGATCCTACTCCTTGTCTATTGTCTATAGCTAAAACCGTTTACATAAGAGAGAATTTATAAGATTTTTTGGAGGGAGAATTTCAACCCCTTGATTTTGAGAGATCATTTTTTGGGGGCTCGCCTATAATGTTTCCTTTTATTTGGGTTCTTACACATAACATTACAGCAAAATTTTACATTTTTGTGTTGAATACTTTAGGAGATCAGGGTGTGTTACTGATAGAAAGACAAGCGCAAGAAATAATTAGGGTCTTGGGTTTTGTTTACGATCCCTAAAAATGTCGTTTTAAATAATTTTAAATTGTATTTAAATTATATATCAACTTTTAATTGATATAATCACTAAAAAAATAATTCAAATGAATAGACAGGTGTAAGACGGGAAACATAAATTAGTTATGATTAATGCTACTATTAGTTCCTCAAACTAATATTAGTTTTGGGGTTAAAGGGCGGGAAAATTAAATTTTCCCTCTACCGTTTTCAAAATGGCTCCTTCCGTAGGGGCGGGTACTGATCATGTCGAGAACCACTGATATAAGGGTAAAAACAGACTAGGTGGTGAGCCGAGTCGGCGCAATACACGTTCTAGCTGTGCTTTACTTGAGATATTCCCTAAGCGTAGTTGCTCTGAGCACGACGCACGACGCTCGCCGCTTCACTCCTTATCAAACCTATCATATTATACTTACATACATACATACATAATACATAACGACTTGATGACACTCGCAGTTCAACTGATTTAGCTCCCACGTTTAGGCCGAATCACCTTATTAATATCAAAATAATAAAGGTAAGTCCTAACTATTTATATACTATATTTAATATCTATAAATTAATTAAACGCATAGTTAGTTTTTAAAAATAATTAAAAAATCATTTTTAACATTAAGTTACATTAAAATTTTGTATACAATATATTTTTTAAATTTAATAATTCAATAATACGAAATATTATTAAATTGGTTAATTAAACTGATAAACAGTTTCTTTTATTTATTTTTAAAAATGTTTAAATTTAACCTTTATAACTGTAAAATGATTGAAATTTGATTACAAACTATGTTGATATTTTAATATTAAAAATTAAATTGAAAAATAGTTGCCTGTTTTATTAAAATATATTAATAATTATTTGATAAAATATTTAATATTCAATAATTTAACTGTCTAAATGGCTTCGATTTATTAAATTCGAGTGAACTAAATTATGCAACTGATATATATTTCAAAATGTTATGTAATTTAAATTTTTAGTAAACAAATTACATAAATTTTAAAATTTAAAAAGATTTAATTAAAATCTTATTTATATATATATATATATTTAACAATTTGAATTGTATTGTTATTTAAATTTGATCCTAAATGAATATACTTTATTTTTTCTCCTTTACATGATGCTATATTTTCGTCCCCCCTCCCCTTCCCAAGGGCTTCTTCAGGCTAGTAAATGTCTCAATAATGTGAATAATTTGTTATTATTTATTGTTATTACTTTTTAATTTTGTTATTATTTATTGTTATTACTTTCATATATCCGAAGTAAAGTTAAAGAAAAAGTATTGTGGTGACGCAATTTTTTTTTTTTTGCGTTTTTGACGGATTTACTCGTTTTAAGGTCCCCCTGAGTTCAAAAATGTTGTTTTTAAAATATGTCTTTATTTAGTGTAAATTAATTTAATAAGCTAAAGTAATTTAGCAGGCATTTTTAGAAACATAATACCCCGAGACGAAATAAAGAAATTGTATATTTAGCTATAAATTTGATAACATGCTATGTAAAACTTTTAAAATAACGTAATTATTAGGAATAGTATTTGGGTATTTCCCTACTAATTGAACAAAAAAGGATTATATGCAATGTAAAACTTTTAAAATAATACAATTATTTGGAATATTAATTGGGTACTTTTCTAATGATTAAGCTAGATAGGATTAAATACAATGTAAAACTTTTAATACAGCATAATTATTAGGAATATTATTTGGGTATTTCCCTACTAATTGAACAAAAAAGGATTATATGCAATGTAAAACTTTTTTAACTAACAAAATTATTAGTACGAATAATTGGGTATTTTACTGTAAAGGAAGTACAATCATTCAGAGAAACGATTTTTTGTCTCCAGAAAAACATAAATACGTTCCCAGACGTCATGGAATATTTTGGTCTCGTGTCGTCTGTTTGCCCGTCCCTTAGTCAGCATATTTGCAAACTACCATAATATCCTAAAAACTGCCAGACTAATAAAATTTAGATGGTAAATCTAAATTAGTATTCATTGCAACCTTATTAACTTTTCCTTCGCATGCTCACTATTTTTTACTTTGTCATATAAAGAGAAAGTATTGTGATGGCGTGAAAATTCGATAAAGAGATTTTGATGGATTTACACGTTTTGTGGTCCCTTGAGTCCAAAAAAGTGGTTTTTAAAAAATATCTGTCTGTCGTCTGTCTGTGCAGACGTCTGGAGCCTAAATATTGGGCCGATTTGTCGAAATTTGGTATATACATGTTTAGAAAAATCAGACCCCGAGGCGAAATCGAGAAATTAATTAGCTCTAAATTCGGGGGCGCTATCCCCCAAAAACTGAAAAAATCGGTCTGAGACAACTCAGACAAACTTTCTCATATACGAGTTTATAATTACTTAGCCCAGTGTTTCCATTTATTAGTTTTCAAATGTACATTTAAATATTATTGAACATTTCATCAAAATTTATCATAAAAATAACTTCTCCTGGGTAGGGAATCGAACCCGGGCTCACTCCGTCCGCGTTTTAAGCCAATTTCTCCGGAACTAGTTTTTCCCGGGAAAACGGCTTATATCGTTGGATTCGTATACAAATTGACTACATTTTAGAATTTTTTAATCAAAATCGTCGGAACCGTTTTCGAGAAATAATTTTTTTTTATGTTTTTTCAGAGTTTTTGGGGGGTAGCGCTCCCAAAATTAGAGCTAAAATTCATTTCTCGATTTCGCCTCGGGGTATGATTTTTCTGAACATGTGTGCCAAATTTCGTCAAAATCAGCCCAGTAGTTTAGGCTCCAGGCGTCTGCACAGACGACAGACGATAGACGACAGACGACAGACAGACAGACATTTTTTAAAAACCACTTTTTTGGACTCAGGGGACCTCAAAACGTGTAAATCCATCAAAATCGAATTGTCGCGCCATCACAATACTTTCTCTTTATATGAGAAAGTAAAAATGTGAAAAAAAAAATTATTTGTCAAAAAAGGTTCCGACGATTTTGATTAAAAAATTCTAAAATGTAGTTCATTTAGATATGAGTCTAAAGCCGTTTATATAAGCCGTTTTCTCGAGGAAAAATCTAGTTCCTGAGAAAATAGTTTTAAACGCGGACAGAGTGTCCAGGTTCGATTCCCCGGCGATTAGAAGTTATTTTTAAGATACATTTTGATGAAATGTTTAATAATAAATGTATCTACGAAAACTAATAAACGGAAAACACTGGGCTGAATAATTATGAACTCGTACAGTAGAAAGTTTGTCTAAATTGTCTCGGGCCGATTTATTTTTTATTAGACCCTTATATTTTCCTGCGTGTGTCTGTCTGCCCGACGTCCGTCTGTTGCTTGCTCTCACGGCTACACTTTTTGCCCGATTACTTTGAAATTTAGCATAAATGTGTATAGATAGTACCTACCCACAGATTTTAAAGATGTAGCGACTTAAATATGTTTTTTTTAATAAATATGCTCGTTTATATGTGATGTTTGTTGTGATGTATTTTTATGAGTATAGTCCGGTTCACTGGCCAAAAATACTGTATCAAAAGTTTGTTTATGTAGTTTGAGATATTCAGACCCATAGGATAGTTCAAAGTAGGCTTTTTAGCATTTTAAACAAGTAAGGCGCGCTTCACGTAAGTACGTGAGGCGAGAATCGCCGGTTTCTGTACGATTAAGTTACATAGCGACTTAAAATATTAAAATTAGCGACTTAAAACAAATATTTTTCAAAACAATTAGGGTAAAAAACTTAAGGGTTAAAAATTTTACATTTTTTTTCGACACCGTGAGGGGTATCATATGAAAGGGTACGTCGAGCTGATTACAAAAATATATAATTCTTTGGTTATGACTTTGATAGGGCGAGCGTAGGCGAGTTTGAATCGGGTGTGAAACGTGCCCCCCCCCCCCTCTATCTCGTTAATGTGAAGTGCAAAAAATTCTTCGACCAAAAGTAAAGATATCACTTTTTGGAAATTCCGAAAAAAATATTATTTTATTTTTTATTGACAAAATACGCTTTTTTATAATTATGGTCTTTTCGATGTATTTATATGGTTGTAGTCCGGTTCAGTGGCAAAAAAATACTTTATCGGAAGTTTGTTTATGTGTTTTGAGAATATCAGACCCATAGGATAGTTCAAAGTAAGCTTTTTAGCATTTTAAACAAGTAAGGCGCGCATCACGTAAGTACGTGGGGAGATAATCGCCGGTTTCTGTACGATTAAGTTAAAATTATTAAGTATAAAATGTTAATAGTTGCATATTCTTTTTCTACATTTCAAGGCCTTTAAATTGATGTATTGTATATCAGTGGTTCTTAACCGGGGGGCCGCGGCCCCCCACGGGGCCTCGAAAGGTATTTAGGTACTATATATATATATTATATTTGGAGATTATAAGGGGGCCGTGGTTACCAAAAGGTTAAGAACCACTGTTGTATATCATGTCATGGTCGACTAAAAACTTTTTTTAGTCACCCGCCATATTGGCCGCCATCTTGAAAATAATAAGTATACAATTTTATTAATTGCATATTCTTTTTCTACACTTCAAGACCTTTAAATTGATGTATCACATGTCATGGTGACTAAAAACTTTTTTAGTCGCCCGCCATATTGGCCGCCATCTTGAAAATATTAAGTTTAAAAATTCCATAATGTGTCCAATTGTCACAAATGCCGAGATACTGTGTGCCGAATTTCATGATCCTAGCTATAGTAGTTTATGAATTGAAACAAGCCAACGGACAGACAGACAGAGCCTTTATATAAGGTTCTTTTCGTACTTTGTACAGACGTACAGAAACCTAAAAGCACTATCAATCAAGGTACTACAAACAATACTGTGTCCCACGCTCTGTGCTGACAAGCACACACTTAACCTATTTATTAACACCTTTATTTCTAAAAGTACTCATTCGGATTCAATTTGTTGTAAAAGTAGCCCATAAATTGTTTTATATTAATTTCCACCTTCTCCGCACATTTATTGTTAAATAAAACTAAATTGGGCACCCACTAGGAATAAAACCATACATTCAATTCCCAGAGGGGTGGCATTATTATTATGCAATTATTTTAATGCTCAGTTCCTAAATTTATAAGACCTATCATTTGAAAACCATCATATACATACACTTTATACTTTATATTATGTTATACTTATGTCATATGTTACCACTGATACGTCGCGAAAGTAGGATGACATAGGACTCAAATTGGCAGATTTTTTTTATTTTATTTTTTCAATTTTAACTTTAGCATTTTAAAACCAAAACAACAAAATCAATAATTTAATCAACCTAACATCTCATAAATATTAATGGGAGTTATTTTTACTAATACTTCGATTTAAGGCGATGCAAAAACAAATTCCAACTAGTTTATTTCTAATGAATATTCATAGAGTTAATAAACTTGATTTGTTGAACTAGAAAAACAACAACTCCATAAAATAACACACGTCTATATATTAATTGGGCATTTTGCTACAGTTTCAATTGGATTGCTTTTAATAGTAACGATAAAATAAACTCTAACAAAGCGAGTTCGTGAGATAGCGTGCAAAAAAAGTGACAGACTAACATCAAGCTAGAATTATATAGGTATGAAATAATTTTTTGGTGTCCTCCAAGAATATGTGGTCGGCAAAGTTCGTCTGCGTGACATAATTTGGCCAAGAGCTGTTTAAAAAAAATGACAGTTGGAGAGCGGGCATTTTGTGATTTTCAAGATTTTAAGTACAAAATTTGTCAGTGGACCAGAAATCAAGTTGATGTTAGTCTGCCACTCGAGAGGTTAGTTAGTCAAATACTTCTCCGAATCAGAGTGGTCACCTAACAAGCGCACAGACGAACGACGTTAAAATAATTCATATAAAAATGCAATTTTTTAAAACTGGTCTTATTTTCAACCTTTTTGTTTTGGTTTCTGTATTCTTCATCTTAGTTGTATCTATGTGCAAAATTTGAGGAAGATTGAATGACGGTAAGTGGTTCAAAATTGGGGTAAATAGGTGTGCGATGAAACTTAAAAAGCAAATAAATTTGACGCCATTTTTTATTTTTTTTTTTGGTTTCTGTATTCTTCACCTTAGTTGTATCTATGTGCAAAATTTGGGGAAGATTGAATGACGGTAAGTGGTTCAAAATTGGGGTAATAGGTGTGCGATGAAACTTGAAAAGCAAATTAATTTGACGCCATTTTTTTTTTTTTTTTTTTTTTTTTTTTTTGGTTTCTGTATTGTTTACCTAAGTTGTATCTATGTGCAAAATTTGAGGAAGATTGAATCACGGGAAGTGGTTTAAAATTGAGGAAACGGATATGTGCGATAAAACTTACAAAGCAAAGTAATATAAGACCAGTAAAAAGAAGACCAGTCATGCACCATGATCGAATTTTCAAATAAATCAGCGTATTGTTGGCTTATGATAATATAGGAAAATTTTATTTAGATTTTGGATGGGTGAAATTGGTACCCGCAGAAGCAGGGGTACGGGGTACATAAGTCAAAATAGTATACCTTTAAGATGCATGTCGTTGGAAAGCTCTTTAGGAGTACAGTAATTTTTGTTACGTACACTTTTATCATATTTTCATATAAGAGGGGGGCAAAGTGGAAAAAACACGTTTTTATGCTATTTTTGACCCTAAATTGTCAAAATTTGACCCCTAAATGGATTTCAAAAATTCTGGCCAACGAACTCATCCTTTCTTTTGGTATTATTGACATTTTAAAATTTGTTAAGTGCAGCCGAGGGTGAGATATCGTCTGGAGTGACACATAGATATATTCATATACATACATACATATATACTTACATACATACATAAAAAAGTGTTAAATTTGAGGAATCTATTAAGAATGGTCTAAAACGGGTTTCCATGGAGAAAATGTTCAAAAATTCGATTTACAAAAATTTTGAAGCCATTGCAATAGCTTATTTTTCTTCGAAAATTCGCTAAAAGAATTCACAGGATGTTAAATGTGTAAATATATGAATATTTTATTTATTTAATAAAAAAAAAAAAAAAGTTAAGCAGTTTAGGGTCCACGCGTCTGCACAAATCATGGAGAACAGACAGATATCAAAATCTCCCAAGTGTTGCGCCATCAAAATATTGTTTTCTCTACATAGATTTAGGTGGTATTTGAGAAGTAACTAAAATCTATACATTTTGAGTAGAAATATTTTTTTTTTTTTTTCATATTTTTGTTTGTATCTAACATGAGAAAGAAAAATAGACTGCCAATTGGTGTGGCACAAAACTTCCTCGCATCCTATCACGTACTTTATTGTTATATTAACATTAACATCGTTATATTACTTTATTGTTTATTACCTAAAACCATTAATAGTTTTAGCGATCTTTAACATTTCATAGCGGTGTCGCTGTAGGTTTTACTAAAAAATTGTATTTGAAAAATATGTTTGTCTCATTGAATAGAGGAATTTTGATTTTTTTTCCGACCTAAAATTTCAATTTTAAATTTGAAGTTCACGTTTAAGTGAGCATTACGCGCGAACGCTTGAACGGATTACGTTGTCCAACGAACTCGTCCTGGGCATTGGTAAAATGTACATGTCTACCAAATTTCATCAAAACCGGTGGACATTTACTCAAGTTATTGTCGCACGTTTCATGATTCGCGGACACACAGACCGACAGACAGACAGACAGACACGGAACCAAAAATGTTCCCTGATGTCTGAAACGGATTTCTGTCTTGGAATTTTTAAAATCGGAGGCATAAAACTTTTTTGTTCTCAAAAGTGAACACAATGCTACCGTTACCTTCGGTAAACTCGGAAGCAAAAAGTAATCTTAATAACTGACAAGCACGATAGAACACACATGTTGTATTTAAACGTTTTTCTTAGTTAGCGTAGAACCAATAAGTTCATTTACCGAACAACCCAGTCCACAATAAATAACTAGGCATCGCGTGGCTCTATCATTGAAGCGAGCGTATTGCAATAAAATACTGAATATTGAAATTTGTTAATCATGATGAATGTCATAGTTGAAAATAAGTGGAAGAGGGCAGTGTGGAGTAGAGTGGGGGTACTCGGTACAAAGCTTTACTTCCTCTATAAGAAGATTCCACTATAAGAATCTTAACCACCAGTAATAGCTTTTAAACTAATATTATAAATGTATCACTTCATTACTCAAATACTACTGCTTGTATCAAGTTGAAATTTTACATACTTGTTTCAATTGCACTTTAGACGATGTACATGAAGTTTTATTAAAATCGTTATGTTAGAACGTAAGATATCGGTAAAAAGGTTGTTTTCTCTATTTTAAACGATTAGGTCCGCTTTAATAGTTTTTGCGATCTTTATTAATCCACAGCGGTGTCGCTGTTGGTTTTACTAAAAAATGTTATTTGAAAAAAATGTTCATCGAATAGATGATGATAGAATCTTTTCCCGTCCTGGAATTCCAATTTAATTTTTGAACCTCTCGTTTACGCGAGCGTTGCGCGCGAACTCTTGGACGGATCACGCTGTCCACCAAACTTAGCCTGAGTATTAGTAAGAGGATCATGTATACCAAATTTCAACTAAATCGGTCAACTTTTACTTAAGTTATCGTCACACGCATAAACGTTACTGACAGACAGACAGACAGACAAGATGCATATTTCGTTGAATGTAAGAAGCTCGCTTACGCTCGCTTCAATAACTTGTATACATCCTCCAGGTGTACGTTTATTAGGAGTTAAGTGGAAAAGATAAATTTGAGAAAAATTGATTGATTACTTTTTACCTCTAACGTACAGACATATAACAGTATAAAAAGAAGCAAATTTAATTACCGTTCTTTTAAAATACCAATTAGTGTTTATGGAAAAACTGAGCACAATTAGTGAACATGTTATTTCATTTGAAATGACAATTTACTAATAGATGTTATGGGTCAAGTAAATATGAATCTTAGAAATAGTACATTACGCGTCTAGTGCGTCTCGTGTGGTTTTACTACCCTCGCTATAGTTCGGGTGCAAACTCCACTCTCGTATGCAAAATTCGCACGAGTTGCACACCGTACTTTATCTACGATTGTTGGATTTTAATAATAAATATAGAAAAAACCAGTTACTTTAATTAAACAAACATTAAATTAGTTTTGTTAAATGTAAAAGAAAACACGCTAATCGTGCGATAAGGTGAAGAATTATGAAACGCGCATACGCAATGAATACAACAATAATCACTTTCTCCGCAACTAAACAGAGATAAAATGTTTATATTTCGTATCAAACGTAGATAAAAAAATATTTTCTATCTATAATAAGCAATGTAAGCGTTGGTATCGGTAATACTTCTTAGTTCTATCGATTTCTTTCCCTCGGACATGGAAGTGGGAGAGCGGGAATACCAAGAAGGCTTTTGCCGGACAATCCTAGGACCTGATTCATGGTCACGTCCGTGATATCATATCTTTTGAAAAATAAACCCTCAGACATTTCTCAATTTCAGTTTACTTCGAATTGCGAAAGAAAAATAACCATTCCATAAAAAAAAACTGGATTTTTTCCCTTAACGAGGGAGTTATTTTTATTACATCTTTTTTTTTTTTTTTTTTTTTTTTTTTACAAAAAATAAAGAAAAGAAATTGAATAAAAAATTAAACCTTCGAGTTTCCCCGTATTTTTAAGTATTATTTTTTAAGTTTATATCTTTGTAAGTATTATATATGTAAGCATATATATTTTTAAGTAAGTTTTAAGCATTTAAGCACACTATTATTAATTTATAGCTTCGTGCATACCAGGCACGAAGCTATAATAAAAAGCCTTAATAATAAACAACTTTTTAATTAAATTCTATCCGTGATAGATCGTTTTCAGTGAACCGATAAATTCCCTGCCTCTCGATGTACATATTTTTAAAACCGATACATTTCTTAGTTAATTGGTTTTAATAATTAATATTAAATAAAGAAAATAAACCAAGGGATGGTCCTCAATCCAATGGGGGGGGGGGGGATGTTTAGTATATTTTAACTCATAAAACCAATAAATAATTCAACATTTTAAAAATCATATATATATATTTGTATCCTACTCTTCAGCAGCTTTCATTTGATACCCCACTCAAAATTAAAAAAAATAAAATTCACATTTGCACAAAATTGGGAACGCCCTCCCGGAATTTGCAACGCCCCACAATAAGGTATTACCATGAATTATTTCGAAATTTTAGTGCCAGCCGTTATATAGTGGTTGGGGGGGGGGTTTTGGGTATATTTTTATTTATTAAACCAATAAAAAATGCAACATTTAAATGCATATATATATATATATATATACATATATATATATATATATATATATATATATATATATATATATATATATATATATATATATATATTAATTTGAATTCTACTCTTCGGCAGCTTTCATTTGATACCCCACTCTAAATTTTAAAAATATATATATTTTTGAGAATTTTTGCGAATTGCGCATATTTCATTTTTAACTTCTGTATCTTTTTCCTGTGGTTGGGTCAAAAAGTTGCACCAGTCTTTCAAATTTCAGCACTTTAGCTTAAACGGTTTTGGCCCTATGAACCAAAGAGCGACGAACAGACGGAAACATCACCCTCGGCATAAGGGTTTTGAGAAGTATCAATAACCTAAAACCGAAGTTTTACTAACTAAAAAATTGAAATATCTAATAAAACTATAAAATCTTGGATAATTGTCACACTCTTACAACTGTTAATGAAACTTACCTTAACGAAACTTGGCATTAAAGTTTAAGTAAACCTGCAGAAGATAGGTTTACTGAAGTCTGAATTAATTTAACAACCGTTATCAATAAAATCTATTTATAAATACATAACAAATGACTTGTGCCAATTAGTAATAATGATTCAAATTGCTTTTCTCTCAAATGCCTAAACTTTCAGGGTTGACGTAGTTGGCTGTAACATCAATCTATAGTAGCATGAACAAACCGAGGAATAAACAAGTCCAAATTATTGAGATGTTCAAGTGAAGGAATTAAGACATCCTCCAATCATCGTCAAATCGACCAACAAAACCTCATGCGACCAAACAAACTCCCCACTTTGATAAACTTCCTTCCACATTGTAAATTCACTTCATGGAAATGTCGGTCTGCAGATACAATGTCCAAAACATATATATGATTTAACGTTTTCTCATGAAATAGCGAAATGTAGTAATGTTTTAAGTACATTCTTTTCTACAATTGTGACTCTCTATGGCTGGAAATGATATAATAGGAGCTTTTATTTTTTTTCCTCCCACTCCGGATTAGTTTTGTTCGTGATGCCCACTTTTGTCACTCCCAGAAAAATTCCCTGAGCAGTCAGATTTACTAGCAAATAAAGTTAAATTTTTAAAAGAATTAAAATAAAATTATCAATTTTCTTTTATTTTTATTCATCACATATCTAAAAACATAATCATAAATGAGGTACAAACTTAAAGTAGGAACATCATTACACCGATAAAACTCAGTCCGCCAACTTAAAGTAGGAACATCATTACACCGATAAAACTCGGCCGCCAACTTAAAGTAGGAACATAATTACACCGATAAAACTCGGTCCGCCAACTTAAAGTAGGAACATCATTACACAGATAAAACTCGGTCCGCCAACTTAAAGTAGGAACATCATTACACCGATAAAACTCGGTCCGCCAACTTAAAGTAGGAACAGCATTACACCGATAAATCTCAGTCCGCCAACTTAAAGTAGGAACAGCATTACACCGATAAGACTCAGTCAGCCAACTTAAAGTAGGAACATCGTTACACCGATAAAACTCGGTCCGCCAACTTGAAGTAGGAACATCATTACACCGATAAAACTCGGTCCGCCAACTTAAAGTAGGAACAGCATTACACCGATAAAACTCGGTCCGCCAACTTAAAGTAGGAACATAATTACACCGATAAAACTCGGTCCGCCAACTTAAAGTAGGAACATAATTACACCGATAAAACTCGGTCCGCCAACTTAAAGTAGGAACATAATTACACCGATAAAACTCGGTCCGCCAACTTAAAGTAGGAACAGCATTACACCGATAAAAATCCACAAAAAAATTGTGATACGTCAACTTAAATCGAATAATATCTAATTTAATTATTTTATCATTAAAAAAACCTATAACATGTGACTGGTTACATTTCGTTTTTCATTAGGGTCAGTAGGCAAAACCAAGGACCCTTATATTTTCCTGCGTGTGTCTGTCTGTCCGTCCTCTCGCGTGCTCTCACGGCTACACCTTTCGTCCGATCACTTTGAAATGTGGCATGTATGTGTCTTGTACCTGCCCATCTCTATCTCGCTTATGTGAAGTGCAAAAAATCTGAAAAAATCCTGAACTTTCTTCGATCAAAAGTAAAGATACCACGTTTTGGAAATTTCAAAAAAAATATTATTTTATTTTTTATTGACGTTTTTTTATAATTATGGTCTTTTCGATGTATTTATATGGTTGTAGTCCGGTTCAGTGGCAAAAAAATACTTTATCAGAAGTTTGTTTTGAGAATATCAAACCCTTAGAATGAATCAAAGTAAGGTTTTTAGCATTTTAAAAAAACTATGTTTATACACTTTACAGTTAAACACTATATAGTGTGGCCTACGAACCCTCGCTGTGTCCTGACCAGCACACACTTGACCTGTTTATTTTTAAGTAAAATCAGATTTATTTTCATCAATATCTCGGAAAATAGATTTTCCTACAGGAAATCAACAAATATGGTTAAATTCGTATTTAAATAGACTACAAAATAATATATTTTAATAAAAAACCACGGTGTTTATTTCTTTCAGAGGTTTGAAGGGCGTCAATATCGTCCCCAAATTTAGAGCTAAAATTAATTTATCTATTTCACCAATTTTTTTTTGAAATCGGCCCAGTAGTCTGCACAGGCGACGGAGGACGGGTAAGCTTAATTTTCCTAGACGCGACTCCAGCGATAGACGCTCTATCGATAGTCGCCCATGGATAGACGCTCTAACGATAGTCGCCTAGCGATTATCGCTGAGGAATCCTCCTCTAAGTTTGCTTGTTACCGCTTTCCTAGCTGAGCGTCTCTTAACATGCAAACTCAGAAGAGCGATAGTCGCTGAGCGTTTATCGCTGGAGTCGCGTCTAGGAAAACGTACCTTAAAAGAGGAATAAATTTGTTGGACACAAAAAGCTAAATTTGAGCAACTTGCTGACTAACTAGAAAGCTGAAACTTGCACGCATTATGTATTCCCCATGGCAATATAATAACCAGACATTAGTTTTACCAAATTATAAAAATAAAATATTCTAATGAATTTCGGCAGTCAATAGTAAAATAAATAGGTCAAGTGTGTGCTAGTCAGCACACAGCGAGGGTCCGTAGGCCACACTATATAGTGTTTAACTGAAGAGTGTAAACAGTGTTTTTTAAAAATGCTAAAAAGCTTACTTTGAACCATTCTAAGGGTCTGATATTCTCAAAAAACACTCTGATAAAGTATGTTTTTGCCACTGAACCGGACTACAACCGTATAAATACATCGAAAAGACCATAATTATAAAAAAACGTATTTTGTCAATAAAAAATAAAATAATATTTTTTTCGAAGTTTCCAAAAAGTGGTATCTTTACTTTTGGTCGAAGAATGTTCAGGATTTTTAGATTTTTTGCACTTCACATAAGCGAGATAGAAGGGGGGGACACGTTTCACACCCACTTCAAACTTGCCTACGCTCGCCCTATCAAAGTTATATCCAAAGAATTAATAATATTTGTAATCAGCTCGACGTACCATTTCATATGATACCCCTTATGGTGTCGAAAAAATATAAAAAAATATTAACCCTTAAGTTTTTTTACCCTAATTTTTTTGAAAAATATTTTTAAAATATGTGGGTAGGTACAAGACACATACATGCCAAATTTCAAAGTGATCGGACGAAAGGTGTAGCCGTGAGAGCAGGTGACCGGACGGACAGACAGACACACGCAGGAAAATATAAGGGTCCTTGGTTTTGCCTACGGACCCTAAAAATGTTAAACAAACGAAACTAGTTACAGATAAGTGAAGTTGTGTTTGTCAATGTATATATCATTAATTTTAAAACGACAAAGGGTAGAACTAGTTCGGTTGGAAACCCTCACCTTGGGGCTGCTTCTAGCACCTCCGAGCAAACTCTCCCTGCTCATAGACCCTCCCCCGGTGATAAATCAATAAATATCCAGATTTATATAGAGAAAATGTTGGCGAAAAATATTAGAGAAAATGATGAGATCAACAACAACGACCACAGACAGCTTAGAGAGGTTAGAGAATATTAAAAGAAAACACGCTCGTATGAAACATGCACTAAAAAAGAGAAAATCATTTAACTTTCACATTACTACGAGCGATCACAGTAGCATGTTCACTTAATATAACAAATAACATCAAGAGTTTTTGTCATTTGTTGACAGTTTCCAACACTTTTACCTTCAGTGTCATACGCATGATATACTGTGATCGCCCGTATACTGTGGCTGTTTAAAAAATTGTTTTTAGGGTCCGTAGGCAAAACCAAGGACCCTTATATTTTCCTGCGTGTGTCTGTCCGTCCGTCCTCTCGCGTGCTCTCACTGCTACACCTTTCGCCCGATCACTTTGAAATTTGGCATGTATGTGTCTTGTACCTGCCTACATATTTTAAAAATATAGCGACTTAAAATAATATTTTTCAAAAAAATTAGGGTAAAAAAACTTAAGGGTTAAAATGTTTTTATTTTTTTTCGACACCGTGAGGGGTATCATATGAAAGGGGACTTCGAGCTGATTACAAAAATATATAATTCTTTGGTTATAACTTTAATAGGGCGAGCGTAGGCGAGTTTGAAACGTGTCCCCCCCCCCCCCTCTATATCGCTTATGTGAAGTGCAAAAAATCTGAAAAAATTCCTGAACATTTTTTGACCAAAAGTAAAGATACCACTTTTTGGAATTTCCGAAAAAAATATTATTTTATTTTTTATTGACAAAATACGTTTTTTTATAATTATGGTCTTTTCGATGTATTTATATGGTTGTAGTCCGGTTCAGTGGCAAAAAAATACTTTATCAGAGTGTGTTTTGAGAATATTAGACTCTTAGAATGGTTCAAAGTAAGCTTTTTAGCATTTTAAAAAAACACTGTTTGTACACTTACTACAGTTAAACACTGAATTGTGTGGCCTACGGACCCTCGCTGTGCGTGCTGACTAGCACACACTTGACCTGTTTATTACCTTTTTTAGTGCATGTTTTATAAAAGCATGTTTTTATTATTAGCGTCCGTAGTACAAAACCAAGGCTTTTATTCATTCTTCTGTCCTTCTGTCAGTACCTAAACTTCTGTCGCACCTTAACTCCGACAGTATCCTACTCGAAAATTTTAAATTTCGCAGTTGCATTAAGTGAAAATTATAGGGGTGCCCCAATAAGTCATCCGACAAGAACTAGGGATAGACTTTTTAATGGAAATGCATCATGTGGGGGTGTTAAATGAAAGAGAAGGACGGGACGCCCTGAGTACAAATATATATGTAGTATCGTTTGTACAAATATATGTGGTATCGTTTGTACAATTATACGTGGTATCGTTTGTACAAATATATGTGGTATCGTTTGTACAATATATGTGGTATCATTTGAACAAATATAAGTGGTATCGTTTGTACAAATATATGTGGTATCGTTTGTACAAATATATGTGATATCGCTTGTACAAATTCATCATTTCACCACGTGTCCTTGAAAATTGTGTTTTTCCCGTGTCCTCCCCCCCCCCCCCCCAACGGATTGTTTCACGTCATTATAATAAACGATTCAAAATTAAAAGCTGAAAAAAAATTTCAAATGGCGCCATCTTAATATAACGGGGCGGATTATGCTGGTTAACGGACTCGTCCTATTTGAAAAATTGTCTACAGACTCTTTGTGCGTTTATGAAGCACGTACTTGGCCAATAATTTTTTTTAAATATATCATTATTTAATAATAGACTAATTTTCACAAATTATCAACAATTATGCTCAGGTATGACACAGATGTTTTATTCAACCTACTTTTATTAGTAAAGTCGTAAAAATATTTATTTTTTTTCTATAATATTTATACTTATTTCTTTGTAAACATAGGTATATTATGTTTAAACATTGGACTTTCCAAAATATAATTTTTAAAAACCCTATATAAGTTTAAATATTAATTTAGACGAAAAAATAAATTTCTTAAGTATAATATTATTTTATTAGAAATTCAAATTTTTAAATTTTTGGTAGTATTCATACTACGGAAAGTTAAATTTTACTTTAAATCAAATTATAATTATCAACAACTACGGGAGACATACATTTCTATTTTTCTCTGTATGTCTCGTAGTTATTGATAATTATAATTTGATTTAAAGTAAAATATTATTTTATTTTTATAAAGAATATTTTTCTCTTTCTTTGCTTATACTTATTAATTAATTATTTATCTAAAAAAAAAAGTGTATAGATTTTGTTTTTTTTAATTGGATGACTAATTATTTTTTAAATAATTTTGCAAATTTCTTCAGTTTAATGTTACAAAAAATCTTAGGACTCGTCATAATATTTCAATTTATTTAATTAAGTTTAAACTCATAAGTAAATCAAAAAGAATAAGGGAGGGTTTAGGGTCAACTTTCTTGAATTAAATATTAATCTTACATCCACAAGTTTTAATTCGAATTGTTACAAACTTTTAATTACTGTGAAAGATCGGCGTAAAAAAAAACACGAAGAGAGGCTAAGTTTAGTTAAATTATTCAAAGATTGACTTAACTTTCGTTGTTTTATTTTATTCGATGTATTTAAAAATTACAGAACAGTTTATTTTATAAAAGATCACAACCACAATTTAAACAATGCATACCTGAAGTATGATAGGCACGTAATCATTTATTAGATCAGTTTGTATGAGACGCTAAGTTTAAGAACGATATCATTTATTAGATCAGTGTGTATGAGACATTAAGTGTAAGAACATAATAATAAGTTATTAGATCATTGTCTATGAGACGCTACGTGAAAGAACATAATCATTTAATTTAAATCAAATTATAATTATTATTAACTACGGGAAACAGACAGAGAAAAATACACTCCAGCGCCGGGATTTGAACCACGGGCCTCTATATTTCCAGTATAGCGCTCTACCAACTAAGCTACGCAGGAGAATGAGTTTCTCTGACGTTAATGATACCTTATCCCGAATTTAAGCTTTCAATTTTCCACAAATCTTAGAAGTCAACATTAATGACATAGAACTAGACCGAGAAATAACGCTTATAATTATAAAGTACCCAATTAGTACCTGTACCTAGTACAATCACTTAGAAATTCATATTTTTTATGATTAAAAAATAAAATTATATTTTTATGATATAGAGGCCCGTGGTTCAAATCCCGGTGCTGGAGTGTATTTTTCTCTGTCTGTTTCCCGTAGTTAATAACAATTATAATTTGATTTTAATTAAAATTTAATCTTTCCGTAGTATGAATACTACCAAAATCATAAAAAATATGAATTTCTAAGTGATTGTACTAGGTACAGGTACTAATTGGGTACTTTATAATTATAAGCGTTATTTCTCGGTCTAGTTCTATGTCATTAATGTTGACTTCTAAGATTTGTGGAAAATTGAAAGCTTAAATTCGGGATAAGGTATCATTAACGTCAGAGAAACTCATTCTCCTGCTTAGCTTAGTTGGTAGAGCGCTATACTGGAAATATAGAGGCCCGTGGTTCAAATCCCGGCACTGGAGTGTATTTTTCTCTGTCTGTTTCCCGTAGTTAATAATAATTATAATTTGATTTAAATTAAAATTTAATCTTTCCGTAGTATGAATACTACCAAAATCATAAAAAATACATAATCATTTAGTAGATCAGTGTGTATGAGACATTAAGTGTAAGAACATAATAATAAGTTATTAGATCATTGTGTATGAGACGCTACGTGAAAGAACATAATCATTTAGTAGATCAGTGTGTATGAGACATTAAGTGTAAGAACATACTAATAAGTTATTAGATCATTGTGTATGAGACGCTACGTGAAAGAACATAATCATTTAGTAGATCAGTGTGTATGAGACATTAAGTGTAAGAACATAATAATAAGTTATTAGATCATTGTCTATGAGACGCTACGTGAAAGAACATAATCATTTAGTAGATCAGTGTGTATGATAAGCTAATTGGTTTCTAAAACCAAAGTGCTAAATCAAATAATATTACTTGGGTTCACGTGATTCCTCGTGATCAACTTTCTTGGTTTACTTTCTCACAATTCTAGTGTATATAGCAAGAGATTATTGCCATGGATTTATAAATTTTAAGGTGCCCTGAATCCAAATTTTTTTTTAAATATTTCTGTGGATTACCACAGAAATATTAGACAAGTGAAGCCTAAACTGCATAACAGGTTTTGACGAAGTTTGGAATACGTTATAAATGTTGAGGTTAGTCTTGCGGACTTAACGATTTAATATGTAGGAGATAATATGGTTTTGAAATAAACGACCAAGTTTTACAGATGAAGGCTCCCAAACGTAAAGCTTTGGAAACTCAAAAACTTTTATTTCCAATCGGACCTGCAGAATGTTTGTTATACATGCCAAAAACAAATTCATACACCGAGGCAAAATCTAAAGCTAGGAAAACTAATTTTTGTCATTTTCCCATTAACATTAGAAACCACACATGAATGAAACCATAATTCGCTTTCTCAGAAAACACCTTGTTTCCACAAAACACCTCATCTTTGTAGATAATGGCCTACAAAGATGGTAAATGAGGACAATCACACTATTATTGTGTCGAAGAGTAGGAATACTGCAGAATTGCTACTACCACAATAAATGTAAGTTAAAGGATGTTGATATTGTAACAATAGGGAGACAATCCTTTCATATTTTGCCTGTCATACATTTTTATGTTGTTGCTAAAAGTAAGTGTAAAAGAAATTGTATCACTCCAGTTCCTTCTCATTCCAAAATACCAGATTAGGTCGTTTATATCGAAATAAGACAAATACTTGATGTAATCAGTAGTAAATATGTCACAACTCACATGGTTATGATTTTGAACTATATCGAGGTGTTGGGTCATTAGTTTCAGGCAAGTGCGAATGCATTAACCTATATTGTGCCGAAATTCATCGATCCCCCATCAATACCATGTGAAATGAGCTAGTCCCTCGGTCTTGCGTAAAATAAATTAAATTGATGATGGCTAAACTGATTAAATGATTATCACGTTTTATTTGGTATGACTAGGTTCCAAACCAATTCTAAAATTTTGCTAATCACAACTCTTTATCCATTTTAATTAAATGTTTTAGAATCAGCGGTCTACTATTTACTCAATATTATTCCTAATAAAGTTTATTCTTTAAGAGTTCTACCACAACATAATTATATTAGAAGTATTAAGCAATTTTATTACTGTATCCTAAACATTAATTATCAGCTTTTCTTCAATGATCGTCTCCAAAGAAGATTATTAATTCTAAAACAGAAGTTTTCTCAGCCGGTTTCACCATATATTTCCAAGGTCTACCAGTAGTTAGGGCGTAGCAATAAGTGTAGATTGCAGATCCCGAATTTTCCCTTGTACTTTAGACGGCTGAAACATTCGTCCTAACTTAGAACTCCGTTAAGATTAATGGAAAATCAATTTACGAATATCTTAATCGATCTAAACACGAATATTAGTCACTTGATAAAGAAAGCGGGGGAAATCACTAGATCTTTAATACAAATCAAATGTTAAGGATATACCTGAAACCATCTCGAATCGATGGACTAGCCAATTTACAAGAAGATGGATGGGATATGTTTAGACTTCTGTGAGTATGTGACAATAGAGAACGACACAGCCACAGCAGACTGCTGTATAAACAAAGCACCAGCAGTCTCTTGCGACTGGGACTTTCTCTGTTGTCGGCCTTCTTTGCATTGCATCGACGACACCTTTTTAACTTTTACGTATACCATCAATATCTATAAATCTTTATCAAACAATGCCAATCAATAATATTATATCTTGATAAATAAATTCTCATTAGCTTTATATTGCATTTACAAGATTTTTGTTTTCTTTATCATAATAAAGATAGGAACTATGTATTAAATCAAAATAAGTAGGAATCTATAAATTCTGCTTATAGAATAAATTTAACATAATATAACAGTAACTCTATAGCAGCAGTTATTATAAAGTAATGTTGACTGTTTTATCTATTCTTCTTAAGGCCCCCATACACGGTAAAAATGTTTGAGCAAACTTTATGACCGTGTATGGGGCTGTTTGATGTCTGCGCAAACATGATGTTTGACGTGTACGGCCTAAATTTGCCCGACATCAGGTTTGCGCAAAAATGTTGAGCAAAATGATTGATCGTGTATGGGGGCCTTTAATGATTAACATTGTAGGCTTCACACCATTATACGTATTAGTGATTTACTTACTTACAAGTGAAACTTCTTTAGGCGCGGTAGATAAATTGGCTTGGATGAAACTAAATTGCATGTAACGAAGTTTATGATTCGAGACTCGTCTAAGTGAAAGATTTCTTATAGGTAAATCAACAGCCGAATTAAGTCGGCAGTTAATTTACCAGTAAAAAATCTTTCACTTGGAAGAGTCTCGATCCACCCACCTCTGATTCAGCAGGCATATGTGCTAACCATTGCACCACGAAGGTAGATGATTTTTTCAATACACAGAATTGGTATATTAATGGTATAGAAATTATAATAATATAATATATATATAAATGTTGTTTTCATGTTTTTTCTTCATTATTTGCTAAAATGTTATGAAAATATGTTATTTTTCAATGAAATTCCACATAACCATAATATCTTAATCATGAAATAATAAAATGGTCAACAAATGCAAAGAGAGCAATGCATAAAATCAACTGTTTTTAGAACATAAGTTTCACTTCTAATGCGTGAGAGTCTCACACATACTTTTTTTACCTTAAGTGTTTAGCGTATTCAAAATTTCAGAAACAAATTCGTCCAACGATTTTTATCCAACACTATTTCTTAATATCTATGACATAGACTAATGCAAAATTAAACTAAGATATCAAAGTTGGTAATATTATTCTGCATTTACAAATACTAAATACTAATATAATAATTATAATAATAGTAATAAATACTTTATTCCTCACAACTATTAAATTATTAAAATATTAATATGTATAAGAGTGAAGGAGATTGGTTGGAATAAATATCCGTGGTGTGTGTGGTTTACATATTTATTGTCAAAGCTTTCGCTCAGGGAGCCTGAACTTTATCAGTGATCTACAATATGAGAAATCGAAAATGATAAAATTGAAAATTATAAAGATTTAATAAAATAGTACAAAAAGTCTTACCAAATAAGGTGTAAGGGAGAGTGGGGCATGTTGTCACAAATTTAACAATTTATTTTTTTTTCATTTTTTCTATTCGGTGCATTTTCAATTTCTAAGTACTATTGTTTATTTTAAACATTCAGCTACATGTGGCACTAGTATCATTTATCTAGCATTAGTAGAAGTATTTTTATTTTATTTTTTTAATGTTAAAGTTTTTTGTGACAACATGCCCCATCAAGGGGCAGGTTGTCACTTGGTATGGGGTAAGTTGTCACAAGATATAAATTAATTATCACCACTTTGATTTAACAAAATTTAAATACCTTAAGCTACAAGATTTGGCTGGTTAATATAATAATTATTATTATTTATGGGGCTATCAGTCTTGTACAGGCAAAATATTTTTCTTATAGGAACCATTTATGTTAATTTTACTGCAGTAACAATGCTAGGTTCTGTAATTTATTAAAAATGCTTCCGCTGCGTAACGAGTGGAGCAGCCTCTAAATTTTAGAACCCTAACCGCCTTCATGAGAATGAAGCATGAGCACTCCTGGAGCATACCGTCCTCTAGTGGTTTTTGCCTTGTAATTGCTCAACATTTTGCCTAGAACAGAACACCTTTGCTAAAATCGTTATTTCGTGCCTGTACCTAGCACCTAGCTAAGAGTACGGTAAGGGAATCAATCAGCTACCTCGGTAAGAGAATCAACCCTGCATTTTTAAGTATAAGGGTGGAGAGGGTTTGTTAAAAAATAAATTTTTATTTATTGTATTAAAAATAAAAGGGGAAAAGTGTATCATTTGTTTGACTTTTTATCAATAGTTAACATATTTGTTTAACTTATTTTAACTGGCCATCCTTTTCTTTCTTAATCCGCTTTCCTTATTAATTCCTCTTCACTTTCCATTTCTATTTAAATATAGAAGAATACTCTTATGTAAATATAGCATTGGGGCAAGTAGTCACAAAAGGTATTGGATGTGACTACTTGCCCCTTTTACTCTGTGACAACTAGCCCCAACGCGCCATTTTTAATTATAGTGAAATATTTTTTTCCTGCCGCAATAATATTGATTTAACGGTTTAGAAAAACAATGCCAAAACTACTACGTAATAATAATCATCGAATATAGCACCCTAGATAAAAAATACAAGACAGAAAACATAATTTAAAAAAAAAAAAAAAGCAGTGAGTGACTTGCCTAAAAAGTTTATGTACCATAGATGACAGACGGTTTGCTACAGTGACACAATTTTTCTAAAAGTTTGTCTACATAATAAAGGTTATCTTCAGAAGCCGCGCGAGATTTCCCTTATCACTCTAACCCCTTAAAATTGACCCTGTGACAACCTGCCCCTGTGGCTTCTTGCCCCACTCTCCCCTACAGTAATTTTGACTCGTTTTTGCACGTTATTACAACTTTTTATAAAGAAATTTTTATAATTGGCATAATCAACAAAATTGAATTATTTATTTTTATTAATATTAGATATAATATTTGCATAAATACTGCTTAATTTATTGGTGTCCTGTTTCAAGTTTATGTTGTTTGTATTTGATTTTATGTATAACATTTCCAGTGTAAGCGTTTTTGGTGGTGTTTTTCAGTGTGTAAAATATTATATTTATCTGTGTCTAATGTGTGTTTAGTGTTGTGTTCGTGTTTTGATATAGCTTGTTGTTTGAGATGTCTTTGATATGTTGATGAAATCTGTTTTTGAATTGTTGTGAAGTTTCTCCTATATATGTGGCAGGTACATTTCTTTATTTATTATTAAAAACCAAAAGCTTTGACAATAAATATGTAAACCACTCACACCACGGACTTTTATTCCAACCAATCTCTTTCACTCTTATATATTCTACAAACCCACATAAAAACCTCTTCAATATTTATGCATACTTAGTTATGATTATAATTTACAATATTATAATTTTATTTTTACAAATAATTTTTATAATTATTATTAGAAATTCATATTTTACGATTTTGGTAGTATTCATACAACGGAACGATTAAATTTTAATTTAAATCAAATTATAATTATTATTAACTACGGGAAACAGACAGAGAGAAATGCTTCCTGTAGTTAATAATAATTATAATTTGATTATAATAATTATTATTAGATTATATTTTAATTGTTAATACACAATTAAATTTATTTCATTTATAACGAGTGACTGAGCCCCCCCCCCCCAAAAAAAGAGGAAGCTTGAACCTTGGGGCGGCTGCTAGTTTTAGTATGGCATTTGTAATACATTTAAAAATATTAAGAATTAGCAATTAGGTAATTATGTAAATAATATAAGCGGTGATATAAGTTTTATATCCACGATTGATACGAAATATAACATTTTATCTCTGTTTAGATGCGTAGAAAGTTATTCTTTTCGTATTTGTATTCATTGCGCATGCGCGTTCATAATTCTTCACCTAAAGCACGATTAGCGTGTTTGTTTACATTTAACAAAATCAAATTGCTGCTTGTTTAATTAAAGTAACTGTTTATATCGAGTTTTTAGTGGAAAAAAATGAGTGATTTAAGTGATTATGATGAAAATGAGGAGAATACTACTCCTCCCGAAATAATTAATTCGGCACAAAATACAACTAATGAATTAATGTCATCTTTATCAAAAGAGAAATACGAACTTACATACAGGAAGTTTATTAAAAAAATGTTCTGTATTTATTATTAAAAACCAACAATCGTAGATAAAGTACGGTGCGCAACTCGAAAACTGCGCATTTTGCTTTGCTTGTGAGGTTTTACTACCCTCGCTATCGCTCGGGTGCAAACTCCACACTCGCATGCAAAATGCTACTTTCCGCTCTAGACGCGTAATGTACTATTATAGAGTTGAAATACAGCTATCTTTGTACTACTATAGAAATAGCAAATTATCAATGCTGTTAGTGTATTTCACTGTAATATATCACATTTGACTATTCTTATATATTTGACGATTGAAATATTCCTAATTTAGTGATAAAAGTTTTTATAGAGTTAAGTTTGCACTGCTATCGAAATTTCGTCAAGGGACCTACATACGCATCGATTGGCTACCTGAAGTTACCAAGATAGACCTCATATAGCGTCGGCGGATGTAACCTCTTAAGGCGTTCAAGTGCCTCTCGGCATACCCTTCAAGAAGTAAGACTGCCTAAGGCACATCCTTTCCCTAGTTCTAAACCCGTACCTCTAGGACTTCAGGTCTCATCTCAACATGACTTACTACTTACTCCCGTGTGCCTTGTTAACAAATGAACACATAAAAAGGAATTTGGAATTAGAGAGTAGGGCGTCGACACTCGAGTTAACAAAACAATTTTTTCGTAAAAAAACATGTTCAGTTTAAATAATATAAAAATTGTTTGCACAAACTGATTGTATTATGGGACAATATAAAATGTTTTATTAATGTCCTGTTTGTGTATGTTTTATACGCAGAATCCTACAGTTAAAGAATACCATAAAACATTAATGATGTAACTGCTCAAGACAAATTGTATTTCCTATCCACGCAAGATTCATTTAGAATAATAGGAAAAAACCGGTGGAATAATGCGCCCCTTACACAACACAACTCACTCCTTCTTTAGTATAATCATATTCATTCCTGTATTTTTGTTTTTTCCACCCATTTTTCTCGCTTAACATTTTCCACGTGATAATGCAATAATGTATTCTTTCGTTAAAATCTATTTCATCGGTTCATGCATGTAAATATGAGTATATTACAGAAATCTCATAATTAAACTACACTTTTCAATCTAGTTACGGTAAAGCGTTATTATAATAAAACCCAACACATAATTTCATATCCAACACACATTTCATAAAACCTTCTTTAGGGATCTAAAACAAAAGAAATACCAAAACAATGATTTAAAATCACTTGCAAAAATCTTTATGGTAACATCTAAACTATAATAAATCTAGGTCTTCATAATAAAACTGATTCGGACATTCTGTGAATCCAAATGTTTCTAACCCATTTTACAGGGATAACTCAAGGGAGTAGCTTGTCATGAGCAACAGCGTGAATCCGCAACCGTAATGGGTTGTGGATTCACAAAATCTCTGACCTTGTCTCCTCCGGCAAATTTAGATTTATTTAGTTACTGTAGATATATAGATATATCTATTAATAAATCTAGATCATCCGGATGAGACCGTGTCGGAGATTTTGTGAATCCCTGATGTTTCGGACCCATTACAGGGATAATTCTCAAGGGAGCAACAGAAAAGGGCAAGAAACTTTGGGATTCACATAATCTCTGACGTGGTCTCCACTGGAAGATTTATCTACATTTTGGCCGCGGAAACCTACACTATAGAATCTAAACTTAAAGACAACATGAGAATTATCACACTTCACAAAACGTAATATAAAGCAAAAGTCACAGCCTTCAAATGATAAATTTGATAGTATTAAAAAACAATGCCACACCTTATTGGACAAAGATCGAAAAAAAATAACTTAAATGTCTATTCATACGAATCAAGAATAAATGAAATCAAAAATTTTCAAAAGCATTTCCCTAACTCTTTTTCTATTTGTAGCCGGATAACCGAGTAGTATTTTGAATTTTTAAAGTACGACAAGAACTAGTGAGTTTGGAAAACCAGTCAGTAAGGAGAGAACCATCTGGTCCTCTTATTACCTACAAATCCAATAACGAAAGAATTCTATTATCCTCGCATTCGGTTGAAATTTAATCTCTCATGGCAAAGGTTAAAAACATTTATCACAGTTTTATCCCTACCACAGTTTACAAATGAATACAAACCATCCATATATAACTTCACAAACTAATTCATGACTCCTCCTATAATGGAATGACCCTTGATTACATCTAACATAACTACATTAGCTAATATAGAAGAAACAGGTGAATTTATTGGTAAGCAAAAACATTGAAAAAAATATAAACCATAATAAAAAAATTTGGAATTGTTTGTTTCGAAAAAAACACATATATCTTAGATTAATAGTACATTACGCGTCGAGTGCGGAAAGTAGCATTTTGCATGCGAGTGTGGAGTAAAACCACACGAGCAATGCAAAATGCCGTTTTCGCACGAGTTGCGTACCGTACTTTATCTACGATTGTTAGATTTAAATAATAAATATAGAAAAAATTGACTTGCTGTATGTAAGTTCGTATCTCTCTCTTGATAAAGATAGCATTAATTCTTGAGTTGTATTTTTTGCCGAATTAATTATTACTGGAGGAGTATTATTCTCTACAATTTCGTCAAAGTCATTTGATTCACTCATTGTTTTTCACTAAAAACTCGATATAAACAGTTACTTTAATAAAAGAACAGCAAATTAGTTTTGTTAAATGTAAACAAACTCGCTAATCGTGCGTAAAGCTGAAGAATTCCTCTTCTTTACCGCCCTAGGGTGGTAAAGAAGAGGAATTCTTCAGAACTATGAGGCGCGCATGCGCAATGAATACAAGTACGTAAAGAATCACTTTCTTCGCATCTAAACAGAGATACAATGTTTATATTTCGTATCAATCAAGATAAAACAAATTAACATATATTCTGATGGAATATATAATATACTCTACTCCTTTATCGCAAACTACTTGTTTATTTAATTAAAAATATAAGCTTGGAAGCAAAAATAGTGTACTAAAATATATATCAATGCAATATAATTCTAAAAATGCTATATAATTTTAGAAATAATAAAATTATTATAATTATTTTTTTAACAAGTTAATTATTGGCATAAGTAACAAAAGATTAATCGTGTATACCGGAGCTATAATGTTATTTTGAGTGGGGATAGTTTGTGCCCTTTATAATTTTTAGGGCTTCGAGGTCATCCTAGAAACCCTTTTGCTTTTGGTAGTTCGTCCGTCCGTCCGTCGCATCTTGGAGTATATCTCCTGACCTACTGAAGCTATAAACTTGAAATTTGTTATACAAGTTAACCTTTTTTGCCAAAAAACAGAAAAAACTATTGCGAACTTAATCACTTAATATTTCTGCGATCGGCTATCAATTGCGAATAGATCGAAATATTTTATATTTTTTGTAATTTTCAAATTGGGTGTAATTTCAAAGGTATTGAAATGAAGATTACAAATATTTATCGCGTTTCCAAAATGTACCCCCCCTCCCCCTGCACTACCCAATTAGGATAGGTCCTAAAAAAAAGCAAAAATATAAAAATATACATCTCTGTAGTCCATCAAAATTTCCGGGAGTTGGTCAAATAAAGTCAAATTTTAGAAATTTTAGGGGGCCGTAACTATGGGGCTCCAAAATTTTTATTATTTAAAAATTCGAAGTTGGGTATCATTTTAAAGGTATTGAAATTTGGTTCAAAAAAATAAATCGTGTTTCTTAAATGGCGGCTATTTTACCCCCCAAAAAATCCCCTCCCCGCTACCCCATTAGGAAAAGTCCAAAAAATAAGGCAAACATAAAAAAATATGCATCTCTTTAGTCCAATGATATTTCCGGGAGTTGATATAAAATAGTCAAATTTTAGGGAGCCGTAACTCGGCAGCCCCAAAATTTTTGTGATTTGAAAATTCGAAGTTGGATATAATTTTAAAGGTATTGAACTTTGGTTCACAAAAATATACCGTGTTACCAAAATTGTGGCCATTTTATCTCCAAAAAAATTAAAACAAATTTTTGTTAAAAAAAAAAAAAAAATTATTATGATGTACCGATGAAACCCTTGTAGTAACTTGAGGGGATATTATATTTGTGGAAGGATACATTTGTTAATTTCGAAATAAATATTTTATTATTTTTTAAGTAATTGCTTTTGTTTTAATTTTAAATGGTAATTTTTGATTGGTCTTTTGTAAGGATAGTTTGCAAGTGTTTAAACGGGTACCATAGGCAGTCTGTGGACTGACTCAGTAGGGGATCAACCTGCCATTGGAAAACCTGCAAACCAGGGAAGCCACAGAAAACCTCAATTAGGTTGGGCGGACTCGAGTCCTTCCTAGTTCTTCCATGTTTTTCTTAAGTTATTTTATTGGCAAATATTTATTCAAAAACCCTTTCTTTTATATATTTTTATTATCAGTCCATTCTCACTTACTAAACTTTTTATTTTCAGATATATATATGATTTTAAAGTTTGAATTTTATACCAGTTACAACAATATTGTTAAATTTAACTTATAATACGTCTGAATAAGTTTTACAGGTAACAGAATACGTCATGAACCTTAACTAATTTAAAATAAATAAAGGTGTTTTTCCAAAATCCTATTTATATACCAGCAAGAACAAATCTATTGTCAAGAAGAAAATAATATATTTTTAAATTTATCCACGTGTAAATAAAATTTTATTATTTATTCTTCAGTTAACCCCTTAATTTTGAAATATTCTTTTTTTAATTGGGCTCTAGGGATGATCATTAAAAAATATTTCTATTTTTAAAAAACAATATAATTGGAGTCACAGAGAAATATCTTGTAAAATAATTATTACTCTATACCTGGAATAATTAATACCTTTTACGGGTTAGGATTCCATTTTAATAATTCTTAATAAAGTTACAGACGAATTATTAAATATCTAGCTTAATTAAGTTACAAATTAATAAATAGCTTGGTTTTTCGTTGAGATCCGCGTCACTAAGGGTTTGAAGTCAAACGTTTCACTTCCCCTACAGGAGGCATCTTCAGGGGTATTGAAGCAACAAGATATACTGATTAAGACAATATTTTATCGGTTACGTTTTGTCTTCGATACTTTTCTTCCTATGAGGGTGCTGGTGTCATCTATCATGTTGAAGCTAACTAGTAGATATATTGTCTTGACATAAAGCGATGACAGTTTCTAAACGAAGTGGGTGAAGTTTTTGATGTTACTCGAAGTCCTTCCTGTAAGTGGCTGCAGTTTCTTGGTAAGATGGTAGACGACTTCGTGGGGGGGCAGAACCAATAGCGCAAATGATGGGTCAGATTTTCAACAGTCCGCAGAGAAGGGGCTTGGGTCCATCCAGAGAAGATTTCTCTTTTCTCCTTCTTCCAGCGGTGAGTCCTAGAGTCCTAGATGAGTTTGTTGATCTCCAATTTCACGCGTAGCGTAGGGTTCCGGATCTTGCTATAGGCGCAGTCTTCGAGTAGAACCTTCATCTTCGATGTGTAGTTGGCTTTGTACATAACAACCGAAGTGTTCCCTTTTTCAACGATCAGGACCAAGATGTTAGGGTCCTCTTGTAGTTTGCATAGAGTCTGATCTCAGGTTTTGTTGTATTATTCGAGCGTGGTCTGCGGCGGATGAAGCAGGATATATATTGGCGGATTTCCCGATTTCCTCTGCGACGTCAACAGGCATACCTTTAACAGCTGACTCAATTCCACTGATAATTTTCTCCACAGGGATCTGCTTTGGAGCAATGGCGAAGTTGGATCCTTTCATTAAAGCCTTCTCTGTGGTGGGGTCCAGGTTTTCGTCGGTGAGGTTGACGATAAGCTTTGTCTTAGGCAGTTCTTCCGGCTTCTGCTTTTATGTCAGACGGCCAAATTTTTGCTCCTGTTTCTCCTTCGTCTTCTCCGCGATGTACTCGGCTTTGGTAGAGGTAACTCGATCGATGGTGCCCCAGTCTTCAGGCGATAGCGCGCCAGTAGCATATGAAGATCGCATAAGCTCCGGTGGGCGGAATCGATTATGCGACGGTAATTCCGTACCTCACTTATTAAGATCTTAAGACTAGCAGAATGAAAAATCTTCTTTGCGGGTTCTAGTCTTCTTGAACATATCCTCACCGAAGAGGGTCGTTAACTTAGTGCGTAGGCTTCCTCGGGCCGACTCGAAATAAATAGCTTCATTCTCCGGTTGCTTCAAGTTGTCCGATGCTTCCAGTAGTGGAAGCGAAATGTCGGATTTCAAGGCCTTTGGGACTCGGATTCCACCAGAAAACCAAGCTATTGATTATGAGTTGGGTTAAGAGCAATAATAAACTGCGGTATTTCCATTTATTCGTTGTAATAATTAAAATATATTAGAAATCATTGGTTTGAAGGTATATTTATATATTCTTCTTTATTATCTGTCTATAAGCTATAGCAACTAGTACAAGAGTTCCAGACGATTCCAGAAGTTACAGTAAAGAATTCGGGCGCACATAATAGGTGCAGTCAGCACGAGGTTAAAACTAATTCATAGCAACAAACATTATTAAAGTGTGATGTAACTCAAAGCAAACGATTTGGTTACAACGCGATAATAACTCGAGGCAACAAACTTTGATGTGGCGTGATGATAACTCGATGCAAAAAACTTTGTCACGACGCGATAATTTCTTGAGGAGGCAAATATGCTTTGCGTTAAAAACGAGAAAGCAAAACGGTGTAGTCTTTACCTTAACTAGTCGTGGAAGCCTACATAAAAAAAAAATCTACCTGAATTTTTTCCCCTATCAACATTAAACTTTAAATAAGATAGTGAAAAAAAAATTGGAAAAGTATAGCCTTTTTTTTAAATTTAAGGAAATGAAACCATTTCCACACTTTTCAATCTTTAAAGATTTTATTTTTCTATATGTATATTAAAAAGTTTTGTCACAGCACGAGTGGCCACAAAGAAAGAGAAGGGTTTAAAAACCTGTGAGTTAAACAAGGATAGAGATAAGGGGACTGGCGAGTTCGCAAAAAAAAATTCTAGTTCTTTAATGCGCAAAAAAGGAATGAAAAGGGGGTGGCGGGCATGGATGGGTAATTTCACGAATTGTTTACTTTTCACTGCATCTTTAGGGCATGTGCTTCCAATTTACTGGCATATTCTATGTTTTTGGAAAAAGAAAGATTTTACCTAAAATACGTAGTAACCGTGTTTTTCTACCTAGTCGCATTAAAAAGTTGTTTTTTTTAAATTGTTTTTCTTTAAATGTAAAGTAGTTGCTTGTCTGAAATAGTTGTTCTATTTTTATATACAATGAATTGGTTATTATTATATACAATGAAAATTAAGAACATTACGGTAACTTCGTAATACTAAATACAGTATTTGATTGTAGGGTTAGTCAATGCACTCGAAGTCAAGGCAGTGAAGTCGCTGGGTAGCGGCGGCTGCCTTCCCGAGGTTAGGGGGCGAAGCCTTCTAGTTATACATATAAAAAATAGCGATATTCAATAAATATGTTTAATTAGTAATAGTTTAAAATGGTTTAAATCACCTTCAAACTATAGTAAATTACGCGTCGAGTGTGGAAAGTAGCATTTTGCATGCGAGTGTGGAGTTTGCACCCGAGCAAGAGCGAGGGTGGTAAAACCACAGGAGCAATGAAAAATGCTGTTTTCGCACGAGTTGCGTACCGTACTTTATCTACGACTGTTAGATTTAAATAATAAATACAGAAAAAAATCAACTTCCTGTATACAAGTTCGTATTTCTCTTTTGATAAAGATAACATTAATTCATTAGCTGTATTTTCATATATATTCATTAGGCGTATTATTCTCCTCATAATCATTTAAATCACTCATTGATTTTCACAAAAAAACTCGATATAAAAGTTACTTTTATTAAACAAACAGCAAATTAGTCTTGTTAAATGTAAACAAACTCGCTAATCGTGCGTAAAGCTGAAGAATTCCTCTTCTTTACCGCGCTAGCGTGGTAAAGAAGAGGAATTCTTCAGAACTATGAGACGCGCATGCGCAATGAATACAAGTACGTAAATAATCACTTTCTACGCATCTAAACAGAGATATAATGTTTATATTTCGTATCAATCGTAGATAATAGTACATTACGCGGCGAGTGCGGAAAGTAGCATTTTGCATGCGAGTGTGGAGTTTGCACCCGAGCGAAAGCGAGGGTTGTAAAACCACACGAGCAATGCAAAATGCCGTTTTCGCTCGAGTTGCGTACCGTCCTTTATCTACGATTGTTAGATTTAATTATAAATACAGAAAAAAATAAACTTGCTGTATGTAAGTTCGTATCTCTCTCTTGATAAAGATGGCATTAATTCTTGAGTTGTATTTTTTGCCGCATTAATTATTTCTGGAGGAGTATTATTCTACACATTTTCGTCAGTCACTTAATTCACTCATTGTTTTTCACTAAAAACTCGATATAAACAGCTACTTTAATAAAAGAACAGCAAATTAGTTTTGTTAAATGTAAACAAACTAGCTAATCGTGCGTAAAGCTGAAGAATTCCTCTTCTTTACCGCACTAGTGTGGTAAAGAAGAGGAATTATTCAGAACTATGAGACGCGCATGCGCGTACGTAATAATAAGTACGTAAATAATCACTTTCTACGAATCTAAACAAAGATATAATGTTTATATTTCGTATCAATCGTAGATAAAATATATTTCGCCCTCTCTCAAGGCATATTCATTACACTGGCGAGAATACAAAAACTTTTCACGTCTTGAACATATAAGATAATTATATTAGAAACTTATCTATTCCTTCGTCAAATGATAATAAATAAATAAGATGAAATCAGTCAACTGTAATGGAATAAAACTAACATAGCAATAACAACGTTTTCGACCATACAAGAATAAGGAAATTAACGGTAACCCACTCGGAAGGTAATATAGATCATATGTTATAATTCAATCATATGATTACCCAGCGAGTTTGGCGGGAATAATTTTTAATTTGAAAATCTTAAATTGGCACTGTAATATTTGTTTAAGTTCTCTGGAATCTTGTTTGTGGTTTATATTTTTTTGTTTTTTTGTTATGTACAGTGCTTCTAATAGTAATCTTTTTCTATTGATATTTTCAAATTTAAAGTCATGGTTCATATTCCTAGAGTGTTGACTTAAGGCGGGTTTTATCATTTTTGGCTTTAACAGTAAGTTTGTCGGGTTTCTCCTATAAACACCCCTTCACAATTACCACAAGGTATATGGTGACCAAGGAATAGATAAGTTCCTAATATAATTATCTTATATGTTCAAGACGTGAAAAGTTTTTGTATTCTCGCCAGTGTAATGAATATGCCTTGAGAGAGGGCGAAATATATTTAGTTTGAAGATGAGTTAAACCATTTTAAATTATTAATTCCTTTAAGTGTCTCAACCAATGAAGTAAAACAATCAAAGGAAACAAATCTACAAACTCGCGTAATAGTTATACATTCGATCACCGTGAACTGAATATACTCTGCATTTGAACGTAATTTGATTGAATTACTGTTAATGCTGTAACATATATTATGTTGAATGAGGGTCTTTTATAAAACAGATACAGACCCGCTGTATTTCCCAACATTTATAAATGTCTACTTCGTATTAATGGTTTTTATATATTTAAGATTATAATAGCCATTGACATGTTATAAACACGAGTCAATGAGAATACAACGATAAACTAACTGGTAGAATTTTAACATTCTTTATTACAATAGAATTTCGATACACACAATAACACAAACAAAGTCTTCAAACTGTTTAGTTTACCCTTTATTTTTTATTAACAAACTACAAGTATAATTCGGAATACAAATATAATTATCAAATAAATTATTATATGATTATTAAAAAAAAAAAAAAAATAATAATAATAATTTTGAGAAATGCTTGACTGTTTATTTAGGGCCCATAATCTTTGACTAGGACCCTAATATAAATTTTAATACAGAACATCTTTTATTTAGATTGAATACACTTAAAAATCTAATGTTATCTTTAGAGCATTATTTATTTTTTGATTCGCTGTACTAAAAACAGACCTTTAACCTTAATTATTTTGGTTCGTAATCTTCAACATGCGTTATAATCTACCTATTTTAAAGGCAACATATAAAACATAATACAGTAAATAAAACATGTCCAATCTAAAAGCCATTATTAATTTTTCGATTCTTCGCACAATACTACGCAAAAATACTCCTACAAGCATTGGTCCTTAAGCGGGTAGTATAATAATGGTAAGTTCTGAACCCAATTTTTAGGGTCCGCTGTCTCCGACAAGGACCCAAATAATGCTTCTATTCAGTCCTTCAGTCAGTCTATCACACTCTCCATAACTTTGAGTTTAATTCCTATTCTTATTTGTTTTTAATATTGAATCTCTTATATTAAAAGTGCTAACAATTATTGTCATTTATTAAAATAATAAATAAAAACTGTGCAATGGATGAAAATGTGTATTTTCTCCCTACTGCAAGTCCTTTTTTGCTCATCGATTTTCTAGAAAACTAAAAAAGTTTTTGCGGAGGGCTCCCAATGGCCTAGCTGCTGAATAATGCGGAATTTCCAGTATGAAAGTAGTAAAAGCCAAGCAAAATAATACTTAAATATAATTTTTTCCACATTTTTCCAGTACCTTAATATTTCTAAATAAGGTATCTAAACAAAAAAACTTTTATTTTTCAAAGCAATGTAAATTTTATGTTTATAAAAAATATAACTTTTATCTACGATTGATACGAAATATAAACATTGTATCTCTGTTTAGATGCGTAGAAAGTGAATCTTTACGTACTTGTATTCATTGCGCATGCGTGTCTCATAGTTCTGAAGAATGCCTCTTCTTTACCACCCTAGTGCGGTAAAGAAGAGGGATTCTTCAGCTTTACGCACGATTAGCGAGTTTGTTTACATTTAACAAAACTAATTTGCTGTTCTTTTATTAAAGTAACTGTTTATATCGAGTGTTTAGTGAAAAACAATGAGTGAATCAAGTGACTTAGACGAAAATGTGGAGAATAATACTCCTCCAGAAATAATTAATTCGGCACAATATACAACTAATGAATTAATGCCATCTTTATCAAAACTATTACGTTTCTAAGGTCTTATCATCTTTACCGTATTTTGAAAAATCACTGGGTGCCCTAATTACTGTGTGTTACTTCAGAAATAGGGAATTTCTGAAATTCGACCCATAAGGGGCAAAGTAAAAAAATCGGTCCGATAAATCGAACAAAGCTTTCTCATATAAATACTTATAATGTATTTAAATTCCATAATAACCCATTTGAATTATTTATTTTTAAACATATTTAAGAAGTGTTCAACATGGTGTTGTTTAATTTTTTTTCGATTTCCAATCAAATCAAAATTTATATTTATCAATATCTCGGGAACTAGATATTTCCCGGAAGAACTGACTTATATGGTTAGATTTGCATTTAAATGGAACACATTTCAGATTTTTTTTTTTTTTTTTTTTTCACGTTTTTGGGGATAGCGCCCCCAAATTCGGAGCTAAAATTTATTTCTCGATTTTGCCTCAAGATACGATTTCTCTGAATCTGTGTGCCTAATTTCATTAAAATCGGCCCAGTATTTTAGGCTTTACGCGCCTGCGCACAGACAATCGAGGACAGACCGAAATTTTCTCTATCGAAACATCACACAATTCACAAGAAGTATAATAATTTCATGCAACCTTCCAATTTTCGAGAAATAGCTCACGTAAAAATGCATAAAATTGAACAGTGTAAAAAGAAAATACGTGATTCTTTTAAGGAATAATATAATTCTACTAATCAATTTATCCTATTTTTCACCAAAAAGTTTTCTATTCTATATTGTTTCGAATTTAAAATTAGATAAGTTTTTAAGAAAAGTTTATCTTCTATAGCTTTACCATATTTAATAACTTTTACTTCGTTCTTACAAAGTTTTACTGGTTTGGAGTGAATTCAATAAACTTGTTTCACCCTCAATTGTACTTAGTAAAGTAGAGACAATTCTTATGACCTTCCTTTCTTTTTTTTAAAATTTAAAATAAAATACAATATTGATTAAAAAGGTTATAGCACGTAGAGAAAATGGAATTTTATATGAAGTATCCTTCATTCTTTTTTCAGAGTTTATAATTGAAGCAAGTTTCTTTGTAATGAACTCTGTCTGCTATGTTTGTATTCGTTTGTTTCCACGTGCTTGTGAGAATCCATTTGCATTCTACATGTACTTTTTATGAGGAGCCAAGGAATTTTCATATATACCCTTACATATTATTCGTACTGTATGCCTCTTTTGTTTATCCAGAATGTACTTTTAATTAGGTGCCTAGAAATTCTCACTTATATATTATCATGTATTGTTAGCCTCTTCTTTTTATCCAGAACGTACTTTTAATTAGGAGCCTAGAAATTCTCCCTTATTATATATTATCATGTATTGTATGTATGCCTCTTCTGTTTATCCAGAACGTACTTTTAACTAGGAGCTTGGAAATTCTACCTTATATTATCATATATTGTATGCCTCTTCTGATTATCCAGAACGTACTTTTTATGAGGAGCCTAAGAATTTTGCCTTACATATTATTCGTGTTGTATGCCTCTTCTTTTTATCCAGAACGTACTTTTAATTAGGAGCCTAGAAATTCTCCCTTATTATATATTATCATGTATTATATGTATCCCTCTTCTGTTTATCCAGAACGTACTTTTTATGACGAGCCTAAGCATTTTGCCTTACATATTATTCGTGTTGTATGCCTCTTCTTTTTATCCAGAACGTACTTTTAATTAGGAGCCTAGAAATTCTCCCTTATTATATATTATCATGTATTGTATGTATCCCTCTTCTGTTTATCCAGAACGTACTTTTAACTAGGAGCTTAGAAATTCTAACTTATATATTATCATATATTGTATGCCTCTTCTGTTTATCCAGAACGTACTTTTAACTAGGAGCTTAGAAATTCTACCTTATATATTATCATATATATTGTATGCCTCTTCTGTTTATCCAGAACGTACTTTTAACTAGGAGCTTAGAAATTCTACCTTATATATTATCATATATTGTATGCCTCTTCTGTTTATCCAGAACGTACTTCTAACTAGGAGCTTAGAAATTCTACCTTATATATTATCATATATTGTATGCCTCTTCTGTTTATCCAGAACGTACTTCTAACTAGGAGCTTAGAAATTCTACCTTATATATAATCATATATTGTATGCCTCTTCTGTTTATCCAGAACGTACTTCTAACTAGGAGCTTAGAAATTCTACCTTATATATTATCATATATTGTATGCCTCTTCTGTTTATCCAGAACGTACTTCTAACTAGGAGCTTAGAAATTCTACCTTATATATAATCATATATTGTATGCCTCTTCTGTTTATCCAGAACGTACTTCTAACTAGGAGCTTAGAAATTCTACCTTATATATAATCATATATTGTATGCCTCTTCTGTTTATCCAGAACGTACTTTTAACTAGGAGCTTAGAAATTCTACCTTATATATTATCATATATTGTATGCCTCTTCTGTTTATCCAGAACGTACTTTTAACTAGGAGCTTAGAAATTCTCCCTTATATATTATCATGTATTTAATGCCTCTTCTTTATATCCAGAACGTACTTTTATCTAGGAGCTTAGAAATTCTACCTTATATATTATCATATATTGTATGCCTCTTCTGTTTATCCAGAACGTACTTTTAATTAGGAGCCTAGAAATTCTCCCTTATATATTATCATATATATTGTATGCCTCTTCTGTTTATCCAGAACGTACTTTTAACTAGGAGCTTAAAAATTCTACCTTATATATTATCATATATTGTATGCCTCTTCTGTTTATCCAGAACGTACTTTTAATTAGGAGCCTAGAAATTCTCCCTTATATATTATCATATATATTGTATGCCTCTTCTGTTTATCCAGAACGTACTTTTAACTAGGAGCTTAAAAATTCTACCTTATATATTATCATATATTGTATGCCTCTTCTGTTTATCCAGAACGTACTTTTAATTAGGAGCCTAGAAATTCTCCCTTATATATTATCATATATTGTATGCCTCTTCTGTTTATCCAGAACGTACTTTTAATTAGGAGCCTAGAAATTCTCCCTTATATATTATCATGTATTTAATGCCTCTTCTTCATATCCAGAACGCACATTTTATTAGGAACCTACGAATTTTCCCTTGTATTTATTATCATGAATTGAATGCCTCTTCTGTTTATCCAAAACCTACTGCAGTTATCTAGTTGTCTTATTCATTAAGGAAGTTGATGTCATAAATACGGTATTAACGTGAAGTCAACTAATAATTAACAAACCGTTATTTCTCTTGATTTCTTAAGGGCTCTTTTGATAATAGTATTCAGTCAACAGACCGGAGCATTGTCTACTTTTAAAATTAACTTCTTTAATCACAAATTTAGACTGATATTATTATTACGACTACAATAATTATTACGACTACTATTATTATTAATTGTATATTAAATTTTGACCCTTATTAATCAGGTATGTAGGCTACCGTGGTGAACATAATACAGGGTGGAGCACGGCAGACGTATGAATTTGAAAATGTAATAAAACACAGAATGTTACAAAATAATTTTTTTTTAAATTTTTTCCTGATTAAATAATATGGGAAATTTAAATTTACCTAGATTTAAACAAAGTATCGGATAAGTGGTTCCCCTCTCATTCCAAACGCCGATTAAGCCATTTTTTGAAGTTTTTGTGCACTCTTTCGAACATTTCCACAGGAATTTTGGTAATTTTGGCTCGCAATGTTGTTCTTGAGGGCTTCCAGGGTTCTGGGACGATCGCTGTACACCAAGGATTTAAGGTATCCCCACAGAAAAAAATTACAAGGAGCCAAATCAGGCGATTTGGCTTTAAACTGGCGTGCTGGCCAGTTTAAATCGTCTCTTAAGGAGATGAGACCCCCGGGAAATCTGTCTTGCAAAAAGTTTACGCAAATTCTTGCTGTGTGGGCTGTGGCCCCGACCTGCTGAAAGGTGGAACATAAACTTCCCGTCCCCCTCTTTCAAACGATCCTACTCTCAAACGTCTAGGACCAATAGGGTGGGAGCAATCCCCTCTTCAAATTCATACGTCTGCCGCGCTCCACCCTGTATAATCTTAGTATTCTAAATCCTGAATTTGACTTTAAGTAGTAAGACCAAAGCTCATTCTACCAGTAGGGTATCATTTGGCTGAGCATTCAAATCAACACATGTAGAGAGAGTAAAACATTATTTAAAGCATATTCACAGCGTTGAGCATCATGATGTTACTTCAAATAGACATTAGTAGAGAGAGTAAAACTCACAGTATTAGAAGCATACATAATACATAGTGTTGAGCATTGTGATGTTACTTCAAATAGACATTAGTAGAGAGAGTAAAACTCACAGTATTAGAAGCATACATATACAGCGTTGAGCATTGTGATGTTACTTCAAATAGACATTAGTAGAGAGAGTAAAACTCACAGTATTAGAAGCATACATATATAGCGTTGATCATTGTGATGCTACTTCAAATAGACATTAGTAGAGAGAGTAAAACTCACAGTATTAGAAGCATACATATATAACGTTGATCATTGTGATGTTACTTCAAATAGACATTAGTAGAGAGAGAGTAAAACTCACAGTATTAGAAGCATACATATATAGCGTTGATCATTGTGATGTTACTTCAAATAGACATTAGTAGAGAGAGTAAAACTCACAGTATTAGAAGCATACATATACAGCGTTGAGCATTGTGATGTTACTTCAAATAGACATTAGTAGAGAGAGTAAAACTCACAGTATTAGAAGCATACATATATAGCTTTGAGCATTGTGATGTTACTTCAAATAGACATTAGTAGAGAGAGTAAAACACAGTATTAGAAGCATACATATATAGCTTTGAGCATTGTGATGTTACTTCAAATAGACATTAGTAGAGAGAGTAAAACTCACAGTATTAGAAGCATACATATATAGCGTTGAGCATTGTGATGTTACTTCAAATAGACATTAGTAGAGAGAGTATAAAACTCACAGTATTAGAAGCATACATATATAGCGTTGATCATTGTGATGTTACTTCAAATAGACATTAGTAGAGAGAGTAAAACTCACAGTATTAGAAGTATACATATATAGCGTTGAGCATTGTGATGTTACTTCAAATAGACATTAGTAGAGAGAGTAAAACTCACACAACTCAACATCCTGGTCTGGCTCTCTGACTACATAGGTCATGCGTTTCCTTGAAGCTCAGTATGAAGTTGCCTTTCCAAAAGGTGTCTTTTCCTCGATTTTTGTTCGTACTTCCTGAAGTTAGGGTTAGGTGCGAATCTGACATATCTTCACCACCATCGTACATCACGGACGCTAGTTCGAGGTGGTTAGAGATTGGTTCGTCTGGGAACAACTCACTAAAGGTGTTTTTAACTGTAATCGTGACCAGTAAGTAACCTGAAGCACGCAAGAAACTGATTTCACTGCAAGGTAGGAGATAATCAATGAATTCGTAAAAATAAAACCAATGATTTCCCTCGGCCCTCCTTTGATGCGCTTTCTCCACTTTTTTGCTTCCTTAATGAATATTTCCGTTATTGATATATTGAAGGTAGAAGTTTTTCTACATTTTCGACCCTTTACTTGCTGGAAGATCGGATTTTTGTTTGACGGATTTCTGTTGACGATGTATTATATTAAAGCTATACATCGCAATAAAGGTCCGGAAAACAAGGATTGATATAATGACTACTGTCGTGGAACTTTATTAACGTGTCATCTTTAAAAAGAAGATTGGTGAAGTTATACCCTACAGGATACAGGTAAAAACAGGGCACGAGTTGACGTCTAACCTATTTCACACCTTTGTATGCATTTTTACAGAGCTAATCAGTATTAATTTACATCTCAAACATTCTCATCTATAATCTTCATTAGTCAAGGTGTCTCCAATCAAAATAATCATAACTTTTTGTTAAACCAATAATTCATTAGGAAGACTAATTAAAAAAATTTCAAGATAAAAAGAACTTTTTATATACTACGATAACGCTTTTATTTTTAAATTTTCGGTTGAATCGTATGTAATGTTGATAATATAATTGTTATTGTTATATAATATATAATGTTAGTGGAAAAAAAAAATAGTTCCGAATTTATTTAATTCACATAAATGACAACCATCCAGAGAGCTGATCTTAAACCTATAAAAGGGTAAATCTCTGTACAACGGACCTCCCCAACACCAAATCTAAAGCATGCCATCTATATATTTGAAATAATGTAATCTATATTTCCTGTTTTGCTGTCATTCAATGTTTATCTATCACAAATTTGAGACCCGTCAAAATGAAGATTGCGTAAATATTGGATATGGCAAAACAAATAAAATAACTTGCGGATTTTTTCCGAACTAACTTTCCGCACAGCAAAATTTGCTGAAAACTAATTAAATTCTGCTGAAAGATGGCTAAAAGTATTAAAATAATGCATTGTCATCGTGTTCTGAGCTATGCTAAAAGTTTCAAAAGTCTAGCTATTCGGGAAGTTAGTTAGAAATCGATTGCCAGATTTGTACCGGACAAACAAACAAACAAACAAACAAACAAGATTGTAAGCTAATAAAAACGTAGTAAAAATAGACTTTACGCTGAATGATCTTAATTTTAATAATAAATTAAATTATCATAGAACTAGAAATCCCTTTCCTTTGACTCAGAGAAACAAACTATCCGATTAAACTCAAACTAAACTTTCTTAAACAGGATGGTCCAAAAGTCTCCCCCCCCCCCCCCCCCCTTTGTTATAACTATACAGGGTGGTCCAAAAGTCTCTCCCCCCCCCCTCTTAACTTTTGAACGGTTTGAGATAAATTAATGAAACTTGGGGGATCTGTACCATGTAAAGGGAAAATTGTTTTCATGCAATCGCGCAGTAGGAGCAACCACCTATTTTGCCCCCAGGCCACCTAACTTCAAAATTTCAAACTGGAGTGTATATTTTTGATAGCAGATTTGGATTCTACACCAAAAAATAATAAACAGGTCAAGTGTGTGCTAGTCAGCACACAGCGAGGGTCCGTAGGCCACACTATAGAGTGTTTAACTGTAAAGTGTATAAACAGTGTTTTTTTAAAATGCTAAAAAGCTTACTTTGAACCATTCTAAGGGTCTGATATTCTCAAAACACACTCTGATAAAGTATTTTTTTGCCACTTAACCGGACTACAACCATATAAATACATCGAAAAGACCAAAATTATAAAAAAACAAACTATTTTGTCAATAAAAAATAAAATAATATTTTTTTCGAAATTTCCAAAATGTGGTATCTTCACTTTTGGTCGAAGAATGTTCAGGAATTTTTTCAGATTTTTTGCACTTCACATAAGCGAGATAGAGGGGGGTGGGGGAAACGTTTCACACTCGTTTCAAACTCGCCTACGCTCGCCCTATCAAAGTTATAACCAAAGAATTATATATTTTTGTAATCAGCTCGACTTACCCTTTCATATGATACCCCTCACGGTGTCAAAAAAAAATAAAAACATTTTAACCCTTAAGTTTTTTTACCCTAATTGTTTTGAAAAATTTTTTTTTTAAGTCGCTATATTTTTAAAATATGTGGGCAGGTACAAGACACACACATGCCACATTTCAAAGTGATCGGACGAAAGGTGTAGCCGTGAGAGCACGCGAGAGGACGGACGGACAGACACACGCAGGAAAATATAAGGGTCCTTGGTTTTGCCTACGGACCCTAAAAATAACTTTTTTTCTATCTCCAATATTAAGAAAAAAAAATAATAATATAAGAGCAAGGTATAAATGAAAATAAAAGCAAAGGTAGATTTCAGCACCTGTGGGTAAAATGGTGGTTGCCCCTAGTACGCGAGTGGATGAATACACACTTCCCTTTACATGGTGCAGATCCCCCAAGTTCAATTACTTTATTTCAAACCTTTTAGATTTTATTACGATATAAGTATCTTTTTTTTTACTTTTTTCGAAGGGTCATTTTGCTATTTTTGCCCCCCCCCCCCCCCTATAGGGGGCAAAATATTGGAGATAGAAAAAAAGTTAGAAGTAAAATTTTATTATTTTTCACCGTGGAATCAAACATATACACTCTAATTTGAAATTTTGAAGTTGGGTGGCCTGGTGGGAAAGTGGGTGGTTGCTTCCCTATATATCTAGTGTTTTCCATTTTTTAGTTGTTTAAGGTTTTCATGGTTAGATTTAATTATTATTGAACGTTTTATAAAAAACTTACAACAAATAAAAATCTCCATGGTGGGGAATCGAACACGACTGAAATAATAATGGGTAGATTCATAATTTTGGTGTTTATTAAACTGAATACAGATAACATAGGCAATAGCAATAACTAAAAGTGAGTATTTTATTTAATCTGTAAAAGGAGATACTTTACTGGAACTAAGGGCATTTCATATTTCTATTTAGTTTAAGCTTGCCAGAGTGCTAGTAGTTTATTTGACAAATGTTTCTCTTGTATTTTGATTGGAAGTATTCTAAATATATATTGACATTTTCATGTCTTGGCTGTGCTACATAAATACATTCGGTATAAGGGTTTCCACCTACCGCGCTCGGTAGAGCCTACCCACCCCTCCCAACTACAACTTCTGTTCTACTGCTCCGATTTGCACCGGACAAACGCCACAACCCTTAACATTTTATTCCTAATAAACTTACATACATCAAATTTATTTTTTACTTTAATTATTTTTTTTACTTCTGTTCTACTTATTATTTTGTGCATTTATAATAAAAATATGGGTAATGAAGCTAAAAGATTACTTCTTAATAAACTGGAAAAGAAGGAAAGTACTTTCTCTCTTCGTGCACAACATATGTTCGATTTAATTCCTAATTTACGCAAGAATCTGCACGCTCGAATTTTTTTGACTTTTTCATGTCTTTACTTTGGCACATAAACTCGAAAAGCGTTACAAAAATCGACACCAAATAGCGTTACACAAACGTTATCAAAAAACGACACTAAAAAGCATTACCAAAAAATCACAGGGAAGTACTTGCGTCCAAGTACTTTTTAGGGTTTTTTAGATGATTAAGCATACCCATTATGTAATTATGATTTTTTTTCTTCGATCGTAAGGGTACCGGGTTCGATCCCCCGGGAAGTCACAATGTTTTTTTTGGTAATAACGACAAGATAAATTACATTTTTTAGGAAATTTTCATCGCCCAACCATACGGTGTAACCATGAATCATTTCAAAATTTTAAGACCAGCCATTATATAAAATTTGGGGGGGGGATTTTTTTGGGGGTATATTTTGAGTTATAAAACCAATAAAGAATTAAAAATTTAAAAGAGCATATATATATATTTGTATCCTACTCTTCAGCAGCTTTCATTTGATACCCCACTCAAAATTTTTAAAAAATAAAATTTTGGGCGCACTCCAAATTTTCACGCACTCCAAATTTTCACGCACAAAATTGGTAATTTTTAAAACCTGGGAATGAACTCACGGAAATATCATCGCCCCACTATAAGGTATTACTATGAATTATTTCGAAATTTTAGCACCAGCCGATCTATAGTGGTTGGGGGGGGGGATTTTTTTTGGGTATATTTTGATTTATTTAACCAATAAGGAATGCAACATTTAAGAAATCATAAATATATTTGTGTCCTACTCTTCAGCAGCTTTCATTTGATACCCTACTCAAAAATTAAAAAAAAATATAAATTTTCGAGTTTACCACATTTTTTCGAATTGCGCATGCGCAAATCTAATTATGAACTTCTGTATATTTTTTCCTGTGGTTGGGTCAAAAAGTTGCACCAGTGTTTTAAATTTCAGTACTTTCGCGTAAACGGTTCGGGCCCTATGAACCAAAGAGCGACGGACGGACGGACACATCACCCTCGGTATAAGGGTTTTGAGAAGTATCTACAAAACCCTAAAAACGACACTATAAAGCGTTACATGAAAACGTCTCACTGTCTTGCAGACTCATATGCAATAAGTTTCTTTATTTTGTTCAATATCCACCTATTATATCAATAGTGCTATGTAGAAGAAGAGAGGCAAGCTATAAAACTCACGGCACTATTATTGCGACGTGGTATTATACGAAATGCACATGCAAGTAGACGGGTTGGTTTTCTTTACTAGACTTGAAAATTGTAACTGCATATATAATATATATCTTTTTTATTATTAGTTATAAAGCAGTACGATGGTTATTTTTTTATTTATTTTTTCTTCTTATTTGCAATGCAATGTATTCTCCCCTCTGTATGTTTTCTTCTAAGAAAAAATCCCGTTATATTTATGGAAGAAAATGAAAAAAGTTTTTATAAATAAATAATAATTCTTATAGTTACCATAAGATGAGGAAATATAATATTTCACTTTAAACAAATTGAAACACATGGTATTTTTCTATATATGAATAATTGAAGCGAGCGTAAGCGAGCTTCTTACATTCAACGAAATATGCATCTTGTCTGTCTGTCTGTCTGTCTGTCTGTCAGTAACGTTTACGCGTGTGTGACGATAACTTGAGTAAAAGTTGACTGATTTAGTTGAAATTTGGTATACATGCTCCTCTTACTAATACTCAGGCTAAGTTCGTTGGACAGCGTGATCCGTCCAAGAGTTCGCGCGCAACGCTCGCGAAAACGAGAGGTACAAAAATTAAATCGGAATTTCAGGACGGGAAAAGATTCTATCATCATCTATTCGATGAGACGAACATTTTTTACAAATAACATTTTTTAGTAAAACCAACAGCGACACCGCTATCAATTAATAAAGGTCGCTAAAACTATTAAAGCGGACCTAAACGTTTATAATAGAGAAAACAACCTTTTTACCGATATCTTACGTTCTAACGTAACGATTTTAATAAAACTTCATATACACCATCTGATGCACAATTGAAACAAGCATGCAAAATTTCAATTTGATACATGCAGTAGTTTTTTTGTAGCAGAGAAATACAATTTATAATAATTGAAAAAGAGATGTGTGGTTAGAGGAAATAGTAAGAATACGGGGTGGTTCCCTTACTACAAGCCGCTGTATTACTACTATACCCATTATCTATCAACTCATCATGATTCATGATTATCTATTTTTTTCAATATTCAATTCATATTTATTACCATACGCTCGTTTCAATGATAGAGCCACGCGATGCCTAGTTCTAGATTCATTATCTTTGTTTAAACTTAGGTTCACAATTTCTTTCAAGATTTCAAAATATATTGTTGAACTTTAAAATATAATAATAAGAATATTTAATAATATAAGCATCATAACCCAGATTCTCAATCAAAATTAATTGATTCGGAAGTATTCAAAGAATAATCCGATTTCAAATATTTCACACATTTATATCATTTATATTTGTTGTTTTTTTTTGGGGGGGGGGATTTTTATCAGTATGATTTGTCAGAACTTGCACTCCAAATTTGATCGAATCAGTCAAGTAGCTTAGGCTCCATTCGTTTTTACAGAAGTCAAACAGGAAACTACAAACAAACATTAAAATAAATGTCATAGCAGTGTCGGTGTTCGTTTTACTAAAAAAAAAAAATACGTGTGGTGTTGCGGGACACCCGGTAGGAACGGAATTTCTTACATTTTTCATTAAATATAAATTATAAAATTCTCACTGCTAAGTACGTATACATTGCTAACTACTTATACATGGCGGAGTTAGAAAAGAGACAAAATTAAAAGTAACGAACTGTTTCTACCTAGCAGAGTTAAGGCAAAATTAAAAGAAAATCATTATTTGTATCATTAAAGCAAGCGTCTTACTATAAATATATATTGAATATAAGAAACAAGTTGATCATGATGAGTTTATAGTTAAAGAGTATGTTTGTTAAAGGATGTTGGATTGAAATAGAACTGATTTCTACCTACCCGGCCTATTAATTTAAAATATTATAAAATATATCTCTTCCCTACTCTAAAGCTTCTGCTTGTATCCGGTTGATATTTTACATGCCTGTTTCAATTGTACTTTAGACAATGTGTAAGTAGTTTTATTAAAATCGTTATACGTTAGAACGGAAGATATCGGTAAAAACGTTGTTTTCTTTATTTTAAACGTTTGGGTCCACTTTAATAAAATTTAGCGATCCTTTATCACTTCATAACAGTGTCGGTGTTCGTTTTACTAAAAAAAATAATTAAAAAAGTTGTTTGTCTCATTAAATAGATGAAGTTAGAATTTTTTCTTGGATTAAGTACGCAGTATTATAATAATATACCTAATACATTGAAATAAGCGTCAGCACAGATCAATTTTACTTTTAACAAGACCGTGATTATATTTACAAAACCAAGTGACATTTTGACATATAACAAAAGTAAACAAAACAAGTCAAGGAACAGGCTTCCTTAATAACATTTTCTGCCGTCTTTTTGAAGCTTGCGTTTACGCGAGCGTTGCGCGTGAACGCTTGGGCGGATAACGTTTTCCAACGGACTCAGCCTGGGCATTGGTAAAATGAACATGTGTGCCAAATTTCAACTAACTCGGTGATCTTTTACTCAAGTTATCGTCATCGGTAGATTTCGTGACGGTGATTTTGGTCGTTTTTTTCGGATTCACTCCCGGGCTCCAGAACGTGCCATAAGGAACTTCATTCAAAAAATCGGCTACGGGGGTACCTCGGAACTTTTCCTCTTTTCGGAGGCCAATAAAGTGGCCTCTCCTGATGCTTTACTTGGATGGGTCGACCGTATTGAACTAACTGGTTTTTTTATTATCATTATGTCAAAATAAAAATTAAACATTATTTTATTTTATTTACTTAATTATTTGAATTTTGGCGGTATTTTGACAGATGTAAACAAACTTAGACTGATCAAAAAATTACGCACTAATTAATAATTAAGTTCGCTTATAACATTTAAACTAATTATGGAATTTCATCGAGTTTTTTTTAATATTTGTTCCTTATTTTTTTACCGGTTCCAACGATATGCTGTACGTCAAAAACATATTCATACTTTCGGTATTATTAACTGTCAAAGTTTCAAAATTTAAAAATCTATAACTTCAAAATGGCGGCCAATATCAAAATTAAATTTAGTAGATTTGTTTGTCATACAGAGAGGCACTTTTCGTTTCTTTACTTTTTTTTAAATGTTTGCTATCTCAGCAAACTGAGTTCAAGAAGGCGGAAAATGTTGATTTTCTGGGCAGCACAACTAGAAGTAAGGAATGATTTTTCTGCCAAGTTTCAACTCTCTAGGTTACTCTGGGCGCTACGATGATAACACACATACGCACATACAGACGTCATGCTAAAAACTACTCAGGAGGTCTTAAAAACATTTAAAAACATTTAACGTTTTCCCTCTAGTGGTGGGATGAATAAACAGTGTATTATTTATGTATTTTCTTGATGATAATTTAATAAAAATTCTTAATCTTTAAAAAAAAAAAACACCCAAAACGGACAATTCAGTTGAAATCTTGAAAACAATTTTTTGGGTGAAAACAATACTATTCCTACCATAGGTGAGGAAAAGTAAAAAGAATCAAGGGACTTAATAGTACATTACGCGACGAGTGCGGAAAGTAGCATTTTGCATGCGAGTGTGGAGTTTGCACCCGAGCGACAGCGAGGGTAGTAAAACCACACGAGCAATGAACAATGCCGTTTTCGCAGGAGTTGCGTACCGTACTTTATCTACGTTTGTTAGATTTAAATAATAAATACAGAATAAAATAAACTTGCTGTATGTAAGTTCGTATCTCTTCTCTTGATAAAGATGGCATTAATCTTGAGTTGTATTTTTTGCAGAATTAACTATTTCTGGAGGAGTATTATTCTCTACATTTTCGTCAAAGCCACTAGATTCATTCATAGTTTTCACTAAAAACTCGATATAAACAGTTACTTTAATAAAAGAACAGCAAATTAGTTTTGTTAAATTTAAACAAACTCGCTAATCGTGCGTAAAGCTGAAGAATTCCTCTTCTTTACCGCGCTAGCGTGGTAAAGAAGAGGAATTCTTCAGAACTATGAGACGCGTATGTGCAATGAATACAAGTACGTAAATAATCACATTCAACGCATCTAAACAGAGATATAATGTTTATATTTCGTATCAATCGTAGATAAATTTAATTTACATTGGCCAACCTGCTTGGCCCTCCCAGTTTCTTCTCGGTCACCCACTTCTTGGTCTACTTGCATCTTGCTTCCAAAATGTTAGGTTTACCTGCATGCATTATTTCGAGCTACGAGTCTTGGCTACCCCTACCGCATCTTATTCTCTCAATTATTAATCTCATTATATTTCCATGATTTAAAAATTTGTCAACTTTCTTATTACTTAGGAAGCTTCAAACTTTCGGCTCTTTTAGATCTTCAATAATTCCTCTAATTATTTTTTTTCGAAGTCTCTATGCGTCGTTTGACAGGAATGACCTCGTATCAGCGCTGTAAATAATATACAGGGTGGTCCAAAAGTCTCCCCCCCCCCTCTTAACTTTTGAACGGTTTAAGATAAATTAATGAAACTTGGGGGATCTCTACCATGCAAAGGGAAGTTTGTTTTCATTCGATCACCCACTAGGGGCAACCACCCACTTTGCGCCCAGGCCACCCAACTTAAAAAATTTCAAATTGGAGTGTATATTTTTGATAGCATATTTGGATTCTACGGTGAAAAATAATTAACTTTTACTTAAAACTATTTTTTCTATCTCCAATATTTTGCCCCCTACAGGGGGGCAAAGATAGCAAAATAACCCTTCCGAAATAGTAAATAATTAACACTTTGATCATTATAAAATCTAAACGGTTTAAAATAAAGTAATGGAACTTGGGGGATCTGTAACATGTAAAGGGAAGTGTGTAAACATCCACTCGCGTACTAGGGGCAACCCCCATTTTGCCCCCAGGTGTTGAAATCTACCATTTTTATACCTTTGCCCTCTACAGGGGGCAAAATATTGGAGATAAAAAAAAAAGTTTGAAGTAAAATATTTTTATTTTTAGCCGTAGAATCTAAATCTGCTATCAAAAATATTCATTCGTGGATAAAATTTTGAAGTTAGGTGGTCTGGGGGCAAAATGGGAGGTTGCCCCTACTGCCCGATTACATGAAAACAAACTTCTCTTTACATGGTACGGATCCTCTAAGTTTCATTAATTTATCTCTAACCGTTTAGATTTTACAACGTATTATCGATAGGGTACTTTTGCTATCTTTGCCCACCTATAGGGGGATAAATATTGGAAATAGAAAAAAAAGTTACAAGTTAAAGTTACTTATTTTTCACCGCAGCATCCAAATATGGTATCAAAAGTATACACTCCAATTTAAAATTTAGAAGTTGGGTGGCCTGGGGGCAAAGTGGGTGGTTGCCCCTAGTGGGTGATTGCATGAAAACAAACTTCCCTTTGCATGGTAGAGATCCCCCAAGTTTCATTAATTTGTCTCAAACCGTTCAAAAGTTAAGAGGGGGGGGGGGGGGGAGACTTTTGGACCACCCTGTATAAATAGTTCTAACCAAATTAAAGGACCTTAAAACGCCATCAAAGTTTCCATCAAATTTTCTCTCTACTACATTTCGTACGTAATAAAGTAATAAACCTATTACCTTTCTTTTTGTAGAAATTAAATTAAAAGAAGATGAACGAAAAGTTAACTTATTCTATTGAAATGCATTGGAAGATAGCCGTTAATAACTTTATCTTCGATTGATACTGATGATGAAATATATACATTATATCTCTGTTTAGATGAGTAGAAAGTGATTATTAGGTAGTTGTATTCATTGCGCATGCGCGTCTCATAGTTCTGAATAATTCCTCTTCTTTACCACGCTAGCGCGGTAAAGAAGAGGAATTCTTCAGCTTTACTCACGATTAGCGAGTTTGTTTACATTTAACAAAACTAATTTGCTGTTCTTTTATTAAAGTAACTGATAATATCGAGTTTTTTAGTGAAAAACAATGAGTGAATCAAGTGACTTTGACGAAAATGTGGAGAATAATATTCCTCCAGAAATAATTAATTCGGCAATAAATACCACTTAAGATTAATGCCATCTTTATCAAGAGAGAGATACGAACTTACATACAGCAAGTTTATTTTATTCTCTATTTATTATTTAAATCTAACAATCGTAAATAAAGTACGGTACGCAACTCGTGCGAGAACGGCATTTTGCATTGCTCGTGTGGTTTTACTACCCTCGCTGTCGCTCGGGTGGAAACTCCACACTCGCATGCAAAATACTACTTTCCGCACTCGACGCGTAATGTACTATTACTGACAACAATACCGCAAGTAATCAATATTGAATCAAATGAAACTTGTTCACAACCACACAGCAATTAACCAAATCCAAGTTTCAATCAAACTTTCTCTCTACCTATATTTCCTACATAATAAAGTAATAAACCTATTACTTATCTTTTTGCAGAAAATAAATGAAAAGAATATGAACGCCAAGTTAATATATTCTATAGAAATTCATTGGAAGATTAAAGTTAATAACTAAATACTGCAAGTAATCAATATTAAATCAAATAAAACTTGTTCTAAACCACACAACTGATGAGTTGATGGTGAAAATGAACTGATCGTAGTGTTATATTATTAAGAAAGCATGACTCCGAAATAAATAAAGTAGAAAGACTCAATACATAAACCTTACTTTATAATGAGGATTGATAATTATAAAACATTGTATTAACAAATAAGGGAATTAATTGAACAAACATAAACAAATTTTCCTCTCGGCTAAGGCGATTACAACACAGGCTTACATCAATAGAGGGTTTAAATGCTTTAATTGGTATACGAAGTTTCCTTTCTAGGTAATCTTTAATTATAAGTCGCTTCTTCAACCTTATTACAAAGGGCAATTATAAATATATATTTCAAAGAATTCATTTGAGCACTAATTAGGTATATAACAAAGAAAATGTTTCAATTAAATACTCTTAGAATTGATATTGTGATATAGGCTTCCCATATTAGATTACATATTGACCGATCAACCAAGGCGGATCTTGTGATTTTGAAACCCCTCATATCAAGTGGTTATAAATAAAAAATATAGGTTACAAAGATGCGCGCGCAGCCAGTCAAAGTGAATCTGAAACTGAAGTTGTTGTTAAAATATAAAATATATTTTTGGTTTGATAAACTACAACTCTAAAAGTGTTGTTCATATCCGCCAGGTTATGTTGTGTTACATCGAAAAGTCGAAATCTAAACCGAATATGGCGACATTATTGTTTATATTTTTGTTTTCAGACTGCTGAAATAACTTTTATTGGACTTAACCTGTGTGTTTAATCGCATAATATATTTTTTCCGTGGTAGGCTGTGAAATAGTAACTTTAGAGCCTAAAAAACATAGCTAAAATCCATTTTTTCATTACGTGGACTTAATAAATCTTTTCATTACTCCTAGCTGTAAAGAAAAAATCTTTTACGTCCTAGGAACTAAAAGATTTTTATTTTCCGGAGGGTAGTTGTCAAAACTTCCGTTAGTAGCGCTATAGTCTTTGTAGAAATGCTTCTAGTACGATTAAAAACCGATAGATGTCAATGCGTTTTATTTATCTTTTCTTATAGTGTAACCTTTTTTTAAGGTTTCTTTTTTTAAGTCTTACGCATGTACTAATATATATTATATATTGATTAGTGATTAATATTTAATGTTTTTTCATTGTCTGCTACCTCGGAAAAAATAGCATATGCTACGCGACTGTGAAGTGTCACTCACTTCACAGCCTAGTAACATAATATACTATTATTATATTTCCATATCAATTTTAATATTGTATTGGTTTTTTCCATAATAAATAATCTTTAACCTATAAAAGGACAAACCTCTTTAACTGAGTTCTCGCCAAAACCAAATCTAAACCGCCTAAACCGCGCCCTCATGTAGAAGACGGTGAGAGAAGAAAAATGAGCCCAAGATCGAAAGGGTTGTTAAGGTTTTTTTTGCCTTGGTTGTCTTATAACTAAAGAAGTACAGATGCAGAAAAATTAAACCGTTTACCAAGGATAAACAAAAACATGGGACGGGTGGCTCAGTGTAACAAGAAAGCGCATTCTTTGTTTACATGTCATAATCAAAAAGTGACATCTTTTAATACACAACAAATGTAAATTAAAAAAAGTAATGTTAATAATTATAATGTTTAATTTTGATAAAGTCGTCTACTATTTAGATAAGCTATTATATCTATTTGAAGACCAACAAATCAAAACGAACCTTTATTTTTATTGGAATAAATGTGGTTGGCTTAGCGATAACAAATCCATCGTCGTTGGGACACTATTCGATTGCATAAATGAAATTTATGAAACATTAATATTTAGTTTTGATAAAATTGCCAGCCTCTATTTAGATAAGCTATTACATCTATTTGAAAACCTACAAATCAAAACAAACCTTTATTTTTTTAGAATAATGTGGTTGTCTTATCAATAACAAATCATTACGAAGTAAGTCGGTGCGGACGCATCGTCGTGGAGACACTGCTCGATTATATATGTTATTTAAAAACCCACATTGTTATCAAGATGTGGTTTGGCGATTGTTTCAACTAAAGTTGACTAATAAAAATCCAATTACTTAAGTACACTAAATAAGTATGTTAGGTAACTTTCAAATGACTCAAAATTAGATTTTTGTGATAATATAAATTTTATAAAATGAAATAGAATAAAAAAAGATCATTGTGATAAACTAATCCGGGCTGAAATCCTGACGCCGGAAAGGAGGCTTACATCCCTAGAATACAACTGAAATCGTCAAAGGGTCTAGGGTTTGTGTTGCAACGCTCGCAGTTCCCAATCCGACTAGCATTGGCTGTTACTTTTCATAAGTGACAGGGACAAACTTTAGAGAAAGTCAGAGCTGACAAAAGATAAGCTTTTTTTTTACACGGGCACAGATACATAGAAGACGTACAGATACATATGTATGTTGCATTTAGTCGGGGGAAACGTTGAGGAGGTTATAGGTAATGTAAGCGAGCGTAAGCGAGCTTCTTACATTCAACGAAATACGCATCTTTTCTGTGTCTGTCTCTCTGTCTGTCTGTCAGTAACGTTTACGCGTGTGACGATAACTTGAGTAAAAGTTGACCGATTTAGTTGAAATTTGGTATAAATGATCTTCTTACTAATACTCAGGCTAAGTTCGTTGGACAGCGTGATCCGTCCAAGAGTTCGCGCGCAATGCTCGCGTAAACGTGAGCTTCAAATTTAAAATTGGAATTTCAGGACGGGGAAAAATTCTATCATCACCTACTCGATGAGACGAACATTTTTTTAAAATAAAATTTTTAAGTAAAACCAACAACGACACTGCTATGATTTAATAAAGATCGCTAAAACTATTAAAGCGGACCTTAACGTTTAAAATAGAGAAAACAACCTTTTTACCAATATCTTACGTTCTAACGTAACGATTTTAATAAAACTTCATATACATCATCTAAAGTGCAATTAAAACAAGTATGTAAAATTTCAACTTGATACAAGCAGTAGTATTTGAGTAATACTACGAGTACCCCCCCCCCCCCCCCCCCTCTACCTCACACTACCCTCTTCCACTTATCTTTAACTATGGCATTCATCATGATTAACAAATTTTAATATTCAGTATTTTATTGCAATACGCTCGCTTCAATGATAGAGCCACGCGATGCCTAGTAAATATGTATTGAATATTGAAAAAATAGATAATCATGAATCATGATGAGTTGATAGATATAGGGTACGGTAGTAGTACAGCGAAGTGGTAAGGGAACCACCCCGCATTCTTACTATTCCTCTAACCACACATCTCCTTTTCAATTATTATAAAATGTATCTCTTTGCTACAAAAAAATTACTGCATATATCAAATTGAAATTTTGCATGCCTGTTTCAATTGTGCATTAGATGGTGTATATGAAGTTTTATTAAAATCGTTACGTTAGAACGTAAGATATCGGTAAAAAGGTTGTTTTCTCTATTATAAACGTTTAGGTCCGCTTTAATAGTTTTTGCGATCTTAATTAATTCATAGCGGTGTCGCTGTTGGTTTCACTAAAAAATGTTATTTTGAAAAAATGTTCATCTCATCGAATAGATGATGATAGAATCTTTTCCCGTCTTGAAATTTCAATTTAATTTTTCAACCTCTCGTTTACGCGAGCGTTGCGCGCGAACTCTTGGACGGATCACGCTGTCCAACGAACTTAGTCTGAGTATTAGTAAGAGGAACATGTATACCAAATTTCAACTAAATCGGTCAACTTTTATTCAAGTTATCGTCACACGCGTAAACGTTACTGACAGACAGACAGACAGACAGACAAGATCTCGCTTACGCAAAAAGCCAAGACAAAGCCAAGACAGCCAAAAGCAAAGACAAAGCTCGCTTAAGCTCGCTTCAATAATGTTGCCAATTATTTATCATTTTCTTAGTTTTGTTCACATGTATAGGGCAGTGATAAAATGTTCGGGATATTTAAGCGGCGGTTCAATAGACTCTTAAAAATGTATTAGCAGTGATTTAAAAATTACAAAACAACACGATTTCTAAGCGAAAATATTGACGCGATAAAATGTTCAAGATAAATGGCAATTAAATTTTAACGCTACTAAAACTAGACTCAAATTATTATTTAATAAGCTACAATAATTTAACTCAGCCTTAATTATATATAGTATTATATACTACAATACAAAGGAAAACCAAAAAAGCTTTAAGCTATATTTTAAAATTAAGCTATTGAAGCGAGACATAATAATGTCTGTATTAGTGAGGGATATAACAAAGTACAAAGGAATAGACACAAAGCCGAAAAAGTAATTAAATAAAGTAATAAAACAGGGTGTGTTTATATCAATAGATGGACTTGTATAGCAAATTAAACCTATTTATTTCAGATTAATCAATACAAGAAACAAGGTCTACAAATTTTCAGGAGATAATTCAAGTAATCATTTATATAATCGAGTAGTGTCCCGACGACATGATTTGTTATTGTTAAGCTAAGGCAACCACGTTTATTCAAATAGAAATAAATAAGGTTTGTTTTGATTTGTTGATCTTTAAATTGATATTGAGATGATTAGTGTGACGTCACAAAAGCTTTCGAAAATTATATCAGTGTTTGTTATGTTCCTTTTTCTTATCACCTCTTATCAAACCCATGTAAAATGAATGGGAGAATTTTCTAAACTTTTTAAATAATTAATTATTAAATTATTATTGATTTATAAGAGTTTTCACCCTTTGAACATTGTTGTACCAAGTCTTTTTTAACGAGTATAACAAAGAAAACATTAAAAACTTTCGTTTCAGTTATTTAAAATGAGTATTTGTGTGAAGGGTCATATCATCGAAAAAGCTATTTGAGTTATTAATCTTTATACTTGATTTTTTGTATTTCTTGTTGCCATAAAAATTCACAGGGTGTGTTCGTGTTCCTATTGTGTGTCCGAAAATAAATTTTCCTCAAGTTTTGAAACTCAATGAAGTATACTCAGGGTACAGGACTTGTAGAAAGATAATGATACTTAATCTGCCAGGTAATAAAAGATTATTTGCTAATAATATTTTGTTACTGGTTACTTACAATGTGCATTATATTTAACCGATGTTGGAACATAAATATATACTATACAATAGATCACTGATCAGCCTAGGAAAAAGACGTTGATGACGAGACAAAGAGCAGACTGTTATTACTATTATTATTTGTGTATTTTTTTGCTATCTATATTAACGAGTATAATAATATAAGATATGAGTGCCTCGCATGTATACTTGTTTAAAATTTTGATTAAAAAACTAATTTAATACATTAATTTAATATTACTTAAGTACTCTGACATACTTTTACGAAGAATAGCTTTGTCCTCCGAAAAAAATGAAGTATAGATGAAATTTTCATAACGCTCGAGAAGGTGGAAGACATAATATACAAACTAAAATAGAAAAACGATTTAAAAAATAAACAATAAATAAGAACGGACCCGGACGGTATCACCACAATAAAACACACTCACAATAATACTTTTTTAAACCACTAGAACGGCAATTTTTAATGTTTTCTTATCTTACATTGTTAAAATAGACTTAGTATAATAACGGTCAAAGGTTGAAAAGTCTTATAAATTAATAATAATTTAATAATTAATTATTTAAAAAGTTGAGAAAATTCTCCCATTCATTTTACATGGGATTGATAACAGGTGATAAGGAAAAGGAACATAACAAACCGAATCGAATAAATTATCGAAAGCTTACGCCATCTTGTGACGTCATTACTAATCATCTCTATAGTAACTTTAAATTAATTTACTTAGTTTTATTTTTTTTCTAAATATAAAATGAAGCCCGTTGCCACGGGCCTATGGGTTCGTATATACATAATTTAACTAATCATAAGGTTTAAACATAAAATTCAAGCGCTATATTGCCGCTTTATTTAACATTTTTCATTAAACATAAATGATAATTAATTTATTATTCATTATTCATATTATACAATTGATATATTTTCCTTTCAATGGGGGACATTTAAAACTGCGAATAAATAAAGAACAGTGATGAAGTGCCAACTGTAATGATGTTGTTATTTTATCCAAGTTTCAAATTAGAAAACTTTATTGCTAGTAATATTAGGTTAGATTTATTTATACTTGCTATATGAGCACAACAACTAACTGCGAGAGGCTCGTGGATAATCGATAAATCTAGGGCGGTAGCTTGTAAAGAGAGGGCGGCAGAGTGTATTGCTATGTTTAATCATGTATCGTGGACAAACATTTACAAAGATAATAATAATTAACAAAGAGAGAGACGGTCGTCATTTATGTTCATAATTGCAAAGCTTGTTCTCTTTTGTAGTTCGTGTACTAATACAAAGGTTATAGGTTAAAATCTTTATTGCGCAATTAACATTAAAAAACATTTATTTTTGTTTATTGCTTTTATATTAAAAAGACATTGGGGTGGGACCATTTATATTAATACAAAATCTACTATAAATAAACAGGTCAAGTGTGTGCTAGTCAGCACACAGCGAGGGTCCGTAGGCCACACGGACCAGTGTTTAACTGTGAAGTGAATAAACAGTGTTTTTTTAAAATGCTAAAAAGCTTACTTTCAACCATTCTAAGGGTCTGATATTCTCAAAACACAATCTGATAAAGTATTTTTTTGCCACTGAACCGGACAACAACCATATAAATACATCGAAAAGACCATAATTTTTAAAAAACGTATTTTGTCAATAAATAATAAAATAACATTTTTATCGAAATTTCCAAAAAGTGGTATCTTTATTTTTGGTCGAAGAATGTTCAGGAATTTTTTGCACTTCACATAAGCGAGATAGAGGGGGGGGGGGGGGGGGGGGCACGTTTCACAGCCCCTTCAAACTCGCCTACGCTCGCCCTATCAAAGTTATAACCAAATAATTATATATTTTGTAATCAGCTCGACGTACCCTTTCATATGATACCCCTCACGGTGTCGAAAAAAAAAAAAAAAAAAAAAAATAACCCTTAAGTTTTTTTACCCTAATTTTTTTGAAAAATATTTTTTTTAAGTCGCTATATTTTTAAAATATGTGGGCAGGTACTAGACACATACATGCCAAATTTCAAAGTAATCGGACGAAAGGTGTAGCCGTGATAGCACGCGAGAGGACGGACGGACAGACACACGCAGGAAAATATAAGGGCCCTTGGTTTTGCCTACGGACCCTAATTAAATGGATGCTGTAGTAGTTATTTTGTGTACTGAATATTGTAGGCTACAATATGTTTCCCTCGCGAACCTCTTGTGAATTTTGTACCATGAGTACGAGGGGCTCTCGAACGTTTCAGCTCGCAGATGTATAAAGGAAACAAAAAAAAGAAACAAAAAAAGCAGCCTTTTTTTGTTCTACCGACATTCTCTCCCGCGTAGGAACTTTACGACTAACAAAAGAAACGTTCTACGGAACGTGTTTATGTCTGTTTTACACCCACCTTCAGTCGGGTAAACGATGCCCCGGGTATACGATTTTGGGAAAGAAAAGTATAGGAGACATTTGAAATTTGGACGAAACATGTAGTGGTTAGATACCATAACCGACAGTCGAAATAATTCTGTGTGATATCAGAAGTTCCTATACGAGGGAGGCTGACGATATCTAAAATTACTCATGGGACGAAATTCACAAGAAACTCTTGTTCATAAATATGTTTATCTACGATTGATACGAAATAAAAACATTATATCTCTGTTTAGATGCGTAGGAAGTGGTTATTTACGTACTTGTATTCATTGCGCATGCGCGTCTCATAGTTAACTAACTGAACAATTCCTCGCTAGCGTGGTAAAGAAGAGGAATTCTTCAGCTTTACGCACAATTAGCGAGTTTGTTTACATTTAACAACACTAATTTGCTGTTCTTTTATTAAAGTAACTGTTTATATCGAGTTTTTAGTGAAAAACAATTAATGAATCAAGTGGCTGTGACGAAAATGTAGAGAATAATATTCCTCCAGAAATAATTAATTCGGCAAAAAATTCAACTCAAGATTAATGCCATCTTAATCAAGAAAAGAGATACGAACTTACATACAGCAAGTTTATTTTTTTCTGTATTTATTATTTAAATCTAACAATCGTAGATGAAGTACGGTACGCAACTCGTGCGAAAACGGCATTTTGCATTGTTCGTGTGGTTTTACTACCCTCGCTGTCGCTCGGGTGCAAACTCCACACACGCATGCAAAATGCTACTTTCCGCACTCGACGCGTAATTTACTATTGTTGCGCATTTAATAACTGATTTATATAATGTGCATTACTTAAATAAGGTTTATTGTGCTATTTCATTATTATGTAATTAAATCTAAGTAATAACAACTTTTTGGAACGAAGTTCCTTATGGCACGTTCTGGAGCCCGGGAGTGAATCCGAAAAAACGACTAAAATCACCGTCACAAAATCACCGTCACGCAAAATCCGTCACGAAATCTACAGATGACGATAACTTGAGTAAAAGCTCACTGAGTTAGATGAAATTTGGTACACATGTTCATTTTACCAATGCCCAGGCTGAGTTCGTCGGAAAACGTTATCCGCCCAAGCATTCACACGCAACGCTCGCATAAACGTAAGCTTTGAAAGACGGGAAAAAGTGTTATTAAGGAAGCCTGTTATTTGACTTGTTTTGATTATTTTTGTTATATATGTCAAAAATGTCACTTTGTTTTGTAAATAAATAAAATATAATCATGTAAAATTTCACCCTGATACAAGCAGAAGCTGTAGAGTAGGGAAGAGATATATTTTATAATATTTTAAATTAATTGGGCGGGTAGGTAGAAAACAGTCATTACTTTTAATTTTGTCTCTTTTCTAACTCCGCCATGTATAAGTAGTTAGCAATGTATACGTACTTAGCAGTGTGATTTTAAAATTTATATTTAATGACAATGTAAGGAACTTCGGTCCTTCCTGGTGTCCCGCGACACCACACGATTTTTATATAATAAGTAAGAACATAGTATATAATAAGTGGAGCAATAGATTTGATTTACAAGTAACATTGAGTTACTTCTTCTAGGAATAATTTAAACTCTGAATTATATATATGATATATTTATATAATTATATCATCCATTTCTATTTTGTTTGTCCCCTTTAATTTTTAATACATAATTTCTTCGTTTTGTATCAATAGGGGTTTTTATACAAATTAAAAAGAATGAACTAATTCATTTTCTGTTTTTTTTTAAATTATGGTTATATTTCGTTCCTTTTTGGGACATTTTCAAACCTGTAAATAAATAAACAAAAATTAGAATTACATAAACCTTTTACTGCAATAAACATTTTCCATTTTAAAGATTTAGTTAAAAATTTAACAAACAATATATATCAAATAAATGATAATTACCTTTTGGCTAGTTTTTTTTTTTCTTTTTTTTTAAATAAAAATGCAGGAGTGCTGCAATGTGTAATAATTGTTTTTATGTAAAAAAAATCACATGTGACCTCTTGCAGCACTCCTGCATTTGTATTATTTTTTAAAACTTTACCCAAAAGGTAATTATATTTTATATATAGTTTATTAAATTTTTAACTAAATCTTTTTTTAATTCTTCAAAATGGAAAAATGTTTATTGCAGTAAAAGGTTTATGTAATTCTAATTTTTGTACATATTTATTTACAAATTTGAAAAATTCCCAAAAAAAAGGGACGAAATAACCATAATTTTAAAAAACAAAAATGAATTAGTTCATTCTTTTTAATTTTTATAAAAACCCCTATTGACACAAATCGAAGATATTATGTATTAATTATATTATATTAATAATATGTAGGAGGGAACAAAAAAGCAACTTTTTCTAAAACTTAAGTTTCACTTCAAATGCGTTAGTCTCACGTAAAAGAGCTTTGTAGGTATTATAAACATCCAATTATTATGCGGCAGAGGAATTGCCGATAAAAAAAATCCACATTGAACACGAAAACTTAAAAAAAATTTCCTAGGGCCAGTTAATCAGATCAAATTGCTATTGTTATTGTTTCTACTGCCAGCAGATCTCAATTTTTTTAATATTTATAGTAATAGCAGAAATATAGCTTTATATGGGGCACGCAAAATGCTTAATGCTTTTCGACAAAATAACGGGGAAAGTTAAACAATTACCATAAGTGTTATATATTTTTGTAATCTATTCCTTAATACCTTTCATTTGATGCCCCATTCAAAATTAAAAAAAAAAAAAAAAAAAAATGTCGCGTTACATGAATTATCTGCCATTTTTTATTTGTTTCAAAGTTCCATTTTTATATCTTTTTCGATTCAAAATTTATCGGAACTGTACAGAGTTACAGACAGACACAGAAATAAAAATTTATTATAAAAGGAAACCAAAAATAGGGTATCAAACAAGATTAAATTGATTGGCATAAAACAAATATATTAGAGAGTGAGGAAAAATAAGAGATGATTAATCAAAATAATAATAATAATAATAATAATAATACAGTTATAAGGGAGAAAAAGAACAATTTTAACCCCTTAAGCAGTTTTAGAAATAATTATTCAATTACTAAGCTATAAGCTCAAAAGGCAAGAAAGCTTAATATTATCTACCTTGGTTTTTTCCTTGTGGAATATTTATAGAAAAAACGATATGGACCTCAAAATCGGGTCAAAAAATATTATGGACCAAAAAAATCTAACAATTGCTTAGGTATATATGTATTAAAATGTTGATAATCAATAAAAGTTTTTGATAAATTTAAATTATTCTGCATACAATTTATACAATGTATACAATTTTCTGTACATAAACTGATCGTTCTGCGTAATGTTGAAAGAATGCCTTTAATGATTTACGGTATTCTTTAAGATAGTGAGGGTTGTAATTAGCAATCTAGAAACAAAGCTGCGCCAAATCAGGCAGTGCATATTTGCTCCACGTAACGATTACTATTATCTTAATACCTAGATCTTAACTGAGAGCAATTAAAGCAAAACCATTTAAAGAGAAGACATCAAAATTGTTATCTCCAAGTTTATATGTAAATCTTAGTTGCTACTTCCGTACACCAATCATTTGTTTAATAATTATATCAAAATTAACTCACAATTCAAATTAAATATTGAGACGAATTAAAATATTTTATAATAGAAAGCCGGGCTCAAGTTTATTTTAGTTCCGAAAAAAATACCCCTTCCTTTGAATCTATAATACCTACTAAGAAAAAAACCTTTATTCGGTATAAGAAGCCCCGCAAAATGTTAATATTTTATGTGTTTGAAGCATTATCGTATACTTTATTAAACCTAAATAGTTGTAACATCAAACCACTTGTGTTTTATTAAGTTAATAATTTATTTGTTGCTTTTCTACGCTCTTTTACGAATTGATTATTCATTTATACGGTTAATTTATAAGAGTTTAAGAGCATATAGCTGACACTACGATGTTTTTTTTTTCAAAACAAAATTTTAAAGAAATCAAATCGAAATAGACAGAATGGAATAATGTAAAATGCTCAAATCTATCTACCAAGATTATAAAAAACTCCTAAACAATTTAACTAATAAAAAAATACATAACTAATAACCAAAAACCTTTTTTTAGTATAAATAGTTGTCATTTCGGTAAAATATATGGATTAGTTAAAACACATAAACCATAAAATCCATTGAGACCAATTATAAACAGCATCAATTCACCGATAGAAAAAATGCCTCAATTTTTAAGCCCATCTTTAGATCATTTAAATAACAAAAATTAATTTGATATTAAGAATAGTTTTGAGTTCAAATATTTTATCACTAATGTAAAACTAGAATCCAAATAGAAGTTGGTATCGTTTGATATTAGTTCAATATTCACTAACATTCCACTCGATGATCTGTATAAAATTTTTAAAAAATCATGGAATCTCGTAGAACCATATACGTCAATAAAATGCAAAAATTCCTGTTTAGAATGTCTTAAGTTTTGTTGTAATAATATTTTCACATATTCTAATAACTTATACAGACAATTAAATGGTGTACCAATAGGAGGAAGACTTTCAGTAAATTTTAGTGGTATATACATAAATCATCTATTAACAACAGTGCTTAAGAAATTAAAGATATAACCTAAAGTTTTCAAAAAGTATATAGACGATTGTTTTTTATTAATTAAAGAAAATTACATAGATACATTACAAGCAGAATTAAATAGTTTTCATAAAAATATTAAGTTTCCGTAGAAGGAGAAGTAGACAACCGGTTAGAATTCTTGGATATGTCTATTATAAGATCATTCATATTAAATGGTTAGACAAATAGAAATTAAAGTAAACAGGTTATTAAATTATGCATCACACTCCTCATACTACCAGAGAGTCAAATCCGCTAAAAATTTAATTTATCGAGCAATTAGACTGACTCATAAAAAATCTCTTGAAAGAAATTAAAACTATAATCTATAATAAATTAATTAAACATTTTTATCCTAAGAATCTGATAAGGAAATTATGGTTTAGTAGAATAAACTTTGATTAGGAATTAGTGCAAAGTAGAAATCAACAAAATAAAAATAAAAATACGAAATTTCCAGGACTGACATATATTAAAGGGTAATCAGAGGGAGTATCTAAAATGTTCAATGGAATGGAGTGTAATTTGTCATTTTGTCACAAACCTAAAAAAAGGTAGGAAATAGTTATTTTTCAAAATTAAAAAATAATTTAGATTTTGGAGACAAAATGGGAATAATTTATCAGGTCCCTTGTTCATCTTGCTCAGCAGTATATACGAGAAACACGACAAACCTGGAGAAACAGACGACAACAGCATGAAGGAAATGTAAGAGCAAAGGACAATAAAACGGCACTTGCAGCTCATTCTATAGAAACAGATCACCAATTCAATTTCGACAACGCTAAGATACATAATGAAACAAATAATAAAAAAAAGCTAACATTAGAAGTGTTACACATTTATAAAATAATAATAGTATTAATTACAAGAAAGATTGTAGAGAGTTAAATCGGGGCGTCCCGTATTGATTGATAAACTTGCACCAAAAAACAAAATATAACCGAGCCAAAACACGCACCAAAAAATGTTTTTTTAAATTTTTAACTTTCGAATAAAACACCAAATTTATTTATTAAGCACCACAAATGTATTGTTATGATGTATTGTTAGAATTTTAAATTGTTTAATATATGAACAAAAAAAAAGAATTATGTAGGAATAATTTAAATATTTTATTTTTAAAAAAATAGGTCAAGTGTGTGCTAGTCAGCACACAGCGAGGGTCCGTAGGCCACACTGTATAGTTTAAGTAGTACCCTATTGATGGTGTTTTTTAAAATGCTATAAAGCTTACTTTGAACTATCCTATGGGTCTGATATTCTCAAAACACATAAACAAACTTCTGATAAAGTATTTTTTTGCCACAGAACCGGACTACAACCATATAAATACATCGAAAAGACCAAAGTTATAAAAAACGTATTTTGTCAATAAAAAATAAAATAATATTTTTTTCGAAATTTCCAAAAAGTGGTATCTTTACTTTTGGTCGAAGAATGTTCAGGAATTTTTTCAGATTTTTTGCATTTCACATAAGCGAGATAGAAGGGGGGGACACGTTTCACAGCCGCTTCAAACTCGCCTACGCACGCCCTATCAAAGTTATAACCAAAGAATTATATATTTTTGTAATCAGCTCGACGTACCCTTTTATATGATACCCCTCACGGTGTCGAAAAAACATAAAAAAAATTTAACCCTTAAGTTTTTTTACCCTAATGTTTTTGAAAAAAAAATTTTTTAAGTCGCTATATTTTTAAAATATGTGGGTAGGTACAAGACACATATATGCAAAATTTCAAAGTGATCGGACGAAAGGTGTAGCCGTGAGAGCACGCGAGAGGACGGACGGACAGACACACGCAGAAAAATAGAAGGGTCCTTGGTTTTGCCTACGGACCCTAAAAAGAATACAATATGACGCAGTCAGTAGGAAATTTGAACCTGGGTTTTGTCAAGATAAGATGTAATTGATAACCAAACATTTTGTTACTGTGATAGAAATAGTCTGTGATAAAATACATGGTTTTTCGTTTTTTATCTTGTTAATTAAGTTATTTGTAAATTTTGTTATCTTTGTTAATTGCTTTACAGGTATGTAAGGGGAGAACCAGTTTAAGTTTTTAAATATATATTTTATTGCTTACCGAAGGTAACGGAAGCATTGTGTTCACTTTTGAGAACGAAATACTTTTATGTCTCCGATTTTAAAAATTCCAAGACAGAAATCCGTTTTAGACATCAGGGAACATTTTTGGTCTCGTGTCTGTCTGTCTGTCGGTCTGTGTGTCCGAATTATGAAACGTGTGACGATAACTTGAGTAAATGACAACCGATTTTGATGACATTTGGTAGACATGTTCATTTTACCAATGCCCAGGACGAGTTCGTTGGACAACGTTATCCGTCCAAGCATTCACGAGCAACGCTTGCGTAAACGTGAACTTCAAATTTAAAATTGGAATTTTAGGTCGGGAAAAAAATCTTACTTCATCTATTCAATGAGACAAACATTTTTTTTTTCAAATACAATTTTTTAGTAAAACCAACAGCGACACCGCTATGAAGTGTTAAAGATCGCTAAAACTATTAATTGTTTTTACACAATAAAGTAATATAACAATAATTTTAATGTTAATACAACAATAAGTACATGATAGGATGCGAGGAAGCTATGTGCCTCACTAATTGGCAGTCGATTTATTTATTTAATTTTTTTTTTTTTTTTCAATTAAATACAATCACTCATTTGAATGACAAATTACCGTAGGTAATGAGTTTAACTAAAAGTTGAGAAGTTTTAATTTTTACATGGATTTGTTTATTGTATTATTTAATCAGGAACCGCAAAATTTAATATTGTTATAAATGTAAGTTATAACGTTGTTCAGCTACGTGACAGAATAGTAAAACTTTGTATTCAATTATGTTATAGGCTTGAAGATGACCTAAGAGAAGGTCGAAATATAGATTGAACAAGTTAATAATTTATTATCCTTGTTGACTATTTTAAAACCACATTCGTTCAAATTAATAAAATGGGATCACTGTAGTAGTATTAGTAAGGTCCTAGCACTAGTACTAGACGGGTCGGACGAACCACTTGTTCGAACCTAGCAATTAGGCCATCACTTAGGCCCTTTTTACAATACCCGTGGTAGAGAGTTCCAGACACCTAACACATCATACCTCTGTACATTGTACCGCCGAAGAGAGTATGACCAATAATGAGCCATATAAATCAGAGCGTCACGGCGAGGAATCGAACCCACGATTTCGTACCACTCATGATTCAGTGATGGCCGACCAGAAGTGGTAATTTAACCTACACGGCCACGATGGCTCTCTATGGGATCACTGTAGTCAGAATAGAAATCAAATCCTATTGTAAGTCACTAGAAGAATCGTCTTATTAGGGTCCGTAGGCAAAACCAAGGACCCTTATATTTTTTGTGTCTGTCCGTCCGTCCTGTCGCCTGCTCTCACGGCTAAAAAAACTTAAGGGTTAACATTTTTTTATTTTTTATTCGACACCGTGAGGGGTATCATATGAAAGGGTACGTCGAGCTTATTACAAAAATATATAATTCGTTGGTTATAACTTTGATAGGGCGAGCGTAGGCAAGTTTGAAGTGGGTGTGAAACGTGTCCCCCCCCCCCCCTCTATCTCACTTATGTGAAGTGCAAAAAATCTGAAAAAATCCTGAACATTCTTCGACCAAAAGTAAAGATACCACTTTTTGGAAATATCGAAAAAAAATATTATTTTATTTTTTATTGACAAAATAAGTTTTTTATAACTTTGGTCTTTTCTATGTATTTATATGGTTGTAGTCCGGTTCAGTGGCAAAAAAAATACTTTATCAGAAGTTTGTTTATGTGTCTTGAGAATATCAGACCCATAGGATAGTTCAAAGTAAGCATTTTAGCATTTTAAAAAAACACCATCAATAGGGTACTACTTAAACTATACAGTGTGGCCTAAGGACCCTCGTTGTGTGCTGACTAGCACACACTTGATCTGTTTATTTTATTTTATTGATATTTCATTCAAAGATATTAATCCAAAAAAAACTGTTTTCGCCTATATAAAAGACATAAGTCATATGGCCATGACAGAAGTCACATCATTCGTCTACCCATTTAATCATGAAAGTGGAGCATGTTTCACTATTGAGTAAGAAATGTGTTCCTAGAAGGGCACCTAAATGCACAAACATTTTTTAATGTCTTATTCCAAGGCACAAGTACATCGAACCTTATGAATTACACAACGTATTTACCTTCAATTAACTAATTAAAAAAAATATATAACAAAAATACTAATTTTCTCCATTTCATGGGAAAACATTGAATCAAACATATGTTTTTGAGTAGTATTGAATCCAAATATCAACATTTCAAGGTTTTCAATGAAGTTGAGAAAATCAGAATACATTTATCAAATTGATATAGTAGATGGATCTTAAGGTTTGAAATTATGAAACATTAATACATTTTTATTACCACTTGGTCCACCAGGAGCTCTGATATCATTTTATATAAAATTTAGAAAATATATAGAGTACTGAAGTTAACTTCAGTTGTCAAAATATTGTACTATAAATGAAAACTTATCGACGTCCTGTTAAATCCTAACTTCCTGGCACGATATTTAAAAGCATCACATTTTTCACGAAGAAAATGTTTTCTGTCCCCCAGAGGTAAAACATATCCATGTTAATAATCCTAATTTTATTTTGATAAAAATTAACAATTAGAAGGCTTCTGCGAACCTGTAACCCTAAACCAAATCCCTATTCCTCATTCCAGTACAGTACGCTACCTTGGGTTATACCTTGATCGACGTTTAACCTGGGCACACCACATGAAACTCAAAAGACAAGAAACTAACCGACGATATAAACTTTTACACCGGCTCTTACATTACAAATCACAACTCAGTACACATAACAAACTTCTCATATATAACACTATAATAAAACCCATATGGACATATGGCATCGAATTATGGGGTTGTACCAAGCGCTCTAACTCCTACCCTATCCAATCCCTTCAGTCTAAAATCCTCAGAAAAATAACTAATGCTCCCTTTTTTGTCTCCAATCTCATCCTTCATAACGACCTAAATGTACCCTTTGTTTCTGACCAAGCCACCTCCAGGTATCAATCCTTTCACGAATCCCATCACCCTAATCCTTTAGTCCAAAACCTCTCCTCTAATTCCATTCCCGGAAATCCTCCACGACGACTGAAAAGGCAGTGGCCACGAGATTTATTAAATTAAAATTTAGATACAATATTGTACTCATGTTATTAATTGTAAGTGCTGTCACTGGACAGTTTCTCACATCACGATTACCATGCCATTTGAATCAGGAACATCATTATTACTTATAACAATATATTATTGTAGGTGTAATATACGAATAAACGAAAAAAAAAAAAAAAAGTTAAAAAAGGACTACATATATATATATATATATATATATATATATATATATATATATATATATATATATATATATATATATATATATATATATATATATATATATATATATATATATATATATATATATATATATATATATATATATATATATATATATATATATATATATATATATATATATATATAGGCAAGTAATATTAAAATATTATTTGAGCATGTTCTAAAGTTTTTTGTTTTTTTATTTTATTCACACTCATAGTTGTAGGTTCTAAAGTCAATTAGCTAGTGAATAGTATTAAACGATTACTTAGTTTCAATTAATTCTGCAAGTCAATCTTGCTCGGTTACATAGAATGAGATCCCTCAATGCTATCAAGGCTCGAGCAGTCCAAGGGAGTTAGAAATGGAATCCAAAAAGCCGGATATTCAACAACCCTTGATTTCTAAAGGGAAGACAAATGTTTAGCTATCTAACGGAATAGAAACCACTAAGGGGTTTGAGGGTATTGCGAGAGTCCATCCTAGTGTACACAGATGACGATCACTTTAATTGTCATGTTTCAGTGTAAATGGAAACGCAATTTCATCTATAATTGGTTAGAACTGGGATTCATTTGGACATTTGACTCGTAGTTTCCTCTAATCTTCACCCTTTCAGGTTAAAACTTGGCTTTCACGATAAATATAAACCCACTAGGGAACAGAGCTTTCCAGGTGTTTCTATATTGTTGTAGCGTTGAGTAACATGGGATGCAGCTTTATCTAGCACATAACACCGACTAAGTTTTATTCACACACATCAGTCACGTCATTGTTAAGTCACCGTTCTAAATCAGAACCATCACCGTCAAGTGTCAGTCAAAATCTTGGGTCTATTCACAAACATCAGTCACGTCATAGTTCAGTCACCGTACCAAATTAGAACCGTCGCCGTTCAGTGTCAGTAAACATCATGGCTCTATTCACATCTATCTGTCAGTTCATACCTACATTTTTGTGATAGTGTTATCGGAAAAGGAATTGGCTGTCATTGTATTGAAGAATAATTATTTAATGAGGCCATTATCTAATAATGTACTAAGTTTCAGCTCGATTGGAGGACTGGAAAAGGGTTAATTAGCCCTCCAAAGATTTTGACAACAGCGTCCAGTCAGCCACACAAAAACAAACAAAATCGAAACTAATAAAAAGGATTTAATTAGTACCCATATATTTCACATTGGAAAAATCATACTGTACTAGATTTATAAGTACACATTCGTTTAATTTTTAATGACCCATTTTTAAAACGAACAAACACACGGAAAACGTCAGGCAAAACCAAAATATCGTTGAAGAGAAATGAGATTTTGACGGTGCGCCGTTCCGAATTCAAACCGCCGCGGCACCTGATCAGTGTAGATAGTGCCAATTAACGTTCAAGAAATAATATTTTTTGTGACGGATACATCTCGAAAATGACGGTCACGGAGACGCGACGTGACTGATGTGTGTGAATAGACCTTTAGGTATTCACACGAACCCCTAAAACCCTCCTGTAAACCCCTTTAAACCCTACTTCACTCTTCCCTCTCCTCCTAAAATGAAAGCATATTTTTAAATTTGTAAATGATCAATGTACTGATGAAGAAGGACAACAGTGGTCGAAAAGGTCTGTATTACATATTAACTATTACGGTTCTGTGTCAGTAATAAAATAAATGTTACTGTTTTGTTTTATTCGCTATAAGTAATTACCATAACCTTGTTTACCGTAATCTAGGTAAGTCTACTAGTGTAATAAATAAGTTAGGTTAGTCTAGGGTAAATTTAATAATAGTTTCACCTTAAATTATGAAACATATACACATAATAATCATTATTTTGTAGACATAAAGTAAGGAACAAACTTATAAATACACATTATTTGAAAACCCAAGAGGTAAAACATTGATAGCTAACATACCTAATTCGCTATTCGCCTGGGAAAGTTCTGAACCACGAACAGAACCGCTTTAGTCCAAGCCGAGAACCTGTAATCATTTATTAAATCAAGTGAAAGAAACAATAAGAATAGCAATATGATCTAATTAAGTGGCCCTAGGAATAGTATATTATGTTACTAGGCTGTGAAGTGAGTTTTTTCTTTACCGCGGCAATTACATTTACTGTCGAGCGAAGCGAGACAGTAAATATTGCCAAGGTAAAGAAAAAACACTTCACAGTCGCGTAGCATATGCTATTTTTTCCGAGGTAGCAGACAATGAAAAAACATTAAATATTAATCACTAATCAATATATAATAATAACAAATATTAGTACATACTTAAGACTTAAAAAAAGAAACCTTAAAAAGAGGTCACACTATAAGAAAAGATAAATAAAACGCATTGACATCTAGCGGATTTTTATCGTACTAGAAGCATTTCTACAAAGACTGCAGCACTACTAACGGAAGTTTTGACAACTACCCGCCGGAAAATAATAATCTTTTAGTTCCTAGGACGTAAAAGATTTTTTCTTTACAGCTAGGAGTAATGAAAAGATTTTATAAGTCCACGTAATGAAAAAATGGATTTTAGCTATGTTTTTTAGGCTCTAAAGTTACTATTTCACAGCCTACCACGGAAAAAATTGATTTTTTTTTAAGTTTTCATGTTCAATGTGGATTTTTTTCTAAAGGCAGTTCCTCTGCCGCATAATAATTTCATGTTTATCATACCAACAAAGCTCTTTTCACGTGATGCTTCACGCACAACCATTTAAAAAAAAAAAAAAATAATAATATCCTTAAAATTCTATTATTCTATTTCATTTATTTCAAAACATCCTACAACAAAGAAATAATCAAAAGCTCAATGTTGCGATATTTCGACTTATGCTTTGGCGGTATTGATTCTTATGTTTACGACCCAAAAGTAAGGATTTGATATATGTAGATCAGGTTTAATAGATTTTCCATTTACCTTTCTATAATCTATATATATAAAACTAAGAGTGACAGTGACTGACTGATCAAAAATTCTCCTACTTCCCATTGACATAGAGATTTGAAATTTGGTACATAGATAGAGTGTACCATAAATAGAAAAGTGCGGCCATTTTGAGTAAATAGATATATAAATTTATTTACTTATGTATATATTTTTTTTAACGGCTCGCAAAATACAAGGCAAGTATTATATCATTTAACATAGATTATTAAATTTATTAATATGATATATAATTGTGACATTTTATTGTTACAGGAATTGGAACTGAGGATTGATTCCCAAAAGCAAACAATCCAAGCACGGGATGAAAGCATCAAAAAACTACTTGAGATGCTTCAAAACAAAGGTGTCGGTGAGTTAAATAATAATATGTTCATGTATCATTTTTTGTAGATCCATTGTGTTGAGATAACCGTATTATTTTATATTTTGGAAAATATCAATTATTATTTTAATTTCATCCATTCATTCCATACAATTGGTCTACGATGATACGGAAACAACATTTTTTTTTGCATTTCATTTGTTTTTCCGATAGTAATAGTTTCATTCCGAGGGATCTTTTAATTATTATTTCTACTAAATTATTAAATAGGATATCCAATGATAATTTACATTAAAAATTAATTCGATAAACGAAAAAAACCTAGATTTTAATGACATATATTTTATAATATATAAATCATAATATATTCTTTATGTAATAATATTCTTTTGCGATAAATTAGCAGAATCAGAAGCATTCTGTTGTTTTGATGGCGTTCAAAACATATTTGCACTTAAATGGAATCTTTAAAATTTCTTGCTAAAACGCCAAATATAAAATGGATCGGTTGAAGTAAATGGATCTACCAGCAAAATACTGTATCTATATATTTTAAATATCTCTATCCTTCTGGGGGATAACAAATCTCGCATTTTTCCAAAATAATTTGAATCTATTAAAGTAAACTCTTTTGCATAAATAAAAATTAAAATAATAATCAATCACATAATTTAAAATATTTTTTTTTTAATACAAATCCTAATATTTTTAAAAGCCTTACTCATTTAACATTATTATTATTATTATTTTTTTTTTTTTTTAATATTTCCAAATTATTAATTGATCAAAAAAAAAAACACCTAAATTTCTTAGTAAAATCATTATTTAAAAAAAAAAAAAAAAAAAAAAAAAAAAAAACTTTTAACGTCTATAATTTTCTATTTTAACATTTTTTAATTGGATAAAAATAAATAACTATATTTTACAAGATAACTATTCGGTTCGTTTGTGATCATTGTAGACACATAATAATCGTGAAAATTATAAATAATATCTTGCGTGTTCGCTGTGTAGATTTAATATTTGCTAATTACTCGTATTAGAAGATCAAATACCAATTTTTCCATAAGATAACTATTCGGTTCCGTTGTGATCATTGTAGACTCATCATAAATCCCAAAAATGATAATAAATATCAAGTGTTGTCGCTGTGTAGATTTAATATTTGCTAATTACTCGTATTTGTAGACCAAATTATAAAGTAATGTAATTTTTCATTAATTTTCTTTTGTCTCTAATAAGCAAATTAAGACGAGATCTGTATTAGTTATAATTATATAAATATATAAATAATTAGATGTAGATATAGTAGAACCTGGATAAGCGAAATATATATATATATATTTTTAAAAAAAACACAAACAAGAATAAATATATATATCTTGAATTTCAATTTATAGAAGTGTCTCTTCAACCCAAATTCTTCCTTTAGACAAAAAAAATCGGTGACAAAACAACTGACAAAAGACTAGCTCCGACCATAAAGTCAAACATATGGCAAAAATAGTATTCCTTTAAAAGAAAATATATAAGAAGAATAAGTATAAATTTAATAAAAATACAATTTTTTTTTTTAAATACCATTTATGTTCAATTTTATATTCTCTTCAAAATAAAATACGATTTTTAGAGTTTCGTTGGTAAAATCAACAAAAGAAACCATTATAGTTTCGTTCCAATGTCTGTCTGTCTGTCACTCTGTACGGTTCCAATAACTTTTGAATCAAAAGAGAGCTACAAACATGAAACTTTGACGCGTACACAGGAACACTCAAAATTATCAGCTGTTCAAATCTAAAATGGTGGATAATTCATGTCACGTGTTTTTTTTAGTTTTGAGTCGGGTATCAAATGAAAGGTATTGAACAGTAGATTGCAAAAATATTTATTATAACACTTGTGGAAAGTGGTTAATTCTTCATGCCATTTTGTCAAAAAAATCAACATTATGCGTGCCCCCCCCCCCCCCCCCCCTTATACTAACTAATTTCATGTTGACAATACCAACGAAACCTTTTTTACGTGAGACTTCTCGCACAAGCATTTTATTAAGCTTGAATCTCTATAATATGCCAGCAGAACTGGTAGATGAATGGAGAATCAATCATGGTTTGGTACAGGGGGATTGTTGTAGGGTTGGGACATCGATGTCGATGTATCGGACTTTAAAAAATCGATGTTCAACATCGATGTTGATCTTTCGATGTATCGGACAACATCGATGTTTACCTGAAACATCGAAAAGACCGATGTTATCGATCCATCGCAGCCTAAAAAATGGACGACAACGAAAATCGGGGACGAAAAAGGAGAGATTTTTTGAAAGTGGTGACCTTTATTTTTTTTTTTTTGCTCTTCAGCTTGGAGGGCCGATGTCGATGTAACGAAAACATCGATGTTTTCTTTCGATGTCGATGTATCGAAAACATCGATGTTTTCTTTCGATGTCGATGTATCGAAAACATCGATGTTTTCTTTCGATGTCGATGTATCGAAAACATCGATGTTTGCCTATCGATGTCCCAACCCTAGATTGTTGTAACTACGGCAAGGGGTACCAAGCGACATGATATAGCCTAATGGGTAGCTAATTCAGTGAAGTGGCGACTATCCTATACAGCTGATCGAACGACATTAGTTGACTATTTTCAGATTTCTATACATATTGGGGTAAATTAGACAACCAAATTCCATTTAAAGAGGACAATGGAGTCGTCCTTTAACAAACACATAAGGTTGTGGAAGAGAGTAACATTTTCTTAATCCAGTATTTCTTACATATTCAGGTTCGACTATATATATATGATATTATTAATTCTAAGTAGATTTCTACCCAATTTCAAAGTTAATCATTTTAATACCTAAAAATGCTTAATGATCGCTGCTTTCCTTCTTAACCATTTATGTAGATACATTTACTTCCCCGTACCAGAAATGTAGAAAAGTTAATTAAATTGTAGTAAAACGTAACGATATATTTTAACTTATAATGTAAATGAGGGACAAAAATTACCTCTTAAAATACCTTAAAAAAATAAAACTTAAGAAGTCACATGAAATCAAGATAAAGGGTCTAAAAATGAACAATTTGCTTTGATTATACGAGTTCACCGTCCATAAAAGACGAGTAATATTAACAATTTTGATTATATGCATTCATATAATGATCAAATTCATCAAAGGCTGAATAAATGAAACCGTTTGAAGAGTGTTTGAAGAGTTGCATGCTTTAATAATCTCTAGTCAAATGCAAATTGTACAAAGGCATAGATGGTAAAAACTTCTTGTTATCCCCATAAGGGGCACATATATATCATAAACACAGACCCAGATCATTTTTATTGACAGCTTACCATACAAGGAAACTTCAGCGTAGCCCTCCATCGTTAATGCTACAACTATGCAAAAGTATACATAATTAATTATACTTTTCTTCTGCTTCCATATTTTTTTAAAACAAATTATATTTATCAAGGATATCCTATATTTTCTATAAATTTATTTTTTGATAAAAAAAAAACCAATATTTTAATTTATAAAAAAATATAAAAATGATATCATTCGACTACATATCGATGGAAAAGGTCCCTTGTTTTTTAATGAATTTTAAAAATGTATTAATTTTTTTCTGGCAATATGACATAAACTTTACAGAGTTCGAGAGAAACAAATGAATTAGAGTAAGCAGCAACGAATTCAATAAGTTTCATTAAGAAATTATTTATGATCGATTAAAACAGAGCGATGCATGATTACAAAAAGTAAATAGTATTGTAGACATTAGTTAAATGCAATATGTATTATTTACTAGAATATATGTGTATCAAATAAAGCTTAAAAGAATTTAATAAGTAGTTTAAAATAATGTGAAAGAATTAGAAATGTATTATAATAATACAAGTTCTTCGTATCTCCGGTGAAATCCATGTTAGGAAGGATTTGAAGTCTAACGTTTCGCATCCACTACTGGAAGCATCTTCTGAAGTGAAGTGCATCTTGATGTTAACTCGAAGCAATCTTGTTTCTTCGAGTTAACATCACGATGCACTACAATTCCAGTAGTGGTAGCGAAATGTCGGACTTCAAACCGTTGGTAACATGCATTTTGCAACTGAAATCGAAGATATTTAAGACGATACAACCCGCGGTTGTACGATAAAGCCTACGCACTAAGTTAAGTTGTAATAGTTTCTTTTGGATTTTCATTAAGTGTTCAAAGTAACGTCTTACTTTACGTTATCCTTAGCTGAAGCTCTAACTTTAATGATAGATTTTTCCTTGGCTAACCAAGCATAGAAGAAAAGTTAAAATGTATGCACTAAGTTATATTGTAATAGTTTCTTTTGGATTTTCATATTAAGTGTTCAAAGTAACGTCTTAATTTGCGTTATCCTTAGCTGAACCTCAAATTTTAATGCTGGATTTTTCCTTGGCTAACCAAGCATAGAAGAAAAGTTAAAATGTACGCACTAAGTTATATTTTAATAGTTTCTTTTGGATTTTCATTAAGTGTTCAAAGTAACGTCTTACTTTACGTTATCCTTTGCTGAAGCTCAAATTTTAATGCAGGATTTTTTTTCAAATTTTAATGCAGAAGATAGATTTTTCCTTGGCTAACCAAGCATAGAAGAAAAGTTAAAATGTATGCACTATGTTATATTGTAATAGTTTCTTTTGGATTTTCATTAAGTGTTCAAAGTAACGTCTTACTTTACGTTATCCTTTGCTGAAGCTCAAATTTTAATGCAGGATTTTTTTTCAAATTTTAATGCAGAAGATAGATTTTTCCTTGGCTAACCAAGCATAGAAGAAAAGTTAAAATGTATGCACTAAGTTATATTTTAATAGTTTCTTTTGGATTTTCATTAAGTGTTCAAAGTAACGTCTTACTTTGCGTTATCCTTAGCTGAAGCTCAAATTTTAATGCTGGATTTTTCCTTGGCAAACCAAGCATAGAAGAAAAGTTAAAATGTACGCACTAAGTTATATTATAATAGTTTCTTTTGGATTTTCATTAAGTGTTCAAAGTAACGTCTTACTTTGCGTTATCCTTAGCTGAAGCTCAAATTTTAATGCAGGATTTTTTCCTTCGCTAACCAAGCATAGAAGACAAGTTAAAATGTATTCCTTTCTTCCGGCGAATACCAGTAACATTCTAAACGTGTCATTGAGAGTAAAGGGACTAAACAATATATGAATTTAAACTCTCATACTCTTTCAAACATCGACTTCTACCATGTATAGATGAAATTTCAAAAATAATTTTACAGTAAAAGTCAAAAACAAAGAAATGCAATAAAATTTATCTTGGCATATGATGATTTTTTTCTGTGACTAAAGGATTTAAAGCCATTTATCCTACACCTTCATTTATCAAATATGATAAAAAAAAATCTCTATTTCTCGATATTTAAGCTAGTTGCCATTTTAAATTTTACATTTGACCACTCTGCTATAGAATAAAAACAATAAATTCAATATCATTCTTTACAAAAAAAAACATTTCTTCTGAAACAATAATTCACTTAAGATACGCCAAAATAACTTCAAAACGTTATATTATCTAAGTTTTTAAGTCAAGCGCTTCTAAATGTGGTTCGAAATAACACATTTTAAGAGGAACATAATGCAATCAACAACGAAAAAGTTTTTAGTAAAGGATAAATTCGAGTGAGCATAATGATGCCAATTAACGAATGTTAAAAAAAAACTACTTATTTTGTAGTAATATTCTTCGTTTGATCCCGTTTAATTTTAAATGTATTCTTATCTCTAAGGGTCTGAAGGGATGATAATTAAAACCATGAATATTTTTTAATTTTCAATATAATTTTAACAATATATCTTCTTTCAAGTATAGGCGAAATATTGCTAAAATTAAATTTCAAATTTAAAAAATATTAATGATTTTTAATTAGCATCCCTTCAGAACCCATAGAGATATTTTTAGTTATTATTACATACCTGTATCAACAATTATACTCAATAAACAGAATTACAAATGTTTGTTCATTGTATTTGTGCATTGCTACATCATGTGCACATATTAATGATTTATATTCTTTTTTCTTTAACCGTTTCTGAAATTGAGCCTGAAGGCAGGTGATCCGGTGGCATAAACCACATGTGGAGCCATTGTGAAAACCCAGGGAGGGAGGGGGTTATGGGCGACTTCACACACTTGATATAACCATAAGAAACATATCTTATCTCCCTGGGATTCGAACCATCGCCAGGGGGTTGAATTTGAGTTGATTCCGCGGATTAACGTCGGGTCAGTTTAGTTGATTCCTGACCATAAAATGACCGTGTATTAGTTCATTCCCGATTTTCAATTTTTAGGTACAAATTAATCCTGTAAATAAATGATTTTTATAAAATATAACAAAAATATCGTTGTTTATTAAAGGTAAAATTTAGTTAGCCTGCAACTAGGAGTCGACTTGTCTAGTAGTGAAATAATTCCTATAAGACATATTTTATTATTTTAAAATCACGGAATTTATTGAATGTGAAAAGATAAAATCTTAGATTTTACTAGATGGATTCAATTTTTGTTTTCATAGAAATTTAAAAGATGGAGTGAAGCGTTGGACGGGCTGTAAATCTTCATGCAAGTACTTTAAACATAGTTAGACGAGAACAAAAAACTTGCTGAAAGTAATACTAGTTATAACCATGAAAAAATTGATAGTGCTGTACTAAATAGGCAAGTGATTAGCAATACTTCGAAAAATACTTCCATGATTTATTTTAAATTTTTAATCTTTTAATTATATATATATTTTTTTTTTGTATTTTGTTTAAGAATTGTTATATGATTTTTGCAATTTTATAAAAATATATTGTGTATTTTTTTTTTTTTGTTTTTTTTTTTTTTTTTTTTTAAATTTTTTTTTTTTTTTTTACTAATAAAATTTAATTAAAAAAAAAAAATGTAAAAATGAGTAATAAGTAACAAAAAATAAAGATAAAATAAGAAATAATTAAAAAAAAAGAATATTAAAAGGGAATTCATTCGAACTAAATTTGGGAATCAATTTGAACATGTGATAAATTAATCCGGGAATCAACGAATTTGGCCAAAAAGTAAGGATTAGGAATCAATTCGAAATCTCCCTGCCAGGGATATTGATAAATCACCAGGGATAACCTTGGTTTCAGGTGAGAGTTAGCGAGTGCGCTAACCACTCTGCTACGCCATAGGCATAGTCCTTATACCCATAAGCATTAAATCCACATACCGTTCATATTAAGATGTTTCTTACCATATACTACTTAGGCCATATTAAAAAAAAATCTTTAAGAAGATAATGCGTTGATACGTCGTTAATGTTAATATTAGGACAATTCTTAATCCAAAAAGCATCATAAGGGCGTTCAAAATATGTCTTAATGTACTAATGCATCGCTCTATAATTTATATAAAAAAAGTTATTTAAATAACTAATGTATTTATACATTGGTCATATTAAGATGTTCTTGATATGACTAATGTACCACTCGATCATATTGTAATTTATTTGTAATAAAATCATAACTACAAAGACAATATTAGACTGTTTTAAGAGTCAAGTAAAGCTTTAACTGTATTCTTTTTAATAAAGGGCTATAATTTAATAGAAAGAAAAAAGTTAATTATAAATGAAACTTATTTGCTTCTCGTTGGAAATATTTCACAATATGTGTCTTAATCATATCAATCATGTCGATTCTCTGTTTATCTAGCAATTATTCAATTTAAATGTCTTATCGAGTTAAAGAAAGGATACAAATTCACACACGTTTCTAGCCAAAATTAATGTTCAAACAAAAATTAAATTACACAATTTGTGTAGTGAAAAAAAAATTAAATTATAAAAAATAAAATTATAAAAAATAAAATTATAAAAAATAAAATAAATAATAACAATAAGTTAACTATCAAAAAAAGAAAAAGTGAAACTATCAATAAGCGATCAAACTAGTAAACGAAATAAATAATTGAACAATCAAACAAATAAATACTTAAAACAATAAATAAAATAAAATTTCAACAAACGAACAAGTAAAAATAAATAATAAGTGAGAATAAATAAACAGACAAACAAGTAAACATAAATGACGATTTTGCACATAAATGTGTTCGACACTAGCTACCTACTTTAATACAGTTAGGTCTAAGAACTAAAGAGACAGAAATAATTATCGTATGTGTCTACAACAACTGTGAAAGTTTGTTACGGTGTAAGTTTACTACGGTTTTATTTATTCAAATATATTAAAGTTAATTATTCAACAATATTTATTACTTTATAAGCTGTGAATCCGCTTGATCAATAATACAAGATTAGTAGGTTCATAAGGTAAAAAAAGGTAGTTAATGGGAAATTATAATTATGGGCACATTACAAACCTTATGACAACACTAGTTGATTGGTAAGATTAAACTAATTTTGAATAAATAAATAGTGAATCCTATAATCTATAATTATCACCAAATTAGTAGATCAACAAAAAAAAAAAAAAAAAAAAAAATCAAAATGGTATCCTTCATTAATTATAAAATTATTTTACTTTACTGATAACATAAATGTATAATTATCTTTAGAGAGTTTTAAAAAGAAGTCATTAATATTGAAGTACTTTATATTTTCAAGTTTTTCTTTAACCAAGTAAATAAATAAATTAATAATTAAAAATCTTCAATCACTAATCAATATTGAATTATAAACTAAAATTTTATGGGTGCTATTATATATTTCAAAGAAAATTCCTATATATAAATATATATATACATATATATATTTATTTAAAAATGAATAAAATAATACAGAGTTCATTTTTAAAAAAAAAAATATATTTATTTAAATTAATTTTATTAAATATGAAGTTCAATAATTCCTTAAGTAGGTATATATATTTTTTATTTTTTGTTTAAACTTAAAACAATTCGATTTAACCGATGTCAGCAGCTCATTATCAACTTAAGCGCCAATATAAAAATTATAACAAGTATAGTATAGAAAAAAAATGAAATGCCACATAATTAAAATTCTCACAAATAAATGGTTTTAAGGCAGAGTGGTATAAGTCAACATCCAAAACCTACACACACATATATATATATATATATATATATATATATATATATATATATATATATATATATATATATATATATATATGTATGTATAAACAATTACACTTAAATATCATATAAATATATAATTACAATTACATTTATATATATTATATATATATCATATAAATATATAATTACAATTACATTTATATATTATATATACCGATGTAATATACATCTATAAAAAACATGTATAATCATGTATACATATACATATAGCTAAATATACAAGTTTTAAATATTGACATTCACTACCTTTAAACCATTCAAATATCAAGCGTGATAAGAACTACTTCAAGAATCAAGACTATAGACTTTATAGTATAGAGGCTAGAAATTGGTTAGTACCATGTTATTATTGTTTTATCAGAGGAACAGGAATTAATAGGTTTGTTCCAACCACCAGTTCCGAATCAGTTTCGGATTAGTCCGTGATTGACGTAATGCGCATGCGCGATCATTGACCGTTGGGAATTAATTTGTGATTTCGTTTTTGTTGGAACGCTCCTTTCTCGAACCAAACTGTTTGCTGAGGTAGGTTTCAGCACTGTTATCAGAACAACTTTTTGAGTTGATCGTTTATGTAATTTTTCGTTCCTGTGCTATCAAAAATACCTGAACTTATTAATATTAAAGATATGGATGATGGATGAGTCAATAGTTGATGAAGATAAGTGTTAGTCACTTAAATCAGGGCCTGATTTAGGCCGCCTAGGGGCTCGCACAACAATAGGGGGCCACACCACAAAAGTTTCATTTTCTAATGCTAATTAAGCTCGAAAGTTGGAAGTAAAACTTACATACTCATAGAGGATATGACGAAAACACATGTACACATTTTAGAAATGTTTATTTAATACATGAATTCACGATTTCATTTCGATTTACGCAATTCACAATTTTCGGGCTTACTGAGGTGAGCCAGTTTTAGTAGACTCACGGCACACTCGTATTCGTATTTTTATTGATATAATCCTAAATGCTCTTTTGTTTTTAAAAAAACAAATATTAATCTTAGTCCAGTTAACGAAAGAAATATTGCGGAAATAAATCGGATTCTTTCGATATTTGTTTGAAAATAGAATAAGTATCAAAAGTCCATCTTGGAAAATAGGTCCAATTTTTATTTTTTTCAGAAATATCTAGAAAATGCTATTATATGCACAAAAATTAATCGTCGCATTCGTACAAAAACATTTAAAAAAGAAGAGTTGATTCGCAAGAAAGGAGAATAATAGGCGAGCGAAATCAAAACAAAAACAATGAAGCGGAGCGGAAGGTTACGTTTCTGTTCACCCAAACTCAATCCCAAACTACTAGTCCCTGCCGCCGATCGCTGACTGCTCTGACTGGTTCCAAACTAATCCGTGATTTAATCAGAGCGTGGTTGGAACAGCTGATTAACAGTCGGAGTCAGTCAGAGTTTGAGTTTGGGCCCGTTGGAACGCTTTTTTCCAAATGCGCATGCGTCGGACAGTTCCAAACCAGTTTGAAGAGTGGTTGGAACAAACCTAATGATTATAAGTAAAATTACTCAAAATTATTTTAACATTTATTATTTTTATCATTTAAATGTTGGCATTAATCAAGATTTTATTGTGGTAAAAATCATAACGTAATTGACCATTTATATAATAGCCTTAAAAAATAAAAACATGAGATAAACAAACTTTATCACTAAAAAATATAGGGAAAAAAATAAATCAGATTATAGGATTCACATTTATTGTGGCTGTACACACTAATCTTAACACTGACTGCAGTAAATATTTCTCTTAATCACTGCCATTCTATTTATAGCCGTGATTAGTCTTAATTTACATAATAAGTGTAACCCAGGTAATATAAATAAATCGGTACATCCTTAATTAATCCAAATTAGGAAATAATAGGGATATTGGTATTTCAAACTAAAATATGTAAGTATATGTTAAAACCAAATACTTCAGAAAAAAATTAAAAAAGATTAAAGATTAAAGATATATCAAAAGTTTTTCAAAAAATATCCAAAAGGATATACAGATGTTCTGAAGATGAAAGGTCCGTTGTCCCCAAATATTTATGGACCGGCAGTTCCTTAGGCCTCTTTCACACGAGGCAACTTAGTTGATTCAACTAGTTGACTGGCGGTTGAAAAGGAGTGTAGCCGGGTAGCAAATGTTAAGGAATCGCCCGAACCCCTTCACACGAGTCAACTCGTCCGCCCAGGCGACTAGGAGGCCAGGCACATGTGCCGCTCACCTTCTCATCCTAATTAGTTGATTCAACTAAAAAGACACTACAAGGCATTAGGCCCTTCACACGAGTCAACTTAGTTCGATATGGATTCTACTTTCTCTTCTAATTAAATTGAAGAATTTATCCTCGTGGCTTAGTAGTTTCGGATATAACTGTGAGAAAGCGCCCATTTCCCGACTCTAGCAAGGGATAAACCCGCATTCTTGAATTAGATTTCCTCCTTTTTAGGGTTTCGTTGGTATAACCAAAAAAAGAAACCTTTATTTTTAGTTTCGTCTGCCACTCTGTAGGGTTCTAATAACTTTTGAATTAAAATAGATAAATACTTGAAATTTTCCAGTATTAAAGATAGTTTTGACGCACACACAGGGAAAAAAAATAGTAAACTCAAAATTATCAGCTGTTCAAATTTCAAATGGCGGATAATATAAAATAAAAATATAAAATAAATAATATAAAACCAACGAAACCCTTGTTACGTGAGACTTCACGCACAACTAATTTCTTTGCACTAATTTACTTGCACAAGAGCAAGTACTCCTGATTTCTCGGGTCCTAAAATCGACTGAACTCCCGTTGGGAAGAGAAGTTGAATCAACTAAGTTGCCTCGTGTGAAAGGGGCCTGAAAAAGCCTTCACACGGGCAGTCAACTAGTTGAGAGTCAACCAGTCAACTAGTTGAATCAACTAAGTTGCCTCGTGTGAAAGAGGCCTTAGGTGCATTGCATACCTAAGAGCAGCAGGGTGAACGCTGCATGAACCGGTAATCCCTTAACTTACATTGAACGTAAAGATATACACGTGTGATATTCTATTCAATGAGTCAGACAGCCGCGAGAACGTAAAAATATCAATTCTTGTTTTCAATGAAGCATGATACTTGGAAGGGAGAAAATGTGTTAACTTTTTCAATGAAGCATGATACTTGGAAGGGCAATAAAAGAAAATGTGTTAACTTTTTAAAATAAACAAAATCAACTTTGTTAAAAAGATGCCCACAATGTAAAAATTACAGTGTTGCTTTCATAATTTAAGCTACAATAACAGCGGAGCTAAAAAGAAAGCCTCTAGAGAAGCCTGGTTGACTGTAATTTTAGGTTTTAAAATTCTAAAAAAAAAAAAGTTCTTTAAATGAGCTATTTAACAATTTATAATTATGTGTCCTCATTCCGAAAAATAAGTTTTTTTAAAAAAAGAATATGGTATAATGTTACCCTTATCAAAGTCAATACACGTGTAAATTTGAATAATTTAATGTTTATTGGTTTAAAAGTTATGGAGAGTGTTACAAATGGATAGAATTGAAAGATTAGAAGCCCTTGTACGAGAAAACGGACCCTAAAAAATCAAACAAAAACTGACCGAATCAAGCATTCAAGAAGGCATGAGCAGCCATATTCTCGTTGCCTGAGAATAGGTTTTTGACAAAATCTAAATCATAAAGCCATAAGTTTGATTTGTCATTATATTTTATCATCCCAGTTTTTTGCATGACTTAACCCGGGTAAAACCCTAATTTGGATTAATGGGAACACTGATTCGAAGGTACATTGATTTTTTTAAAATAAACTTATAACTTTTACTATTACTATTGTGATTTTTATTTTATTTTATACAGTAAAATAAAATATTTATATTATCCTATTGATAGTAAATAGAAAGCACAGACTACGCTAATTTACTCTACTTTTCTAATCAAAATTACTTAAAGTTGGTCAAGCAACAAAAACTATTATGATAACCCAAAATTTAATATTATTAGATATTATTCCAAAAACGTAATAAATATAATGTTAAAAAAAAACTATATACTTATCAATAAAATAATGTAGAGGAACACATATGAATCCTGATACCAAAGTATTAAGTATTTAGTTTAAGTAGTACAAGTAATATTAGATGGCACAAATAGTGTGGGGATATATTATAATCCATAATATTAAGATTATTAACAATATAAGCTAATTAAAAATTCAGACTGCTTATTTATCCTAATAGTATTATATTAAACAAAAGAGAACATAATTATTTATTTGTATTTAATCACATAAAATTAATAAATAAATGAATGGACCTTTGTTAACAGAAGATTGTAGGACAGATTATAATAAAGCATTAACGAGAAATATAGGTTTCCAGTGAAATACGCCAAAAATATGAATTACCTGCATACTTTCTAGTTTGTAACTCAAGAGGTGCCAGAATTGGTTGGCATTTGAATTTTATGTACCTACATAGATTAATTAATAACCAATACTCAATTTTTGAAAACTACTGAAAAATAGCCCACGCTCGGTGATCACCCAGTAACACGATATAAATGAGTAGCTAATTAAGTGAAGTAGCGTCTACACGGTGGCGAATGCTAAATACACAGCTTATACAGCTGATTCACCAACCCAGTGTGATTCATTACGAATATACAGGGTGGTCCAAAAGTCTCCCCCCCCCCCCTCTTAACTTTTGAACGGTTTGAGATAAATTAATGAAATGTGGGTGATCTCTACCATGCAAAGGGAAGTTTGTTTTCATGCAATCACCCACTAGGGGCAACCACCCACTTTGCCCCCAGGCCACCCAACTATAAAATTTCAAATTGGAGTGTATATTTTTGATAGCATATTTGGATTCTACGGTGAAAAATAATAAACTTTTACATGAAACTATATTTTCTCTCTCCAATATTTTGCCCCCTACAGGGGGGGGGGGGGGGGGGGGGCAAAGATAGCAAAATTACCCTTCCGAAATAGTAAAAAAATAACACTTAGATCGTTATAAAATCTAAACGGTTTGAAATAAAGTCATGGAACTTGGGGGATCTGTACCATGTAAAGGGAAGTGTTTAATCATCCACTCGCGTACTCGGGGCAACCACCATTTTGCCCCCAGGTGCTCTTATCTACCATTTTTATACCTTTGCCCCCCTATAGGGGGAAAAATATTGGAGATAGAAAAAAAAGTTTGAAGTAAAATATTTTTATTTTTTGTCGTAGAATCTAAATCTGCTATCAAAAATATACATTCTAGGTCAAAATTTTGAAGTTAGGTGGTCTGGGGGCAAAATGGGAGGATGCCCCTACAGCGCGGTTGCATGAAAACAAACTTCCCTTTACATGGTTCGGATCCCTTAAGTTTCATTAATTTATCTCTAACCGTTTAGATTTTACAACGTATTATCGGTGGGGGTAATTTTGCTATCTTTGCCCACCAATAGGGGGGCAAAATATTGGGAATAGAAAAAAAAGTTTCAAGTAAAAGTTTATTATTTTTCCCAGTAGAATTCAAATATGCTATCAAAAATATACACTCCAATTGGAAATTTTGAAGTTGGGTGGCCTGGGGGCAAAGTGGGTGGTTGCCCCTAGTAGGTGATTGCATGAAAACAAACTTCCCTTTGCATGGTTGAGATCCCCCAAGTTTCATTAATTTATCGCAAACCGTTCAAAAGTTAAGAGGGGGGGGGGGGGGGGAGACTTTTGGACCACCCTGTATAGTTAGGCCCTTCTACAGGCTGTTGCATCAAGGATTATTTTTTAAAATTATTTTATGTAAATGAAAAATATTATTTACGCAGTACCACATTGTGATTGTACCATAATAAGAATGATATGAATCCATTCAAAGTTAAGATGGATAGCGTAGTATCTAATACTTAACTGATGAATTATGTACCTTATACTTGAAAGTACCTAACTTCGACACTGATAAATAAGTACCTGATACACAAAAGTGGATATTCAAAATGTATAAGTATTTTACGCAAATATAATTTTGAACCGAGTACGATTTTCGCCGATACGTCCCTCGTACCTGACAAATTTTAAGTTTATCTTGCTTAAATCACTTTCATTTGTAAAACGAGAATTTTATTGTTTCATATATGACCTGAACAAAGTTTTAAGTAATATTCAAAACTTCAGTATTGTAGAATTGTGTTTTATCGTGTGTTACTTTAAACTGAACCATGAAACTTATTGTTATTGCATTCACTAGCTCGCACATAAATATATAAATATTATTAATAAAATATTTACTAAATTATTATAGTAAGTACAATATTAATAAGTATATATATATATTTTATATAAAAATTATAAGTATTTTAATACCTAATTTTATTCGTATTCGACACTACTAGGTATGCATTTATCAAAAAAAAAAGTTTAAAATGAAAAAAAGTTTAATTATAAATTTTAATAAAAAAAAAGTGACTAAACTGTTCTAAACTAGAAAGAAGATTTAATATCTATCAGTGGCAAGAAGGTACAACATCTGAAGAAAACATTTCTAAAAAAAAGTAAAGAACATTACAAAGAAATACTTGATAAATGAAGTAAACTAATATAGAGTTCGTTGTTATTTGGAATGAACGTATAACAACATTAACAATACCTCACAAAATACGACACCTCCCGTTTTAGCTAAATACTACACCCTGCCCTACATAAAACACACTACTGAACAAATTCAAAAATTGTTTCAACCTTATAATAATATCAAAATAGCTCAAAAAAATTCCACCACCCTAAAATTAATTTTATACTCCAAACTCAAAGATTCCATCCCTCCTCTGCAACAAAGTAACGTTTTATACCAAATTAAACTGTAAACAATGCCCTCCAACATACATAGGAGAAACTTCACAACAATTCAAAAACAGATTTCATCAACATATCAAAGACATCTCAAACAACAACACTAACACAGCTATATCAGAACACGCACACAACACTAAACACACATTAGACACAGATAAATATAATATTCTACACACTGAAAGACACCACCAAAAACGACTTACACTGGAAATGTTATACATAAAATCAAATACTAACAACATAAACTTAAAACAAGACACCAATAAATTAAGCAACATTTACACAAATATTATATTTAATACAAATAAAAATAATTTTTTTTTTTTTGATTAGGTATGTCAGTTAAAAAAATAAATTTAATTCTTTTCAAAAAAAAAATATAAAAACAATCAAAATTAACTTATTAACTTGGTAAGACTTTCATTTCCAATTTTTTTTTTTTACTTTTTTCATTTTGACCATTTTTCTCTAAATTTACAGTATTTCTAACATTCAAAACCTGAAGAAGCCCAGGTTCCCTGGACGAAAGCTTGTTAAATAAAATATAATAAAAGAAATAAGGACTTTCATTCCAAATAACAACGAACTATATAAGAAACCTCAAGTCCACAAAAGAAAAACTTCAATTAGAAGTAAACTAATCTCATTCAAATCTTAGTTCCAATGTTAGACTTTAGACATCAGGATCTGCTTCTTGCGAACTAAGTTGATAGAAATGATATTGTCGCCTTCATTTACTCTAAGGTATATGAGAATTTCTATTTTTATTTTTAGGGGGCCTCAGTAGCTCGGATCCTGGGTTATCCTATTAATAACGTTAACCCTAGAACGCTAACCATATTTTTTAACCTCTTATGACTAACCTTGAGTCATATTGACTCCCTAATCTATTATACCCAGTTTTATTAAAATATAAAGGCCTAATATGTACAATATTTGTTTAACACGTTTTAGTGCTAGTTGATGGGACACTTGGGTGCTTTTTTTGCCATAAAAAACCATGTTTTCCTTTCAATTCCGGATTTTTAATCTGGACTACTATTTCGTATCCGGTATTGTTATGTACCGGAGTGGTTTTATTTACTTTTTTTTATGTAGCTTTTTTCTTTCATTTCCTTTGGTTTTTCCATTTCGTAAATTGTTTCAATTAATTTATCATTTTCCTCATCATTGCTGATGGAATCAAAAAAGGCATTTTCTATTTTCAAATCAGGGTCCAAATCACAAACGTCACCATTATTGTCGAATACGCTCTTTTTCATAATCGGTATCTGAATCGGTCATTTCCTTCATCAAGCGATAAATGTCGTTTGGATCATTGTATTTTTTCTCCATTATTTGACTATATTCATATTCTATTAACTTTATATAATTTAGACGTATAAAGACAAAAAAAATATAACAATTTATACTTATAAATGAATAAATTACAATTATATTACCTTCAATTTGAAATAATTGTTGAATTAAAAGTTATATAATATCTAATTTATAAGATTTGAAACGGCCAAATAAACAATAACACTACATACTATTCTAAAAAATACTATTCTGCGTCAAAATGACCCACAAAAAAATTACGTTAGAGACTAAACAGGAGTCAAAATGACTCCGTGGCTGCAGAAAAACTATATGTCCTCTTTAGAATCTGAATGTGGAACTGATAGAAGTGTAGAAGGGTCATTCAAGGGTGGGAGATAGCATAGCTGAGATGTGGGAGTTCTGTGTTTTACAGACACCGTGCATTCGTAGTTAAAAAAAGGGATTCATTTTGACTCCAGGTTAGCTTTCTAGGGTTAAGCAGCATCGGGCATGGTCACAATTTCTTTTTGACATTTTCATGTCTTTACTTAGGCACATAAACTCGAAAAGCGTTCCCGAAAAACGACACCAAAAAGCGTTACACTGTAATAGGAGGGTAGAAGGAGGTAGGAGCTAAGTGCACTCAACCCTGCCCGCTCTCCCTAGGGTCTCCCCTCACCATCGGCCACATGCTTCAAGCTTCAGTCAATCTGTCACTTTCAGAATGCGGCCTGCAGCCCTGCGAGAAAGATTTTACCTACCGCTCACGCTTACCTCACCACCTCACGCTCACGCCACCTCTAACACTCGAACATGGCGACATTTCATGTCGGTAGCTTACTCGGAGCGAATACATGAAAATGCCTCACTGTCTTGCAGACTCGTATGCAAGAAATTTGGATAGGCTGTCAAATGGTGACTAACTGGTTGTCCAATTATAAGGCTTAAGAGCTATTTCAACGTCAAGTCTAATTCAGCTAGGTCATTTTACTTAAAGGGACTTGGTAAGTGTAAACAAAGGGTTGTACATATCCAATGGATTAAACAAGGCTTGAAATCAAGAAGGTTCGTCAACAATAACTGTCGTCAAACATCAAAATCCCTGTTCCTTGTTTGATATCCTTTGACCAAAAAGGAGATTTGTGACATCAAAAGCCCATGTTGTCTTCCATCTATTGTAGAAGTACTCTAGTTGACAACACTATTCAACTATGGATGCCCTGATTTCTCCCTTTGGATCTTTGTACCGTCGTTTCTTTTGTGCCATTATTATCATTGTTTAGGGCCCAAAAGACAGTTTTTAGTGCTGAACATTACAAAAAAAGTTTGATGTTTCGATACAGAAATTGTGGAAAATGTGAATCTCATCGTTCCATTAAAATAGAAAAAGATAAAAAATCAACCTGCTAATTTCCGCTACTTATACAGTAAATGGACAATATTTCTTAAACGCAGTTAAATATGGTTATTTGGTGACTAAGAATAATCTCTTGAAATAAAAATTTTTTTTTCTTCCTTTTTTTTTTTTTTTTATAAATTCTGGACACCTCTTGAGTTATGTTCGATCCTTCATAAAAAAAAAAATCGGCAACTATTATACTAAGGTAAAATTATTATAAAAGAAGGAATAATAAATAATTCGTTTCATAATAAACACATGAATTAGTAATTCATATTTGCCAGAAAACGCAACCCTATGCAAATTTTACAATTAGACAAGGGGACTTATATGCATAAAACATCAGAATAACAAGATACATCATGCTAATTATGAAAATGTATCTACTATTTTTTTTTTAAATTAAAATAAATATACATTTATTTAACAATACAGTTAAACATTGCACTACGGAGATTGTGAGTGGTACTTTTGAGAACCGAAGGGGCTGGGATAATTTCAGGTTCCAAATAAATAGCCTGAGTTAGTCATTCTTACATCGCCATTCATAAGAATGCGTTGAGCAGATAGCACTTTACGTTTTCAAAATTTTTATTATTTGCATAAATTCTATTCCATTATTGACACAGTTAAAGTAATATGGTGGTAGAGGTTAGTTTGGAAAGATAAAATTTAGAAAAATATATAGTACAGTTAATGATAATTTCGAAAATCCATTCTTCGTGATATCGTTAATTCTGCATTGATTGTATTTTAACTGTCAATGATAAAAATCAAGTTCTTGGCAGAACTGAGACTAAAACAATAAACGTATGATACAGTGTAAGAATAATGTAAAATAGGGACAACAATTAGTTACAATGTTGATTGTAAGGATCTTGCAGAATTGAGACTACATAATTAAAAATATGTAGTAGTAAAAGGTAACTGAAAAGTAGGTACTACACAATAAACATAAGATATAGTGTAAGGATGCTGCAGAATTGAGTCTAACTTAATCAAAATATGTTGTAGTGTAAGGCTATTGCAGCATAGGGACTACCACAATAAACATTGTGTTATAATGTAATGATATTGCAGCATAGGGACTACCACAATAAACATTGTGTTATAATGTAAGGATATTGCAGCATAGGGAATACCACAATAAACATTGTGTTATAATGTAAGGATATTGCAGCATAGGGACTACCACAATAAACATTGTGTTATAATGTAAGAATATTGATAAATTGAGAGTACCTCAATAAAAATATATACATCACAAAATGTTGCCAAATTTTTACGTGTTCATTTTTAAGCACAAATCATATTCCAGTCCTGTTAAGATTCCATATATGATATTTTTTATTGCCTATTAAATTAATTGGTAATGTGGATTAGTATTAATTAACTAACACGACCACTTTAATCCCGTCACAAAAACAGCATTTAACCACCGCTAACCAATTTCAACCACATCTAATCTCGTTTGAACTAAAGCAAGTGGCTCACATTAGTCCTCTAACAATCTTCAATGTGAAATAAACGTAAATATACATATGTATACACATATGTATATACATATGTATATACATATGTATGTTAAATAGATTTTTAACACTTTTATTCCACAAGTAAAACATAATTTAGTTTAATAATATCCTTTCATTTTTAGAATATTCAATTAGTTATATAATCGTAATTAAATATATCAAAATAAATAAAGATAATCGTTCGTTATATTAAATTTAGGTACCTGTTTAAAATGTATGGATAAACAGAGAATGTATTTGAAAAATATATAAATATAATCGTCCCATTTATAGTTACCACTATTAAAACACATAATATTATAACAATATTATTTATAAATACGAATTGATCATTACAGCTTCATTCGAAATGTATTCACTAACATTATACTGAATTATCAGGATGGTTCAGAAAAATATTTAATTATTATTTATTTTAATGAAAGTTATATACCTTTAAATTGAAAGTATAACTTTTTTTTTTTTTCAATCGCGTAATTTCAAATCGAATGTGTAAAGATAAGGCTGATTAATAAAGATATACAGGTGAGTTAATGATGAGTAACGGTAATGTAATCAATAGTGAGATTTTCTTATCATTAAAAATAAATTATCAGATTTTATTTATTTTTTTTTTTCTGCACCATCCTGTGAAATTGATAAAAAAGACACTGCCTTTTTTATAGATAAAATAAAGGTTAAAAAAAAGTTTTACTGTTCAATCAATTTCTACTACATAAATTTAAAAAAAAAAATGATAATATATTTTTTTAAGTTATTATATATAAAATGATATATAATTTTTTCAATATTTATAATAAGTTACCAAAAAGAAAATTAACTAAAAAGATGAAACGTATTTTTGTTCTAATTTTTCACAAAATTAAAAATATTTATTAAAATTTACATAATATATACATATATATATATATTGAAATTATATTTTTTTAAACCCTTAAAAAAAAAAAAAAAAATCAAAAGAAGTCAAAAACAAATTTGTTCAATTTCAAAAATAAAGATTACGTTTGTACCTACCTCACTGCCAGTCGAATTCAATTAACAAACAAAAAAGAACAAAACGAATGGGAAACATTATTAAATTAAAAAAAAAAAAATAATAATTATTAAGCAAATTTGTTCGTAATATATTTATTGAAAATATTATTAGATTCATTGAATTAAAATTTATGTTCCTTGCACAATCATAAATAAATTTTAACCCAAACAATTTTTTAAATAATGTCAGTGTAATAAATAAAGTAGAATATACTACTTATCCTATTAGGTTCTTTTATTTCTTGTTAAAATCATTTATCCTTGATTTTGCTTGTTATATTTCAAATGTATATGTAAACCCATTAATATCAATAACATATTATATTCTTCTTATAACATACATGTTATTGTTAATAATTGTTTACAAATGCTAGATTATATATACAGGGTGGTCCAAAAGTCTCCCCCCCCCCCTCTTAACTTTTGAACGGTTTGAGATAAATTAATGAAACTTGGGGGATCTCTACCATGCAAAGGGAAGTTTGTTTTCATGAAATCACCCACTAGGGGCAACCACCCAATTTGCCCCCAGGCCACCCAACTTCAAAATTTCAAATTGGAGTGTATATTTTTGATAGCATATTTGGATTCTACGGTGAAAAATAATAAACTTTTACTTGGAAATATTTTTTCTATCTCCAATATTTTCCCCCCTACAGGGGGGCAAAGATAGCAAAATAACCCTACAGATAATACGTTGTAAAATCTAAACGGTTAGAGATAAATTATTGAAACTTAGGGGATCGGTACCATGTAAAGGGAAGTTTGTTTTCATGCAACCGCGCTGTAGGGGCAACCTCCTACTTTGCCCCCAGACCACCTAACTTCAAAATTTTTTCCTAGAATGTATATTTTTGATAGCAGATTTAGATTCTACGGCAAAAAATAAAAATATTTTACTTCAAACTTTTTTTTCTACCTTTAATATTTTGCCCCCTATAGGGGGGCAAAGGTATAAAAATCGTAGATTTCGGCACCTGGGGGCAAAATGGTGGTTGCCCCTAGTACGCGAGTGGATGATTAAACACTTCCCTTTAAATGGTACAGATCCCCCAAGTTCCATGCCTTTATTTCAAACCGTTTAGATTTTATAACGATCTAAGTGTTATTTTTTTAATATTTCGGAAGGGTTATTCTTTGCCCCCCTGTAGGGGGCAAAATATTGGAGATAGAAAAAATAGTTTCAAGTAAAAGTTTATTATTTTTCACCGTAGAATCCAAATATGCTATCAAAAATATACGCTCCAATTTGAAATTTTGAAGTTGGGTGGCCTGGGGGCAAATTGGGTGGTTGCCCCTTGTGGGTGATTGCATGAAAACAAACTTCCCTTTGCATGGTAGAGATCCCCCAAGTTTCATTAATTTATCTCTAACCGTTTAAAAGTTAAGAGGGGGGGGGGAGACTTTTGGACCACCCTGTATATATTATATGTGTGTGTGTGTATATATATATATGCAATATAAATATATATTTTATGCAATAAATCAAATTGCATTTTGTAGATGAAGATATACATGTTTTATAAAGGGGAAGAATATCTATGTTCTAGGGAAAGAGGAAGAACGGCAAATGTTACAACAAATGCAGGCAATGGCTCAGAAGCAGGTGGTTATTTTTATACTGGCATTTTTTTTCAAAAACATTTTTAAGTAATGTAATTTTAGAACTTAATTTTTTTTTAAAAGAAGTTGTTTTTTGATACTTTTGTGGCGTGTTTTTGTAGAAAGTAATTATGCACTTTTTATAAGTTTGATTGATTTTTGTTGTATTTTTTAAAAAAAAGAATTCTTTGATATATTTCCTCTTTTATATTTTATTAAGGGTTTTACAAGGCAGGTGATGTAACGAATTTATTGTTAAGTATACTTTTCCTTTTATTAGTATTTCCCTATTTGATGGCATATTTCCCAAAAAAAAGTATAATACAAAATTTGATTTTCTGGGGTTCATATGAGAATGATCTTTGTATTATTCTTGATTAAATACAAAACATCAAATCTAAAGGCCCCCTATACACGTTCAAACATTTTGCGCAAAATGTTTGCGCGAACCTGATGTCGGGCAAATTTAGGCCATACACGTCAAACATCATGTTTGCGCAAACATCAAACAGCCCCATACATGGTCAAAATGTTTGCGAAAACATTTTGACCGTGTATGGGGGCCTCAAGAGATATCAACTAATCAATCTTTTCGGTCAATATCGCGAAGTATGTTGTCTGTTTTTTTTTTTTGTTTTTTTGAACAAATGGAAAACATCGTAATGATGAAATGAAAGCATAAAGAATTGTAAGAGCTATGTCCAGATTATTATTCAACGCTAATCATCTCCTAATATGATGCGTTCCAGTATCAGATCGTATCGAATGGAAGTTTTCTAGATAGTAAGTTAGAAGAAAGGTCGAGGAAGATTAAAACGTTCCGAATTGTATAGGAATGTGTAAACGGCTGAACTTTTTTATGCGTTGCACAAAATTTTACTATCGTATTCAACCGTCTAATTGTATGGTAAGCTACTCTATTCGTAGGACAAAGCCTCTATTTAATACTGATAGCGATATCGGATCGTTTCCTGTAAAATGGATCCAGTCAATAAAGCGACATGCTAACACCGTGTCCATCTATACTTATATACAATTGTACTAAATCTAAGGCAGGTCAATAATTGTTGGCTCCAACTGTGGAAGCTACTGGACTTAGCTAACTCATATATACTGAACGATTGAGCGTAATTTTAGTTACAAATAGTGATAAATTCATTGATCATTCACATTATTATTATTATTAAAAATCCTGAGTTTCGTTAAGATAAAATTGTCAATATGATTGCAATAATATTTTCGCAAGCTTTTACAAGAGCGGAAAATATATTTTAAGGGATACTTAAGTAAGCTCCTTTTTTTTAATATTACTTTGTTGCCACAAAAAATAGCTAATCTATCAACGAAACTTCAAAAAGTATTTAAATAGTACTTCCCTACCTGATAAAAAAAAAAATGTAGCAAATGAAACAATATTTCACTTCAGAGGTGCGAAAAGTAGACGTTCCAACAAATTATGCTAGGCACTTGGCGATGTTTATATATTTTTTTTTACGAGTTCATTACTAATATATTAAAATTTAGTTATCTCTAGTAGTTCATCCTTTTGTTCAAATAAAATACAAATTATGTTATTTTATTCTAATACGAAGATTTCGTTTTTATGAGAAATTTTTATTTGAGAGTAAATATTTCATGCTCACACCAGTTCCTGAATCTATGAATCCAGGATTTAATTTGATTTATTTAACTATGTATATTTATTTATATCATATCTTTTTTTTTCCGATGCAACAATTGATTGTAAGACAATTATTTTAACACTTATTTTTAACCGACATCAACTACCCTTCTAAATAAATATACTACATGTTGGTAGCTGTAGGAGGAGGTCTAAGTTTGAATATAGTTAATGAGGCGAAAAGTTGTGCGACCTCCACTCCGCGTCAATCTATTCCTTACACCAGAAAAAATATGATGTAATTAAAATCAAGGGATATGCAATCAAATTGGATTACAACTCTTATTTTACAAATACCCTTTCTATATGTTACAACTATCATTTACCTCCAAGGTATAAGTTAATTTTCCTTGTAAAGCCCTTAATCTCTGACAGAAGGGTCAAGTGAGAGCATCAGATGACCAGGTAAGCAAATTATTTAATTATTTTCTTTTAATATATTAGTAAATATATTTTTAATTTACATGTAAACTGTTGTATTACTCTATAATCAAACCAAATACCAAGTGCATAGGATTATGGAAAAACATAATAATCAGGATGATAAATGATTCGGGTAGGTTTTTTTTATATATAAAAAAGTATTTTTCAGTAAAAAAAAGAAGAAAATAGTAAATAGTATAGAATTATTAAAGTAAGTACTATGGAATTATTAACTAAATTTAAGGTAATGTTTAAAAATATATTAAAATAAGATATTATTTTTATAACTATTACTAGGCATCGCGTGGCTCTATCATTGAAGCGAGCGTATTGCAAGGAAATACTGAATATTGAAATTTATTAATCATGATGAATGTCATAGTTGAAGATAAGTGGAAGAGGGTAGTGTGGGGAAGAGTGGGGGTACTCGGTATAAAGCTTTACTTCCTAAAAAAACCTATACACTATACGACTATAACAATCTTCACCACCCGCGGTAGCTTTTAAACAATTATTATAAATGTATCTCTTCACTACGCAAAGAATTCTGCTTGTATCAAGTTGAAATTTTCCATGCCTGTTTCAATTGTGCATTAGATGGTGTATATGAAGTTTTATTAAAATCGTTACGTTAGAATGTAAGATATTGGTAAAAAGGTTGTTTTCTCTATTATAAACGTTTAGGTCCGCTTTAATAGTTTTAGCGATCTTTATGAAGTCATAGCGGTGTCGCTGTTGGTTTTAGTAAAAAATGTTATTTGAAAAAAATGTTCCTCTAATCGAATAGATGATGATAGAATCTTTTCCCGTCCTGAAATTCCAATTTAATTTTTGTACCTCTCGTTTTCGCGAGCGTTGCGCACGAACTCTTGGACGGATCACGCTGTCCAACGAACTTAGCCTGAGTATTAGTAAGAGGAACATGTATACCAAATTTCAACTAAATCAGTCAACTTTTACTCAAGTTATCGTCACACGCGTAAACGTTACTGACAGACAGACAGACAAGATGCATATTTCGTTGAATGTAAGAAGCTCGCTTACGCTCGCTTCAATTAAAATATACACAACTAGGAACTATCAAGGGTAGCCAGGGAAATCTTGTTAAATATTACAAAAATAATTTGTTTATGCTTATTTGATTCCAATCAGTAAGTACAAAGTGGTTTATTTAATTAGACCATATTACAATTGCTTAATTCAAATAATATATTATAAATAAAACGATAAACGTTGTTTTTAATCTTAAGAAGTCACTTGAAAGTAAATAGCAATTACATCTGTTATTCATAAGGTTTATTGATTTCCGGGGAAGCTGTGTGGATATAAATTGAATATTTATAGCAACAATGCTGTGGGATCGATTGCTAACGTTTAAATTAACGTCGATAAACACTCGAGAGGGATTCTCCTCGAGCTAGCGAGATTAATTATAAATGATTTAATGACCTTAACTATAAATTCCGATGAAGCTTGCAGACCTTGGACATTAAAGTCTTCAACTTGTATAAGGGTTCAGAGGTATCCCGGATATGATTTAAAAGATGATCAAGGGTTCTTTCATAAACTATAAAACGGATTATATTCCTTAGACCATCCGACGTGATAACAAGGTGAAACAGCGATTATTTATCGAGGCGATTACCATAGTCTTAAACAGTAAACAAGATAGAATTTTAAGTTTATTTCAAGGTTTCCCACGAGAAAGATTAACCACTAAGGTTGGTCAAGTTAAATAAAGTTTAAAAATAGCATGTGGGCCGAAGCTTTTTTCGAGTTATCAAAAGTAACAGTTGACTCAACGAAATATTTATATGCTGTTAGTCAAATCATGAGATAGTGACGTATTAGAATACGTTTCTGATGTGTTCGCACAGCCTTCCACTACGAATAAATATAATACTTTGAAATCAGCGCTTATAAAAGCTGCGTTGTCAACTCAAGGAAATCTAACTTGAAGATAAGGAATATCTCTTACGTCAGATGAAAGAGATGGCAGCAGGTCGCATCGGTGACGAAGTGCTACGTTCTCTATGACTACAGAGACTACCTGGTCAAATACAGTCAATACTTTCTGTCAGTCAGGAAAACTTAACAATACTAGCTAAAATGACAGACAACACTGTAAATGTTAGCTCCAGTTCTAGTGACGCAGTTGAGACGTCAACTACCTTATCCACAGGATGGTTACATACAAAGATGTCAATCAGCAAATTTTAAATCAGTTAGCTGCAATAAAGCTTGAGGTCACACAAATACGTGGAAAATACTAAACACACAATTAAGGGAGACGACATTATAGAAGCAGATCTACTTCAAGAAGAAGCTCCAGAGACGGCAAAAGACACAAGTGCTTTTATCATAATAAATTTGGTGCTAAAGCTGAAAAAACGGTAAAAATCAACGCGACAACGTTTCGACTAAAGGTACTGCTACCATAATTCCACCTTATTACAATACAAACAGTTAGGAAAGTTGACAAATATTACGAGCTGTTACGTCGATTCCCTGAGCTTCTCAGCGGAGAATCAACATAACAGAAGCTACAAAGCATAACACCTCACACTATCTCCAAACAAAAGGACCACCTATTTTCCAAAATTTTTGACGGCTAGATCCGTTAAACTAGACCAAGCAAAGAAGGCTTTTGACGAAATGATTGTACAGACCCTCACTGTTTCAATATTCAATCATTACTTTATTAACTCAAAACTTGATTATGTTAACGTCAAAACATAACAACAATGTCCCCCTCCCACATTCCCTCTTCTGGTTCTTTCAAACCTCCTCGATGAGTCTCTTAGGTGGCTGGCGAACTCTGGTACTTTTACGTAGTTCCGTTGGTCGGATTGGGGTATCAGATTGATGCTCCTTCACGTTGTTCGAGGGATACGCCATAGTGGAGGAGTGGTACAATTGTGGCGCTGAAAAGTTCCGTGTCACACCTCACTCAGCAGCTGGTATCTGCATATGTCCGTTGCACCGGACTGTCCCTTATGACCTCAGCACAAAGTAACTTCTAGGTACGGCTAGCTTTTTGATGATGGTTCCATACCTTCTCAAGTCCACTATCCATACTCTAGTTCTCTCTTATAAGGGTCTCAAAGCGACAAAAGAAGCTTCTGAGAATAGTAAAAAAGTCTTGCCAAAGCTGCATTATTGGCATTCCCAGTAGCGAACGGCAAGCTCTCACTTATTACTGATGCTTAAGACGTTGCTTTGGGAGCATTTTTAGAACAAAAACCAGAAGGCAACCACAAAGCAATCGGATTTTTCTAGAAAACATTATCATCGTCTCAAAAACGCTACAGCACTTATGACAAAGAATTACTCGCCATTTACGAAGCCATAAAATATTTTCAGCATATACAAGAAGGAAGACACATTGTCGATACTTTTGACTTCAACTTTTGAACAAAAAATTGACAAATGTTCACCTGGGCAAATCAGACAACGTAACTTTATAAGCCAATTCCCAACTGACAAAAACATGTTTCGGGACAAAACAATGACGTTGTAGACTGCCTATTATTAATAGACAATTTTCACAGATAAAACAATGGACTATGAAACCCTAGCAAAATCACAAAAGACAGACAATGACACATACATTTGTCTTGGACTACACATTAATATTAACCCTCAATCCCTGGCATAAAAGAGCAAATATATGGTACCACCGAAAAAAGAGCATTTATTCCGCAAGAGCATAAAAAACAAGCAGTCGACAGCGTACATAGCCATTCTCATCCCGGACATGGAGCAACATCTAAGATGATGAGACAATGCAAATTCTGGTAAAGTATTAATAAAGACGTTACCAACTACTAGGTTCAACCGTGCATCGACTACAAGAAGAACAGATCCAACGTCACACGAAGTCACTTAGCGGAGAGTTCAAAAACACGCCACGGCTTCGACATGTGCACGTGGATCTGGTAGGACCTCTACCGCTATTAAACGGCAATGTATGTCTACTCACGTGTATAGATAGATACACCAGATGGCTAGAGGCTATTCTTCTCGGGGATATCACAGCAGAATCAGTAGCTAAGACATTTCTCTCAAATTGGATGCTAGGTTTGGCAGTCCAGAAACAATTACTTCCAACCAAGGTCGACAGTTCAAATCTAAACTTTTAGCATCGACATTAACTTGCTTAGCATATCCGGAATTGAGAGAATTCATACGAAAGCATGAATCAGCCATCCGGCTGGGAATGGTTTGGTTTAATGCGTTCATCGCACAAAGGCTGCATTGAAGTGTCATCCTAAACAACATGGACTGAAGCACTCCCAACTGTTCTACTGGCACTCAAAACTGCTTACAGAGAAACTCTAGGAGCCAGCTCTGCAGAAGCAACTTATGGAGCATCATTAAGACTTCCTGGTGAACTATTCATACCCTATAAGGAAAATAAGATCGAATGAGGGTACACCGAAAAATTAAAAACTACATGGTCAACATGCGGATACCTGCACAACACCACGGTTCTTATCAAGTATACATGCATCCTGATTTGAAAGCATGTAACCTCTTATTTGTCATGGTATATTTGGTGAGAAAACCCCTGGAAACTCCGTATGAAGGACCAAGGACCATTCAAGAGACTAACAAGGGGTACAAAATATGTGGAAGTAGCCATAAATGGATTACAATAGACCGGTTTAAACCTCAATAGACGTTTAAAAAAAGTCTACCTCCCTGTTGAAGAGAAACAGCGAAGAGCAACGTTCAAATTTTAGCAACGTGTAAAAAACCGGGGAGAGGAATGCAGCAACACTTCGGTTTTTATTTAAATTCCTATTTTGATTCATTCAGTTTTACAACGTTTACATAAAAATATTTCCCAGTTAACGAACTTTATTTCTTCTTAGTGTAGCGCCGTATATTGATAGTTGAATTTAAAATTGTTATGTTAAATTAATGGTTTAAAAGAAGCATGATGCGTTTGAGCCTTCACGATGAAATACCTTCCTGCTGTGGAGATGAAGTGGGCTTAGATGAGATCTGCTGATGATAATAGATATATCCAGGATAATATGATTATGATGGACGACCAACTGACTTTTAGATAAATTGTGTGCAGGGATCCAAAAGTAACTTGTACATGGTTTATGTAGAGATGAGATAAAGATTATATTGATGATATAACGAATTCGATCACTACTAAGTTTAGTAGATTATATGATAAAAAGATTTACGAAGATTATTGATTAAAGATTTAAACCGTTATCTGTGAATATATATATATATATATATATATATATATATATATATATATATATATATATATATATATATATATATATATATATATATATATATATATTCACAGATAACGGTTCAAGTCCGAGCAAAGTCGAAGTCAGATGAAGGTTGTTGCCTAGAAAGGTAACGGGTAGAGTGAAGGAAAGGATGGACAGATATTGAGTAATAATTTAGTGAATTTAAAAGCACTAATCAGAGGGACCCAGAAGGCAATCAGCAGCAGGAAAGATTTGAAATCACTTAACAATGAGAGAAATTAAAAAATATTTTATGATTACTATAATACTAAAAGGGGTTAGTGAAGGAAACTGTGTATTAGGTTTTAAAATCCGTAATGCTTAACCAAAGGGTTGGTGGTAACTCACTTCCATGGTGATAAATAATTAATAACGTTCAACTTCTACTTTTAACATTTCAACAGCTCTTTTCGCACCTGGAAGATGTAAAACGTTTCGGCACGAATAATTTTAATGAATCATCAAAGTTTATAAAGACCTTTTTTTAACTAATTTTAAATGCAACAAAAGTAATCAATTGATTATTGTTTATTTACCAAGGTTGGGTGGGATTCCACTCGATCCTAAGGGAGAGAAAATGTTAAGATGCCTTATCAAACTACATATAGCAATAGAACTCACTTACTTTGGACTTAATAATGAAGAGACAAACAAAAAATAAGAAGGGTCCTAGAGACGGCCAGCCTAGATCAGGGCACTCGGGTGGAATTCCACCTAAACCTTGAGGGCAGCTGTTCAGCCGTGCTATGTCTTATCTTTACAAGCTTTATTAACAGACAACAATTGCTAAATGATTAACAAACACTCATGTACATCCTTCGATATCCTCCATCTAAACATGTATAAATCTAATTAATAATCCCTTGAGAAAATTCAAATCGGAATACGATAAGTGCTTTCAAATCCCTTATTCCACGAGGCCTTTAAGTGAATTACTACTTCGTTACCATGCGAACTTCAGTCAATACTAACTAAGCCGCTGTGTGATAATTTTACTGAAACCAGATTAAATAAAGCGGTTGACAAAGGTAATAAGTAAACGGATATTTAATCCTTCGGATTGTATTATTCGACATTTAGATTAACATATTTTTTTTCAAAATTTAACTTCACACAAGTATACAGACTGCTTATAAAAATTCAGATTAAAGTGGCAAGAGCTCCTACTAAAAAGTAATTTTCTTATAGAAAACATACCCTACCATAAAAGATTGATTAGACGCAGACTGATTCCTTTATGATAAAATTTAGTTTTGACAGGTAACTATCACGGTACATGTAAGTTTTGACAGACAACTACCACGACACAAGTTAAGTTTTGACAGACAACTTCCACGACACAAGTTAAGTTTTGACAGACAACTACCATGACACAAGTTAAGTTTTGACAGACAACTACCACGACACAAGTTAAGTTTTGACAGACAACTACCACGACACAAGTTAAGTTTTGACAGACAACTACCACGACACAAGTTAAGTTTTGACAGACAACTACCACGACACAAGTTAAGTTTTGACAGACAACTGCCGAAGTACAAGTAAAGTTTTGATTCTTTTTACCCGTGTGCTTACTTTAAGCTTCAACATCTCCTTTTCAACTATTATAAAATGAATTACTTTATTACACAGAAACTTCTGCTGTATCAAGTTGAAATTTTACATACCTGTTTCAATTGTACTTTAGACGATTTATATGAAGTTTTATTAAAATAGTTACGTTAGAACGTAAGATATCGGTAAAAGTGTTGATTTCTCTATTTTAAACATTTAGGTCCGCTTTTATAATTTTAACGATCTTTATCACTTTTATTGAAGTGTCGCTGTTGGTTTTACTAAAAGAATGTATTTGAAAAAAATGTTCGTCTCATCGAATAGGTGATGTTAGAATCTTTTCTTGACCTAAAATGCCAATTTTACATTTGAAGCTCACGTTTACGTGAGCGATACGCGCGAACACTTTGGCGGATAAAGTGGGCCAACAAACCTAGCCTGAGCATTAGTAAAAGAAACACGTGTACCAAATTACTAAATCAATTAATTAATTCTACTAATACAATTAATTTAACTAACTAAATCGGTCAACTTTTACTCAAGTTATCGTCGGACACGTAAACGTTACTGGTACACAGACAGAGAGAATGCATATTTTGTTGAATATTATAAGCTCGCTTCAATTATTCTAGGGGTGAAGTTGGCATTAAAAGTCAGTTGGTCGTAATTCTCAGTTAGAGAATTTAAGATTATTCTTCCAGAGATTTAGCTCTCATACCTATTATATAATTAGCGGCGCAACAGGTTCTTGTCGGTGTGGGCCAATCAAACTTCATAGTACTGTTATGGGTAGTGACAAGGGTCAGCGTGTTGACTCAATTAGTTCAAAGAACCTGATGCGTATATAACAACGTAGATCGGTTAATAACGGCTCAATACTTCTATTGTAGTAATAGGTAACACGGAGTCAGCGTGTCGAATCACATTGTATCAAAGAACCTGATGCGTATATAACAACGTAGATCGGTTAATAACGGCTCAATACTTCTATTGTAGTAATGGGTAACACGGAGTCAGCGTGTCGAATCACATTGTATCAAAGAACCTGATGCGTATATAACAACGTAGATCGGTTAATAACGGCTCAATACTTCTATTGTAGTAATGGGTAACACGGAGTCAGCGTGTCGAATCACATTGTATCAAAGAACCTGATGCGATTACAATAACCTATAGATATTAGCCGATTTAGGTTAATAACAGCTCTTTACTTCTATTGTAGTAATGGGTGACACGGGGTCAGCGTGCGTTGACTTCCATTAGATCAAAGAACCCGATGCGAATGTAATAACTAAGATCGGCTAATGGCTCTTTACGTCAGCGTGTCGACCATCATCGAAGTTATTAAAGAGGCTTCGAGACCAACGAGCGGCATTTCAATCGGGGAGCTACTCATTTCCTTACGATGCTCTCCGCAATATTAAGCTCGAAGTACTTGCATGCCGAGAGACGCGAAAGCAATCTTACTATAGAGAATTTACTATCCTTATATAGAAATGTTGTGCATAATGTCATGTATTTCTTGAGGAATGTCAATCAATCATGTATTTGAAAAAGCTACATTCAAGGAAAATCAACGGATAATGTTGTTTGCCATATCTTTCCGATCAACTCGACATAATATTATCAGAGCGGGGGAACTTTCTAATGAAATTATCGGTGTGCAACATGTCTCTCCTCTCTGATTAGGTTTTAAGTACGTTTTTAGGGTTTCGTTGGTAAAACCAAAAAAAGAAACCCTTATAGTTTCGTTCATGTGTCTGTCTGTCACTCTGTACGGTTCCAATAACTTTTGAATAAAAAGAGATAGAAACGTGAAACTTTCCAATATTAAAGATCGTTTTGACGCGCACACAGGAAAAATATAGCGAACTCAAAATTATCAGCTGTTCAAATCCAAAATGGCGGACAACTGACGTCATGCGAAAAAAATATTTGTTTAAAATTTTAAGTGGGGTATCAAATGAAAGGTATTAAAGAGTAGATTACAAATATATATATATCACTTAGGGAAAGTGTTCAATTTTCGGCGCCATTTTGTCAAAAAACATCAAAATTTTGCGTGTCCCCCCCCCCCCCCTAAAATCGTATTTCCGCTCATACTAAAAATATAGAAAAATATGCAAATTGTGTGGTCTGGTGGGCCATAGAAATAATAAGATTAGCAATTTGATCTGATTTACTGGGAATCCAAGATGGCGGATAATTCATGTCACACGAAAATTAATATTTTTTTAAAATTTTGGGTGGGGTATCAAATGAAAGGTATTGAAGAGTAGATTACAAATATATATATCACTTAGGGAAAGTGTTCAATTTTCGGCGCCATTTTGTCAAAAAACATCGAAATTTTGCGTGTCCCCCCCCCCCCTAAAATCGTATTTCCGCTCTTACTAAAAATATAGAAAAATATGCAAAATGTGCGGTCTGATGGGCCAAAGAAAAAATAAGAATAGCAACTTGGTCGGATTAACTGGGAATTCAAGATGGCGACTGATTGATGACACGGGAAAAAAAATATTTTTTTTAAATTTTGAGTGAGGTATCAAATGAAAGGTATTGAAGAGTAGATTACAAAAATATATAACACTTGTGGAAAGCGTTTAATTTTCTACGCCATTTTGTCAAAAACATCCAAATCCCCCCCCCCCCCCCCCCCCCCCCCCCAACAACTAATTTCATGTTTACAACACCAACGAAACCCTTTTTACGTGAGACTTCACGCACTACCAATTTTTATTTTAGTTAACGTTGAGTAGTACGTTTACTACTCGCTTACGGTAATCTCATCTTAATATTATTATTAATTGTATTTTTAATTATTACAAATAATACTTTGAGTCTCGATTGCGATTGCCCTGAAAATATTATTGACTACCTCTACAAATTAGACTTTACTTCTTATCCTAAAGGTCGACCAAGAAGTCATGAACACGGGAGAAACTGAAAGCTTAGCTTCGTTTAAAGACGGAGCTTCCGAGTATTGCCGAAGTCAGTATAGTCGGGTGATAAGACAATACCCATTTCTAGTTTGTACGACATGCGCAGTTATGTCAAATCTCACGAATAACAACAGGAAGGTTTCCAATCTGTTAGGTTTCCTGTTTTGTTTGGTTTTATACAGTACGAATTATATTCACAACTATCCTAAACGATTTGTGTACGATCCACAAATCCACGGGATGGATGATGCATATGCAAAGGACTCTACAAATAACGTGGTTGGAACAAACATAATATGTATTTGTTATTATAAAAATGCGATTGCTCCCCATGACAATTAATATCTGTATGTATAGGTACTTCTGTTCTTGAACTGCCACTCCCGCCAATGTTGATCTGTTTAAAATACAAATACACATTGTAAACGATTTCACGTCCTTGACTGTGAAGAGTATTTCTTCCTAATTTTGAATTCGAGTTATTATCCATGTTTTTATTAATACCAGGAAATTTAATATAACAAAGAGAAAATTGCCAAAAACAAGCCGAGAGAGGTAATAGTAAAAAAATAATTCACAAAAAAGTAACAACTAAAATCCAGAAATAATAAAAGTAACAAATAAAACAGAAATAAAAATGTAACAAATCAAACTCAGAAATAAAGAGGAAGAAAAAAATTGATTAAGAAGGAAGAAAATCGATTTAGATTTAAAGAATATTATTATGAATAATCAATAAATAATAATATAAAGATATTATCGTATATTATTAGTGATTTCTTATCAGGTACAGTGTTGCCTGTTGCAAAAAATATAGAAGTTATCAAAAATAAAATTATTAATAACAAAAGAACAACACTGTGTTTTTTGACAGTGGTCTATTTTATTAAAAACTGACTACACATGACACCAAAAAACGACACTAGCGCACTCCTCAGATTTCCATGACTTCTTGGTCGACCTTTAACACCTTTTAAAAACCTATATCTTAAACCTATACTGGAAATATAGAGGCCCGTGGTTCAAATCCCGGCGCTTGAGTCTAATTTTCTCTGTCTGTTGCCCGTAGTTAATAATAATTATAATTTGATTTAAATTAAAATTTAATCTTTCCGTATTATGAATACTACCAATATCGTAAAATATGAATTTCTATATCTTAAGCATCCGAGTGAAAAAGTCCCTCTGATTCAACTATACTAGATTCGTAGGTATTTATACCTAGGTTTCATAGGTTTTAGACAAGTTGTGAGTACGCTAATTACTCAGCTACTTCGATTCCCTCTTAACTGTATTATCACAAGAACCATTATTACTTCAATAAACAATGAATTTTGATGTCATTTTGTTTGTTAGGTACTTTGAATATCGAATGCTAAATTCATATTTATAAATAGGACTTTAATTTCTATCCTAATGTCTTTAATATGTACATCCAAAAGTCTGTAAATATTATTTCTTTTAATAGTTTTACAAGTATATACCTTCTTTCAGAACACGTTTAATAATAATATAAAATTAATTGTTTCTACCGAGATTGTCTTGAACTAATTAATATTATAAAAAACTCAAAAGTGAACTTACAATTTTATTGTCAAAAACCAGAATAGCCAATTTCATTTCACACTAAATAACTATTTTGATTGGTTTTGAAAATAACATTTGTGATTGGCTTTTACAATAACTATTTTGATTGGTTTTGAAAATAACATTTGTGATTGGCTTTTACAATAACTATTTTGATTGGTTTTGAAAATAACATTTGTGATTGGCTTTTACAATAACTATTTTGATTGGTTTTGAAAATAACATTTGTGATTGGCTTTTACAATAGCCATTGTGATTTGTTTTCACAATAACTATTCTTATTGGTTTTCACAAAAGCTATTGTAATTGGTAAATACAATTTTATTCAATGAGTTCGTTTTTACTTTCTCATATAAAGAGAAAGTATTGTGATGGCGCAAAAATTCGATTTTGAGATTTTGATGGATTTACACGTTTTGAGGTCCCCTGAGTCCAAAAAAGTGGTTTTTAAAAAATGTCTGTCTGTCTGTCGTCTGTCGTCTGTGCAGACGCCTGGAGCCTAAACTACTGGGCCGATTTTGATGAAATTTGGCATACATGTTCAGAAAAATCATACCCCGAGGCGAAATCGAGAAATAAATTTTAGCTATAAATTTGGGGGCGCTGCCCCCCAAAAACTCTGAAAAAACATGAAAAAAAATTATTTCTCGAAAACGGTTTCGACGATTTTGATTAAAAAATTCTAAAATGTAGTCCATTTGAATACGAATCTAACGATATAAGCCGTTTTCCCGGGAAAAATCTAGTTTCTGAGAAATTAGCTTAAAACGCGGACGGAGAGAGTCCGGGTTCGATTCCCCGCCCAGGAGAAGTTATTTTTATGATAAATTTTGATGAAATGTTCAATAATATTTAAATGTACATTTGAAAACTAATAAATGGAAAATACTGGGTTAAGTAATTATTAACTCGTATATGAGAAAGTTTGTCTGAGTTGTCTCGGACCGATTTTTTTTATTTAAATGAATGAAATCATGTAAAATTTACTTCATCATTCCATTTATACAAATAAATGCTATGGTGGATAATAAAATTGACCAATTTTGTTACTTGAGTTCTATTTATTAAAAATGAATGAAATATCGTAAAATTTGTTTCACCGTTCCATTTACATGAATAAGGTTTTCTCAATTTCACAACACATATTTCATTAAAGGTTACGAAAAATCATAATTTTCAAATCATATGGACAATTGCGCTAAGATAATGTCTATATTTTATTCCGAAAATTTAACATTGGCTTGATTAACATGCATATATTTGTCAGCGATTGCTAATTTACAGGTTCTTATTGATGGTTGTTTTAAAATAAAAAAACAAAAAACGTTTTTCTCGGTTTTTATTTTATATACCTATATATATTATATTCGGTTGTTTAAATAATCGCTTGCTTCTGAAGCCTGCTTGTCTGCTTTATAAAGATTTAATTTTGATTACATCTACTAGTAACCTGTAACTAAAACAATACCTAACTGTAATCTAATGTTCTTTAGTTATAACCTATTTCTTTTACAAAAAGTTGACACATTAAACCCAATAGTTGGAACAACAAAAGGATGTCGCTGGACAGGCAGGCAGTAATCACACAAGGTGAGATAACTTTAACTAATTTCATTGCCCGGATCATCCATTTTTATTATTATTTTATCATCTCTTTCATCTATATTTATCTGAAAAAAACATACATCATATTTATTGATATAAAAAACAATCACAAATTTATAATACATTAGTAAGGATACCTCACAGTAAAAACTCGTAATATTTCAATCCTAAACTAAGATACAAAATAATGGGATACATCAAAGCAGATTGTTGGAACATGTTGGTTTTTTCTGCTAAATAGTAATAATCTAAGAAGTTAAACATAACTTAAATTAATTGCTTAAGCAAGAGCCATTCAAAGACTGTAAAATTTATTAACTATTCAGGTACCCTAAAACACTCACATTTTTTATCTACTTAAATAATTACACAACATTTTAATCTGTTTAGTATTATTATACTACACGTTTTGTTCTTTTACTTATGTTTTTTTATTTTATTATTATTATTATTATTATTATTATTATTACATTTGGTATTATATACCAACAAACTTGTTTAAAACATTTCACACCATTTCTGCTATTATTCATATTACTCATTATTTATTTATTTTTTTTTTTTTTCTTATAATATGTTAACAGATAAAAAATGTTGTACAAAAAATAATTGAATTAAAACAGAAAAACAAATATAATATTACTATCAAAATTTATAATGAATAACGTATCACATAATTTATTATACACTTATAATATATCATTAATCATACATTATATACTACCAATTCAAATTTGTACATTTATAAATTATAAAGTATAGGATATTATAATGTAGACGATATATATATATATATATATATATATATATATATACAGAAAACAAACAAAACTCAGGTTTCGGTCACAAAAATCGTCACTATGTTACAATCCCGACATAGTGACGATTTATGTGACCGAAACCTGAGTTTTGTTTGTTTTCTGTTTATATTTACGGTCGAGAATTTATTCATTTATATATATACATATATATAATAATAAGTATATATATATATATATATATATATATATATATATATATATATATATATATATATATATATATATATATATATATATATATATATATATATATATATATATATATATATAGGAATAAGAGGCTAGGTTTCATATTATCGTGTAAGCCATCCGATAAAACTTTTCACTCAAATTTCGTTTCCAAAGCCTCCATAGAAAAGAACAGGACTATATATTTTACCATTTTATCATTCATTCCATTATTAAGAAATATATACCCTGTAAATCGCAATTAAGAGTCTATTTATTGCATGGAAAAAATTATTCATTTCATTATTAGGCACGATAAATAAGCAATAAAATAACCTAAATATTGTTACTCTATCACCAAAAAGCGTATATAGGGATTTATTTTATGTTATAGAGATTGGTGCAAATTTCACCTCAATTGGCTAAAAAGTTCCGAAATTATTTAGCCTTAAACCTTGATTTTTTGAAATAGCTTGATTTTTTTGAACATTTTTTGAAATAGCATTGATTTTTCAAAATAGCTGCAGATATCATAATGAAATGCAGTGGAAATTATTTGCCTTATAAAGAGTTAAAATTGGTGCAAATTTCAGCGACATGGGAAATGAACAATTTTTTACGATTTTTTTGAAAATTTTCCAAGAAAATGGCATTACAAATTTATGATTTTCTGGGTGGCTTAACTACATGTAAGGTCTGATTTTTGTACCAAGTATAAAATCTTTACACAGACACATAGAGGAGACACAGGAGAGTTACTCAGACAGACATATACAGATAGAAAGACATACTACCAGCTAAAAACCGCTCAAATGGCCTTAATAAAAACACCGAAAACTGAAATTTCCGTTGGAATCTTGGTGGTTTAGGTGAAAACAATACTTTGTCTTTAAAAAAAGGGAAAGGGGAAAAAAGTAAATGCGATCGAAGTAGTTCAGAATTAATTATTTTTTAAGACAAAACCATGAAAAAATAAACAGCATACATATTACGATAATAACTGTACGAACGTAAACAAAGCAAGTCATAGAAAACATTAATAGTACATTACGCATCGAGTGCGGAAAGTTGCATTTTGCATGCGAGTGTGGAGTTTGCACCCGAGCGATAGCGAGGGTGGTAAAACCACACGAGCAATGCAAAATGCCGTTTTCGCACGAGTTGCGTACCGTACTTTATCTACAATTGTTAGATTTAAATAATAAATACAGAAAAAAATAAATTTCCAGTATACAAGTTCGTATTTCTCTTTTGATAAAGATAACATTAATTCATTAGTTGTATTTTGTGCCGAATTATTTTGGGAGGCGTATTATTCTCCTCATATTCGTCATAATCATTTAAATCACTCATTGATTATCACAACAAAAACCCGATATAAAAGTTACTTTTATTAAACAAACAGCAAATTAGTCTTGTTAAATGTAAACAAACTCGCTAATCGTGCTTAATGCTGAAGAATTCCTCTTCTTTACCTCGCTAGCTTGGTAAAGATGAGGAATTCTTCAGAACTATGAGGCATCTTTGGCGCCCCCCCCCCCCCCTTATTGCCAAATTCACCTACTAGTTATGAAGAGGGCCTGGCGGCGCCCCCTAGACGTGGCGCTGGGTCAGCTTGACCCGGTTGACCCCCCCCTAGGGACGGCCCTGACTATGAGACGCGCATGCGCAATGAATACAAGTACGTAAATAATCACTTTCTACGCATCTAAACAGAGATATAATGTTTATATTTCGTATCAATCGTAGATAAAATCAATAACCGATATTGTTATGAAAAATATTATTATTCGGCGAACCAAAGACCACAACATGCGCAATATGTTTACGCACACCTAGTCAAAAAAATAACTTGATATCGCAAAGGCAGCAATGTAATACCGTGTTTGCACACTGCAATAAGCTACACAATTTGTGAGAGACACCAAGGGATGTGCCACGCAAGCGTGACACATAGTAAACTGTTCAAACATCAGATATTACGTCATTAAGATGTTGGCTCGGCATTACGGCATGTCCTTCATCGTTTCGTCGCGTCCGACCTCATCAGGGGCCCGACGATGGGTGGGCATCGTTGGGCCCCAGATGAGTATATATATATATATATAACTCTTTATATTAAAAAAAATTAGTGATCTAATTTGAATTCTTCGATGCTTTATAATGCTGAAGTTATATATCAAATGCATTCTCAAGCAGGGGTAAAAGCTAGAAGGGAGGCGACATTTTAAACAAGGTTTATATCTTCGAAAACCGTTGTTTATGCTGTATGTCCCTCTACAGATAGCTGACACAATTTTCATATTTGTGATCACTTTAAAGTTGAATTTATATATTATTTAAAGCTGCGGATTTTGAAATAAATACATGAAGATTATATCTACTTATAGATCAGTAGCACATAAAGCAATAGCGACATAATTACATCAAGAATGGCTTAGAACTGTTTGTTGCATGACGGGTATTACAGTCTACATCGATTTTGACTCAGACATCGGTAAACTTTTAAATTATACAACGTAATCCATTCTAATAATGCATAGTAATGTGAATGACATGTAACCAATGAGGGAAAAGTATTGAGGGTTAAGATTTTCATAAATTCTTTACTCATTTACTAAAAGTAAAAGAATCAAACGTCCATTTATTTCACAACCATCTGTAATACATTTCTTTAAATTTAGTGACTCTTTAATTCTCTTACTGTAACTTGAAATAGTTGACGAATATAAATTGTAAATAATTTGATATTTGTGTGTACTTGATTTATATCGATGCACAGCTTGAAAAAATTCTACAGCGTGATTTAAACGCATGCATTATTTACAGTAATTATTATAAGCGAATTTGCACGAATATTCGTGCAAGTTAACATTTTGTGAACCGGACAAAATAACCTTTTACTTAATCTTCTCTTATGTTTACTAGCACAATATCGTGCGCAGAATTAAAATTTTACGTTAAACATCGTAATTAGATTAAACCGAGAAATTATTTTAGGGATAGAAACTAAAATAATTTTTTTTTTTCTTAAATATTAAGACCAAGATTACAAAATATTTATAAAACGTATTAATCAGTAGACCTTTGCTTAAGGACAAATTAATACTAAAAATTATGTATATATACAAGCCATCTTGATGCTTTGATATTTAGATTTTTAATTAATAAACAATAATGATATTTGCATAAAAGCCCAATACCTTTATTTCAATATTAACTCAATATATTTGCAATTCATATTTTACGATTTTGGTAGTATTCATACTACGGAACGATTAAATTTTAATTTAAATCAAATTATAATTATTATTAACTACGGGAAACAGACAGAGAAAAATAGACTCCAGCGCGGGGGTTCCCGTGCTGGAGTCTATTTTTCTCTTTCTGTTTCCCGTAGTTAATAATAATTATAATTTGATTTAAATCAATATGTTTGTTTAACATGAAAGCAAACAGATTATCATGTTAATTATAAAGAATAGGCAGCGTTTATTTGACTGCTTATACAAAAATTAGCGATTTTAGTTTGCCAAATAGTTTCAACAGGCCGTATTCATGAGTTAGTTTGTAATCCTTTTAAGTAAAGAATTTAAAGGAATACTTTTTCAGCAGTTAATTTATTAAGTAATGTCAATACTAAGTGGTTAAAACTATTGCTACACTAAATATTAGCTCAAAGCATTGTCTTTTCTTAATCAAGTCAATTGTGATTCTCATTTGATTACATTTCCAAAGCAAATCTATTGAGTGATGGTTAGAATCAGAATATTATCATTTTCAGTTTAGTAATGTTACTAAATAACTCCGTGGTGCAAAAACCCATGGAGGGCTTAGAGTTGCCAACGGGCTTATACAACTGTGCGATCTCAAGAGCTTATACAGCTGTGCAATCTCAAGGGCTTATGCAACTATGGTACCACAAGGGCTTATGCAACTGTGGTATCTCAAGGGCTTTTACAACTGTGGTATCTCAAGGGCTTATACAACTTTGCGATCTCAAGAGCTTATACAGCTGTGCGATCTCAAAGGCTTATACAACTTTGCGATCTCAAGAGCTTATACAGCTGTGCGATCTCAAAGGCTTATACAACTTTGCGATCTCAAGAGCTTATACAGCTGTGCGATCTCAAAGGCTTATACAACTTTGCGATCTCAAGAGCTTATGCATTTTTTTATTCCTTAAAGGGTTTTATTCCTGTAATTCCTTAACATATTGCATCGTTTGGATTATTAGCAATTTGGTTGACTTAGGGACAATATCGAATTAAGTCCAATCATGAAAATAAACAACTGAAGGACATTGAATTCAGTCCTGGGTATAAACAGAGGCTCATTGAATCGAGTCGCGGGAATTTACAAAAACTCATTGAATTGAGTCCCATCCCTTTATATATTTATTTCTTTTATATTTATTATCAGATATGTATTATTAACAGTTGAATACAACTTAATTATTATAATCAGTCTAGCCATAAACCATTGAAGTAATTAGGTCACTGTTGTCTTTGTCTTCGGTTTTATTTCTGTAATTTTTTAAGTGAATTACTGAGTGTTAAAATGGAAAACAATGTGGAGTGAGAGAGCAAAAACATTAATTGTTCTTGACGGTTATAAATATTGGTTCCATAAAAACTTAGCTGGTGCTGTTCACCCTTGGACTTGCACAAAAAGTTCTTGTAAGTCATTCTTAAAAATTTCGAATAATAATGTCATTATTGAAAAGAGCAACGAACACAATCATAAAATTTGTGAAGAGAGTGTGCTAGCAGGCAACAACTAAGCAACAGTGTGAAAGAAGTTGTTTAAAGAACCTCAGAACTTATGAGGTGCGAGCTGAAAAATGGTGATGTCCACTCTAACCACCTCTGAACAACTCTAACAACTTCAAAAACACACACAACAAAATATTGGATAACGCTCTTCAAACAAAATATTGGACATGCTCGTTCCCTCTTCTACCCTAGTCTACCTAAGAGTGCGCTAGACACAAAAGAAAAATTGCAGACTATGACATATGCAGTCTATGGGGATCTAGAGTGAAAGCTATGTAAAACTCAAAAGCTAATCAATCAGTCAAGAAGTTAAAAAATATAATTTTTTAAGACATCAGATGGTATTGTTTACTACCAGATAACCAATTTTCAATTTTTAAGTGATTTTTTCCAATTTTAATAACATTTTTTTACGTCTAATGCATTTAAATAGTGCTTTTACTATTTTTTTCTTAAATTAAGATTAAGAACCTATACTTTACAAAAGATCTCAGGTATAAAAAGCTCAGGTCCAACGGGACTCAATTCAATGTCCCTAAAATTTTCTATGACACTCAATTTAGTGGTGGCAAAATTCTCTTTGGGACTCAACGCAATGGAAATTTGTTACAAGGGACTCAATTCAACTTTTCCCGTTTTTAGAGGCAAAAAGTGGAAGATAGCGGGATTTTGTTTTTTGGTTAGAAACAACTGCTGAGTAATACTGTATTATTGTTAAGTATAACTGTTCTTTTTGATAAATTATTAAATTGCAAGTGCACACTGATTTAATCCATGATTGGATAAAATCGGAGCAGTAGAACAAAAGTTGTAGTAGGGGGTTCTGCGGGGAGAGCGACTAAAGTGGTAGCGTGAAGCGAAGAGCGAAAGCAGGGCGAATAGCCTGGTACCGCAACAAAGCAATCGTAAGGTCACTACATAGGTTAAAAGTCCAAACATTTCACTTTTGGTCTGATCCAACACATTTTGCTCTACACTATAGCATCTAAAAAGATTCACTTAAAAAAAAATTGGTCCGAGGCAACACAGACTAACTTTCTAGGACCGAGATTATATTATAATCTAGGTCCTAGATCCAGAAACGTTATGTTTTAAATGTTAAAGAAAGCCATATTTATTTTCATCAATATCTCGGAAACTAGCTTTATCCCGACAAAATTACTTACATCGTCAGATTCCTATTTAAATGGACTACATTTTTGAATTTTCAATAAAAGTCGTCAGAACCGTTTTTGAGAAATACTTTCTTTTCACTCGTTTTTTTTAAACGATTTTTGGGGGTAGCTCGCCTAATTTTGGAGCTAAAATTCATTTTTCGAATACACCTCGGGATGATTTTTCAGAACATAAATGCCAAATATCGTCAAAAACGGGGCTGTAGCTTAGGCTCCACGCGCCTGCACATACGACAGACGACAAACAGACATTTTTTAAAAACTACTTTTTTGGATCAGGTGACCTCGAAACGTTTAAATCCATTAAAATAGAATTTTCGCGCTATTACGATACTTTCCTTTTTTATGAGAAAGTTATTTGTGAGAAAATAATACATGGGAAAGCAAATAAGAAGCAGAGTAGTGGTCTCTTTCCTTGTTTTAACGCGTAGTTAAATTTTTTAATAATATAGGAAGGTGTGTCTATATATATATATATATATATATATATATATATATATATATATATATATATATATATATATATATAATAAACTAACTACAATAAAACAATTTTGACAATTCTTTTCGGTTTAAACTGACATTTAAAACCATAAACCTGAATATACCGAGTAAAGCCAATGTTTTTCTTAGGATATCTTCCTCGCTTATTCTCATTTTCATGATGTTAAGAACCGTATGATGCTGCTGACTAAGGTGGTGAGGAGAGGGCCCTCTCACAAGTGATGTTGGTGATGTTAAGGTGTAGTGAGGTGATGTAGATGAGTGAACATTCAAGTTACAGTGTAGACTAAGACACACACTTAACCAATTTCCTTACGTTTAACTGTGTGAGTTAGTCACACTATAACTAGATTAATTGATATTCCTGACGGAGTTTTGACATTCCTTAGTCGACTCATTTGTAACGGCAGGGTCTCCAAAAGTACCTACATTTTTTAAAAACTACTTTTTTGGAGGAAGGTGAACTCAAAAAGTTTAAATCCATAAAAATAGAAATTTCGCGCTATTACGATACTTTCCTTTTTTATGAGAAAGTTATATGTGAGAAAATAATACATGAGAAAGCAAATAAGAAGCGGAGTAGTGGTCTCTTTCCTTGTTTTAAAGCGTAGTTTAATTTTTTAATAATATAGGGAAGTATGTCGATATATATATATATATATATATATATATATATATATATATATATATATATATATATATATATATATATATATATATATATATATATATATATATAATAAACTAACTACAATTAAACAATTTTGACTATTCTTTTCGGTTTAAACTGACATTTAAAACCATAAACCTGAATATACCGAGTAAAGCCAATGTTTTTCTTAGGATATCTTCCTCGCTTATTCTCATTTTTATGATGTTAAGAACCGTATGATGCTGCTGAATAAGATGGTGAGGAGAGGGCCCTCTCAGAAGTGATGTTGGTGATGTTAAGGTGTAGTGAGGTGATGTAGATGAGTGAACATTCAAGTTACAGTGTTAACTTTCACACACATTCAAAACTAATTACCTCACATTTGCTTGCGTGTGTTAGTCACACTGTAACTAGATTAATTGATATTCCTGACGGAGTTTTGACGTTCCTTAGTCGACTCATTTGTAACAGCAGGGTCTCCAAAAGTACCTAAGTATTATTTTGTACTCGTGATAGTATACTTCACTTATAGTTTTTTAAAGATAAATATCAAGATTTGTTTAGCAGTTTAGGTAAGTAGTGTTTACAAGTCGTTACAGTAAATATGAAAAAATAATTAAATTTTGTTAGTAGTTTATGTATTATATATATATATCTATATATTTACAATCATTTGCCCCGCGCTTCGCGCGGGGTTCATGCTTGCAATCAGTGGCTGTATTTTATTACTATTTTATATTTACTACTATCATATTGGTTAATTGAGTAGGCCATTTCATTAAATATAATACTTTATACTTAATTATTTGTTTAGCTTAATATAGAAAAAATGAAAATTGCTTAACATTAAATTAAAATAAATTACTTGAAATTGGGTCCTCCCACAATAACACAGGACTTCTTCCAAAATGATTATAAAATTTAACTCCGCCTACCTTAATAGGAATTTCCTCGCCATCCGGAGGAAACATATAGCTAGGTCACACCTAAAACTAAAACGTAATCCTTTAACGAACACTATATTACACAAAATACTATTAACTATGTAGTAATGGATCGTAAACAATATTCCGTGAATAAGCAATTCCATCTGTAACCCTCTCAGATGGTACCAAAACTTGTATTTACTATGATGTAAATTGGCCGTGGCTTAAGACATGTTTCTGAGATCCACGCACCAACAAAAGATATATGTTTGACCCTGGGATTTATTTCTAATGAACTAACAGCATTTTTATTTCTAACAGCAGGGTCTCCAAAAGTACCTAAGTATTATTTTGTACTCGTGATAGTATACTTCACTTATAGTTTTTTAAAGATAAATATCAAGATTTGTTTAGCAGTTTAGGTAAGTAGTGTTTACAAGTCGTTACAGTAAATATGAAAAAATAATTAAATTTTGTTAGTAGTTTATGTATTATATATATATATCTATATATTTACAATCATTTAACAGAATTATATATATATATATATATATATATATATATATATATATATATATATATATATATATATATATATATATATAACTAAGATGGTTTTCTAACTTGAATGAAATATTTAGATACTTATTTCAGATATGCCTTAAAATATTAGATATATTGCTCGCTATTAAAAATTTAAAAATTTGTTACATATGCAACTTCATTAAGAGATATTATTACGTACGTCACTTCGTATACAATTTCTTACCCTTTCTAAAGATTGAGGAACCATCTTTAATTTTTAATCAGTGGCTGTATTACTACTATTGTATACCTATTAGTATCATATTGTTTAATTGAGTAGGCCATTTCATCAAATATAATACTTTATGATTTGAGATTCACACAAACAAAAAATTATTCTTTACTCTGGGATTTATTTATTGTCATCGAGTAAGCTAATTTTAGGGGGAACTTTCTATGCATAATTTCCACACCTCTATTTCTTCCGACATCAAATTTAAAGTTATTATTGGAAATAATATTGTTTCCTCCGAAGATGGTTTTTTCTAACTTGAATAAAATATTTAGATATCTTAACTATGATTAATTTAGTTCCATTAACTAATGAATTGATTAATTAAATTTAAATGTATCATTTATATACCTTTAGAACGAACTTTATAATCAATATTTGTTTATATTTCTTTATACTTGTTTTGAACTATACAATATAACTATATAATAATAATAAATATATTTATTGTTATAAGCTTATAAAAACAATTATTTGTTTAAAAGTGAATATGAGGTAATTTATGAAATGTTTAATTTGTTTGTTCTTTATAAATACTAATTTTTCTCAGCAAAAACGACAAATTTAAAGAATAATTGGAATTATAAATACCCGATTTAATAGCATTAGTGTGAGGTTCAAGCACCCGAATCGAAAATTAAATCAGGCAATAATTGATTACGCCATGAGAGCCCTAAGTCAAAAATGTAACAAACATTGATCAAATTTACTTTATTTCAGGTAGAATCGATGGTCGTAACCGTGAGGTTCATGCCAGGAATCGCTGGCTGTGTATCAGTGTTAATATATTAGAGTAAATTGTAGGCCCTGTCATGAAATACATTTCATTATATTTGATTAGTTTTATTACAGAATAATAAAAATAAAGACAGAACCTTTATCAATTTATTTTATTATTTATTAGAACTCGAGATTAATTGAAACATAAGTAGTTAAAGTCAAGGAGAAATAATATTTGTATATATAAATTTAGCTACATCATATAAAAAAAGAAAACAATGTCGTCGAAATAATTTGCCATACACACAACTAAACTATAAATTGCCCTAAATAAACTGAAATATAAACTTAATATAGAATTTAACAAAACTGTAAATCAGTTCATTCTAGTAATAATAAGATGATAATAAAACAATTTAAAAAAAGTAAAACATATATTTAAATAAAGTAAAAAAAATTGGTAAATATCGGCAATAGCGCGCCCCTTCTCACTCCAACGTATTTTTTGACAAAGGGATATCAACTCTCCTATGAACAAACCATATACATATATAATTATTTTATACATATATTATTATATACGAATGGAAGGGATGAATTAATACATCGAAGCCAACTGTACGACTTCGATTGCACAGAAGGGGTACACTATTGCCGAGTTTAGCCAATCATTTAAATAAAAATAAAAATTCATTTAAATAAAGTAAAAAAATCATTTAAATAAACAAACATTCATTTAAATAAAATAAAACAAACATTAAACTAAAGTAAAATATTAATTTAAAGGAAGTGAAATATTCATTAAAATAAAGTAAAAAATTCATTTAAATAAACTAAAATATTCATTAAAATAAACTAAAACATTTCCTTAATATAGAATTTAACAACCTATCAAAAACAATTCTAGTAACAATAATATGGTAATAAAAACAATTAAATAAATAAGAATAAAATTATACCTTAATAAATGTCGGTAGTATAACAGAAGATGTGGGTAATAAAAACAATTAAATAAATAAGAATAAAATTATACCTTAATAAATGTCGGTAGTATAAATAAAGATGTGCGCACCACGGCTAGACACGTAAGACTGAAGTGAGGGAGACTGATGGAGAAAGAGAGGGGGCATTTGTTTATAAAGTGTGGTTACGCGGAAACTAATGTATTTATAATCTTTTACCTATCGAACAACATACTTTATTATTCAATATTTGTTTATATTTATTTATTCTTGTTTTTAACTATAACATAACAATAAACATAAGCTTATAAAAATTATTATTTATTAAAAACGTAAACATGACGTTATTTACGGAATTATAAATCCGTTTTTTTCTTTATAAATACTAATTTTTCTCGAAAAAAAAAATACAAATAATTTGAATAATAAATACTCGTTTTAAAGAGCATTAGTGTGGGGTTTAAATACCCCAATCGAAAATTAAATCGGTCATTAATCGTCAACACTAGGAGAGCTCAAAGTCAAAAAATTTACTAAACATTAACAAATTTACTCGATTTAAGGTAGAACCGTTGATCGTACGACAAAAAGTCATATGACTAAAGTTGTAGATCTTTTAAAATCAGTTACCGATCAGCTGATTAGCCACTTTATATATATATAATATATATATATATATATATATATATATATATATATATATATATATATATATATATATATATATATATATATATATATATATATATATATATATATATATAATTAACTAACTACAATTAAACAATCTTGACAATAAACCATAAACCTGAATATACCGAGTAAAGCCAATGTTTTCTTAGGATATCTTCCTCGATTATATTTATTTTCATGATGTTAAGAACCGTATGATGCTGCTGAATAAGATGGTGAGGAGAGGGCCCTCTCACAAGTGATGTTGGTGATGTTAAGGTGTAGTGAGGTGATGTAGATGAGTGTACATTCAAGTTACAGTGTTAACTTTCACACACAATCCAAATTAATTACCTCACATTTGCTTGCGTGTGTTAGTCACACTGTAACTAGATTAATTGATATTCCTGACGGAGTTTTGACATTCCTTAGTCGACTCATTTGTAACGGCAAGGTCTCCAAGAGTACCTAGGTATTATTTTGTACTCGTGATAGTATACTTCATTTATAGTTTTTTAAAGATAAATATCAAGATTTGTTTAGCAGTTTAGGTAAGTAGTGTTTACAAGTCGTTACAGTAAATATGAAAAAATAATTAAATTTTGTTATTAGTTTAAGTATTAAAAGGTGTTTAATATAGACCTTTTGTCTCATTTAGAAGTTGTGACAATATAGTCAAATTATATATTTTTCTATTTAAGAAATTAAAAGTAAATAGAGTTCGTTAGTTGTTTAGCTAAGTAGTATTTAGAAGTTTTCATGTCAGTATTTTATATTTCATTTTTAGAAACGAGACTTTTAGTTTTATTAGGTAGTTTATCATACAAATTTCATAAAATATCTGTAAGCAAGTTCATATAGGTCCATGTTAAAAGATGAAACATTATTAAAACCTTTAAGCAATCAGCGGGAAAGTATTTTTTTTTCTTTTTCAATCGGTATTGTCAATAAATAGATAGTTAAAAAACCTCAAAGGATAAAATTTATCAGCGCATTCAAAAAAAAAAAAAAAAAAAAAAAAAAAATCAGCTTTTGCGGTTGATAGTCAACTGAACTGAGATTTTGCCCATCGCGTTTAATTTCCTGAAGTTCTAAAAATTCTGGGTAGCAACATCAGTAGTGTGTAATTTGTGAGTTCTGGTCCAAGGAAGTATTATTTACATTTTATAATTATATTCTTAAAGAATCTCATTTATGTTGATAATAAAACGTTTAAGCTTCAACACAATCACACACACCAACACAATCTTGACAATAAACCATAAACCTGAATATACCGAGTAAAGCCAATGTTTTTCTTAGGATGTCTTCCTCGCTTATTCTCATTTTCATGATGTTAAGAACCGTATGATGCTGCTGACTAAGGTGGTGAGGAGAGGGCCCTCTCACAAGTGATGTTGGTGATGTTAAGGTGTAGTGAGGTGATGTAGATGAGTGAACATTCTAGTTACAGTGCATACTGACACACACATACAAAACCAATATCCTCACATTTGTTTGCGTGTGTTAGTAACACTATAACTAGATTAATTGATATTCCTGACGGAGTTTTGACATTCCTTAGTCGACTCATATTTAGAAATATTTATTTCATAACTCTTAAACGATTAGTATGTAAGTGAATAAATTAATTAGAAAAACTCAATTAATTTACAACAACACAAAGTTTTATAATTTTATGAATTGAAAAAAATAGTAACAATGTTTGAAACCGATTCATTAATGGAAATAGTTTCATAGAACTCAAAGAGCAAACAAATTGGCTAATATTTGATTAATACCCTTTCCATTGATTGATAGTTTTTCTCTATGAATAAGATACGCAAAATCTTCCTTGATATTCAATATGTATAATTTTGTTTCACTTCAGAAAATAAACACCTGTCTGTAATATCGCAATCCCTGCAGCATTTCTCCATCGGAAGAGGTCAGTGGTTGATTAAAATTATATATAAAAAATATCAGGTATAAGTTCAATCAAGCCGTAAAGGATTTCTGCTATCACAAGGTACGTTCAAGTGATATTTAAGTATATACTTTTTTTTTTTTTTTACTTATAGGATTTCGTACCATGTTTGAAGAGAGCGCGTAAACAGTAAAATCAAATGCTATTTTTTTTATTAAAAATCTACAATGGATTAAATAAAAAAAATAATAAACAATTGTAAAAACATTTAAAAGTATAAAGAGCAAAATATTAAATATTTGTAAAATTAACATTGTAGTAAACTTTATTCACATGAAGAAAATGAATAATAGTATGTTAAACACTTGTGTTTAACAAAATTCATTATTATTCTTTCCCGCGCTCTCAAAATGTTCAAATAAAAGTGTGGAAAATAGTAAAGGACTAAAACCATTAGAAGTTCTTCAAGAGGATGATACTTAAATGTAGCATAGCAGACAGATTTCATGATACGTCTCTTAAGGTAGTCTTAAGTTTTTCTTATTAGATGTTTTGTAACAGTTTCTTTTTAAATGTTTTAAACTTACAAGTGATTCATTATTACGTTAATAACTAGAGAGAGTTGTAAATATTTGTAGGACCAAGTTAATAGCTTATACATAACTTGTTATATTACGAGTATTTTAACACTTCTCTGAATATTAGATAAAAGGGCTCATTCACTTATAACTTTGTCCATTAATAATAACATTTAAATACGTGTTATTTGGAGCTATTCGATTCTCTGACGATTCTCTTAATTTTACCTATTATAGTTATTGTTAAACAAATAGTTAGTTGTTTTGACTGAGATTTTGTGGTACCACTTCATAATTATGACAAGAGAGGTTAAAAAAAGAAACACAACAATATAATCTCCACAATTTTTTTAATAAAAAAAATTGTGGTGACAATATTGTTTTTTTTTTTTTTTTAATCCTTTCTAGTCATAGTTATTGTTAAATATTGGAGTAAAGATTTTTATGATACATCAAAATACTGCAACATTACATTAATGAAATAGATGATTTTTTAAGGATATTGTGGTAGAAGTTGTAAATATATTGTCATTGACACTCTACTACAATGAAACTTTGCTTATAGATGATTTTAAAATCACCTCCATGTTCTTTATTGCTAAAATTTAGCATGCTGACTCATAAAAAACTATTAAATTAGAGTTAAAAAATGTAGTATTAGAGCTATGAATAAAATGAGCTACTCTTCATAGAACAAAAAGGTATTTGGTCTGCATGAAACAATTATTTTAAATATAACTGTGTCGTCAATCTGAGTGAAATGTAAGGCACAATTGAACTATTTTTATTTAGCAAACAACATATAAAAACTATAATTTTATAAAGAAAAAGAAAAAAAAACGTTTGTTACACTCCTTCGATAATAAATTGAATAGTAAGGGAGGTCCCATTACCATGGACAGGTAATTTACCTTGGACTGGACACTGTCCTCAGCAATATTCCAGGAATATTGTTTCATGATGTACACTGTTTTAGAAACCTTCCTCTCTCTATCAGCTATCATATTAGTATTGTCGGTGATAGTTGCTACATGTCCATGGTAAGGCAACCTCCCCTATATTATTTTATTCTTTTTGGAATCTTCATAGGAGTGAAGTCAATAATAAGTTTAAGGGTAGAAGGAGGACAATATTAATCGATATCCAATGGCTCCCTGCCAGACTTGAACACATAAGTTGGAGTTTCTTCAGTAGTATCACAATCCTGTTGGAGTCGAGGACTGTCACATAGTTTCAGTCCTCTCCTCCAGCAATGATCTTATACCTTAAATGGTTTATAGGATTATCGTGATAGATTCAATCAGCTCTCTCTAGTTCTTAGCAAATATAAAATTAATTTCTCTGCAACAACTAATGACCACTACTGTGTTTATTTTTATTAGCTGGAAGAGTTCAGGGGTGAAATTGCAAGACGGGAACAGGAACTGGTTGCGATGGGAGCGAAAATGAAAAGCCTCGAAGAACAACACCAGGACTACCAAAGGCATATCGCTGTTCTCAAGGAGAGTCTTCAAGCCAAGGAGGAACACTACAATATGTTACAGGCTGATGTAAGAATTTATCATTCATATGATTTCTAGCATTTATATATGACAAGTTCACTAAAAATAAGAGATTAAACCTTGGAAGTAATTACCAGTTTGTTTTTCCTTACTTGACCAACTTGTTTTTCCCATTTCCTTTTAAACCTAATCTAATGGGCATGCCTATCTATAATTAGGTTACAATTATAGGTGTATACATATTTGATTACAATACAAATATTTCAATCTCGCTTGCTTAATATTTTTAGGTAGAGGAATTAAGACAGAGATTGGAAGAAAAGAACAGGCATATCGAAAAGAAGACTCAAGCTGTTATGCAAATAACCCAAGAAAGGAATCGAGCTTCAAGTGAATTGAATGAAATGAGGGACCATATGGATATAAAAGACAGAAAGATCAATGTCCTACAACGAAAGGTAAATCATTTATCTTTAACTCGAGTTATACCATTTAAACTAAATAACATGAATTCATTTACTTGAACATTTGTAAAAATAATTTAAAACATCTTATTAAAAATATTATTTTTAGATAGAGAATTTAGAAGACCTACTCAAAGAGAAGGACAATCAGGTAGATATGGCAAGAGCAAGGTTAGCGGCTCTACAGGCCCACCAATGTAACCACGAAGGGGCCATCAGCAGTCTGGAAGAAGCGATCGGAGAAAAGGAACGTCAAATGGCTCAATTACGGGAACAGAGGGATCGAGCCGAGCAAGAAAGGTTGGAAGAGAGGGAGCTCCACGAAAGGGATATTGCTGAGTACAAGTTAAAGTTGAGAGCTCTCGAAAGCGAAGTGGAAAAACTTGGAGCTCGAGTCGACAGAGCACAGGCAGAAAAAGACAGATTGGAAGCGCGACTAGAAAGCTCTCAATCAGAACTTGGAAAATCGAAAGCGGAATTGGACAAGGCTGCAAGTGAAGTGGGTCGCAGCGGGGCCGACTGGGAAGCAGCTAAACAGAGGTTGGCCCGTCTCGAGTTAGACAACGAAAGACTCAGGCACGAACTTGAGAGGTCTCAAACTACATTTGGCAGGAGTACTCTATCTACCTCGCAAGAATTGGAGAGGATACAGGAGAAGGCGGACAAAGCGGCTGCCGAACTGAGAAGAGCTCACGCTGAACTTAGGGTCACACAGGCAGATAGTGAGCGCACCAGAGCAGAAGCTGCAGCTCTCCAAGAAAAGGTATGCTGCATCACCATTATCTTCTGTTTTGAATCTTATTTTCTGATCAATTATATATAATATTTTATAATACATACATACACATACATAATAACTTTCTTAGGATCTTTGTTTATTGTCGTTACGGAAACAGGTAGAGAAATCGCAAGGCGAGATCTACCGGCTAAAGGCTAGGTTAGAAAACGCACAGGTGGAACAGGAAAATGTCAAGGAAGAGTATGATAGAGCTCAGTCAACGATAGCCAGGCTCCATGGAGAAAGAGACAAAGCCACTGCTGACCTAGAGAAAGCCAGGGAGGAATTAGAAAGGACCCAAGCCACACTCGGAAAAGCCCAGTTGCAGCAAGAAAAACTCCAAAACTCGCTCGACAAGTCTCAGAATGAAGTTGATAAATTGCAGGAGCGGTTGGATAAAACAGCTGCCGAGATCAGAAAGGTAAACGTAGCAGGTCATTCGATATATTCCTATTTTTTATTTTTTATTTTGCTTGATATCTTTTTATATCTTGCTTTTTCGCTTTCGCTTACGCTTTCTTTTTCTAAACAGTTCCAGGTCGAAAAAGAGAAGCATACGTACGACTTTGAAAACATTCAATCTCAGTTGGATAAGGCTTTGGGCCAAGCGACAAGGCTCCAAAAAGAAAAGGATACCGTTCTCATAGATGCAGATAGACTCAGAGATAAATACGAAAAGACTCAGGTATATTAAGATAATTTTTCCCTCTTTTTTCGGAATATATTTTTTATTAATTTTTGCATAGCGATCATTTATTTGGATCCGACATATTAATTTTAAGTCCAATATTTCAAACGGACGATTAGAGAATCTCCTGTTATCAGGTAACCGTAAGTAATAAATCGACGAATTGACGGTATATTGGATTTTTCACTTAAACAGATTCTTACTGCGAAACTTCAAAAGGACAGAGACCAGTTCCAAGACGAATGTGAAAAGCTGCAAGAGCGCCTCGAGTTACAACAAAGTCATATACTCAAGGCCCAAAGAGACAAAGACAGTATGATTACCGAATTGGACGTGGTAAAGGAAAGGTGGGAGAAAGCTCAACAAATCCAACAGAAACTTCAGGTAATATATCTCATCCAAAATCATGATTTGCTTATGGCAGAATGGCTGGCAAATTTTTTCAATTTTTTAAAAATTTAATTCTGTTTACTTCACTGCATCAAAAATGTAAGCAGCCTAATATTAAATTTTTTAATCATTATATTTTATTTTTAAATTAAACAAATAATAATGAAATAATTACATCATTTTTAGCAGTCCTTTGTTATTAATTGAATATGTAAAATTCGAGCAAGAATCTGCGCAGTGGAAAGACTCAGGAGGCGTTGTATTTGCTAATTCAAGTAGATTTATACTTGCAGCTTCGCTAATTTTTCCTGGCAAAAAGAAGAGTATTTCTTGCGGCAGCAATATAAACAAATACAAAAAAAAAAAAAAAACATTCTGCATCAAATACTTTAATTTAAAATTTGTATTGCTATTTTTATATTTTTTTTACCCTTCTATATATTTTTTTCTTATTTCTTAATTTTATTTCTTAACATTATATATTTCTTTGGAATTTTTCATAACTAATATTAATCCAAGGATTATTGATAACCTCCTCTTCGTTTCAGATTGAAAAGGATGATCTTCTTACTGAAGTAGAAATACTAAAGGAGAAGTTAGACAAAAGCCAAATAGCACAGCAAAAGGCTCTGGAAGACAAAGACACTGCGAACAAAGAATTTGAAAGAGTTCTTGAAAAATACGATAGGTATCTCAATCAATATTTTGTTTAATTATTATTTACGAAATCATAAAGATCGAAGATAAGCTTAGTTGTATACTAATTATGAATTACCACTTGCTTTTGTAGAATTGTTTTATATCATATATTTTACGTTTGCAGAGCTCAAGGAGAAGTTTACAGACTCCAAAATAAATTGGAAACGGCGGAAAATGAAAAGGACCGGCTAGATTTAGAAGTTGAAAAAATTCAGATTCTTGCAACGAAAGCACGAGAAGAACAGCGTAAAGCTCAGGACGAACTTCAGCGTGTGCAAGAAATGTACGACCGATCCATGCTTCAGCTAAGTAGGGCAAAAGAAAACGAAGACAAATTTAAAGAAGATATGGATAGGTTATCAGTTGATCTAGAAATGATGAGAGAGAGGTACGACAAATCTCAGATTGAACTTCGTAGGGTACAATCTGAACGAGATAAGTTACAAGCCGATGCCGACAGAAGCATATTTGAAATTGAACGAGCTCATTCTCAGTACACAAAAGTTCAGTCGGCCTACGAAAAGTGTCAAGAGGAATCTGCTCGAATGTCATTAGAATTGGAGAAAATGTATGATAAACAAGATAAGTTGCAAGGAGAAGTTCGAAAGGCGCAATTAGAAGCCGAGCGGCAACATGCCGAAGCGGCTAGTTTGAGAGAAGAAGTAGAAAGGTACGCAGCTAGGGCTGGTAAATTCCACGATACTCAGGAGAGGAGTAAAGAAGAACTTGATAGGTTACGGGAAACGACTGAACATATTCGAAACAAATATCAGATCGAAGTTGAAAAGACAGAGAAATTATCACAAACGAATGAAAAGTTAGAAGGACGACTCCACGAGTTACAATTAGAACTAGACCTCAGCAGAGCAGAAATCGGTAAGGCTAGTGAGAGCCACGGAAAGTACCAAGGTGAAATAGAAAGACTGCACATCGAATGCGAGAAATTAAGAGACAGGCAAGAAAAGGTTCAACTAGAAAACGAACGCCTCAGAAATGATCTCGCCTCTAAAGGAGGAAGCGATTTAGAAACAAACATGCTAAGAGATAGATTAGAAAAAATACAAATTGCACGTGAAAAGGCTGAAAGCGAAACTTCAAAACTTTTAAGAGAGTTAGAAAGATTACAAATGGACAATGACAGGTTAAGATCAGACCTCGGAGGAAGAACCACGGCAGGAGATGTTGAAATTGAAAGATTAAGAGATAGATTAGAGAAGGTGTCACAAGCAAGAGATAACGCTGACTTAGAAATAAAGAGACTGAACCGTGATCTAGAGAAAACACAAATAAACCTAGAAAAACAACAAGAAAACAGCGAAGTCGCAAGAATTGAATACGACCGAATGGCCGCTGAGTGCTCTAGAATGCACGAAAAATTAGAATTGGCTAAAAACGAGATGCAGAAACTAACCGAAGAAAGAATGACATTAGATAATGAACTACACCAAACCAAACGAGCCCTAGATATGCAACAAACGAATTTGCAAGATGTAGACTACAAATTTAGAGATGAAGTTACCAAAATACAGCAGGAACGAGATCAAGCAATTAGGGATAGAGATAAAATGAATTCTATTCTCGAAAAGAGAGAAAAACAGACAGATAAGACAGAGAAGCAACTTGAAAAAATGGAAACAGAACTGAAGCAGATTGCCATGGAACGAGATCAACTGGTGTTGCAATTAGAAAAATCTCAGGATATGTTGGTTTCATTCCAACAAGAATTACAACAATCCGAATCTCGTTTAGAGAAAGAGCGAGATGAAGTTTCCAGACTTAGATCGGAGCAAAGAAGACAAACCGGTAACAGAGAAGGTCACGATAGAGAATTAGCAAGAATACAACAACTACTTCAGACGAAAGAACAAGAAGTAATGACTCTGCAACAAGGGCTAAGTAATAAGGACAAAGAATTCGTAAAACTTCAGAGTCAAATTCAAAAACTTAGTGAAGAGAAAGGTATGCGAGAAACTGAAGTGACTCAATGGCAGAGGGCAATCCAAGAAGAGAAAAACCACGCTACCGAATTACAGAGACAAATAAATCTCATGCAATCACAACAAACGTCGACCAAAGACGACATGGTCAAACGAAATCAAGCACTAGAAAAACAACTTGTAAACACTCAATCGGAATACAAAGATGCGATGGAAAAATTAGTGATACGAGTGCAAACACTGGAGAAAGATCTACAGGATGAAAGAGCAGGAGGTGGGGCTGCTAAAGATGTACAGAGACTACTTACCGAGCTAGATAGATGTCAAGCAGAACTAAAGACAGCAGCTGTAGAAAAAGAAAGATTGCAGGCTCAACTTGAAATGCTTGTTCAAGAACTTGAAAGGAATCAGGTATGATACAAGTAAATAGTTATAATTAGGTATGTTTAAACATATTTTCATAAATACCTATCAAATGATACCTAGTCTTAAAGTAACCAGTTATAATTAATACAAGTAATCCCTTGATTAAAAGGGATTATTTTTTCAATTTACTTGTTTCACCCATCAGGGCGAAAAAAGTAAATTGTATGAAAGTCCTATTACCAGTGGTGTGTATTATCAATATGAAGTGTCAATTTTACTATATTAATTTGCAGTTTTGATTTGAAGTTTGCAAATTTTATTTTGTTTTAAATTGCTGTAATGATGATAATAAGAATGGCTTTAATATTTATTTTTTACAGCTTGAACTTAGAGACACAAATAAGAAAATGTCAGGTAGAGGAGCGGAAGAAGTCAACAGGCTTCAGAAACAGGTTGAGGATCTCAAGAAGCAATGCGACGAACAGAAGTTGCAGCTCGAAGATCAGAGGAGGAAAATAGACGAACATAGGAAAGGAACAGAGGCCCGCTCGAAGGAATTAGAAGACAGAGAAAAAACTCTTATAGAATTGGAAATGAAATTGAAAAAGAGGAAGGAGAAATTAGAACAGGTCGAAGCCCAAATGCAAAAGGTTTAGTCAATTAAGTTCGATTTGTCATCTAATGCATGGCTATTGTTTGTTTTTTCTTGTAAAGAGTAATGAACAAAATATCCTATATTTTTTTAAAAACATTAACAAACTAAATATTGACAAAAATATGAGTGTACTTCTAACAGATTCATTGTGTAAATGCTTATTTCATTAAGTGTATACTAAATTAATTTTATTTTTGTAATCAGGGAGCCGGCGAGAGCCATGTCGCTGACACTAGAGAGACAGAAGCTATGAAGCAGGAAATGGAGTCGCTTCGGCAGAGTGCCAAGCATTCGCAGGAAGAAGCTGAGAGACTTCTGCAGCTCATGCAAATGACTCAAGAAGAGCACAATGCTAAGGATAACCAGATCAGGGAACTTCACGTGTAAGCATACATATATCTAAATTTATTCTTAAGTATAATAAAATCCGAGGATAAAAACTTTTTTAGGCCCTCCACACACGGGTCGACTGATTTCCAACGCGAGTTTCAAAATAGCCACGCGCACAACCAGTACGCTCCACACACGAGCCTATTATCAATACCGCAGACTACCAAGACCAGTAGATAGGGAATACTGGATCCATCCTTATTTAGTGATAAATTTAAGGTCGAGGCTGTTCGTAGCAGCAGAACAATTAAATAACAAGTAAGGCGCGCTTCACGTAAGTACGTGGGGCGATAATCGCAGGTTTCTGTACATTAAAGTTAAAATTATTAAGTGTAATATATAATTACTAATTTTAATAGTAATATTCTTTTTATACTCTTCAAGACTTTTAAATTGATGTAACATGTTATGGTAACTAAAACAATGTCACCCGCCATATTGACCGCCATCTTGAAACTTTTATCTTAACTTAAAAAGCCATCTTAACTTTAAATGGATATTCTTTTTCTACACTTCAAGACCTTTAAGTTGATGTATAACATGTCATAGTTACTAAGAACTTTTTTTAGTCGCCCGCCATATTGACCGCCATCTTGAAAATATTACGTGTGAAATTTTAAAAACTGCATATTCTTTTTCTTCATTTTAAGACCTTTAAATTGATATATAACATGTCATGGTGACTAAAAACTTTTTTTTTTAGTCGCCCGCCATATTGGTCGCCATCTTGAGAATATTAAGTGTGAAAAAATCCAAAATGTGTCCAGTTGTATCAAATGCCGAGATGTACCTGTGTGCCGAATTTCATGTTCCTAGCTATAGTAGTTTATGAATTGAAACAAGCAACGGACAGACAGACAGAGCCGTTAATAAGGCTTCTTTTAGGTTTCTGTACAAAGTACAAAAAGAAACCTTATATAACGGCTCTGTCTGTCTGTCCGATGCTTCTTTCAATTCATAAACTACTATAGCTAGGAAAATAAAATTTGGCACACAGGTACATCTCAGCATTTGATGCAACTGGAAACATTTTGGATTTTTCACACTTAATATTTTCAAGATGGCGGCCAATATGGCGGGCGACTTAAGAAAGTTCTTAGTAACTATGACATGTCATACATCAATTTAAAGGTCTTGAAGTGTAGAAAAAGAATATGCAATTATTAAAATTTTACGCTAAAAGTTTCAAGATGGCGGCCAATATGGCGGGCGAATAAAAAAAAAGTTTTTAGTGTAAATAGTTGGTGAATAAAAACAAGTTTTTAGTCACCATGACATGTTATATATCAATTTAAAGGTCTTGAAATGAAGAAAAAGAAAATGCAACTATTAAAATTTCACACATCATATTTTTAAGATGGCGGGCAATATGGCGGGCGACTGTAAAAAGTGTTTAGTAACTATGACATGTTATACATCAACTTAAAGGTCTTGAAGTGTTGAAAAAGAATATGCAATTATTAAAATTTTCAAGATGGCGGCCAATATGGCGGGTGACTAAACATTGTTTTAGTTACCATAACCATGTTATACATCAATTAGTAGAAAAAAAATATTACTATTTAAATTAGTGTAATTATATTACACTTAATAATTTTAACTTTAATGTACAGAAACCGGCGATTATCGCCCCACGTACTTACGTGAAGCGCGCCTTACTTGTTTGTACTTTGTACAGAAACCTAAAAGAGACAGCAAGTTTGTAGCATTCTACAGAATGTCCAAAGATTCCTTCATGGAATTGGTGAGGATGGTTGATCCTTCCATAAAGAAGGATACAAATATAAGGGAATGTGTGACTGCAGAAGAAACAATATTAATAACTCGAATATTAGGTATATCAGCTTTATTTATTTATATTTTTAATTATTATTATACAAAATTAAACAGTCGAATGTAGACAACTGACAAGTACAATCAGAAAAAAATATACAACATTTTAAAACTATAATTTAAGGAAAAGAAGAATATAAAACAGAAATATTTCAATGTCGCTACATGTCATGCAACTTATATTAACAATCGCTTTATGTCGAGGAAAAACGGCCACGCGCAACCAGTTGAAAACTGATTTCAAATTTGTCTAGTTTCGTTCGACCCGTATGCAGATCCCATTCTTCTACTCTTACTCTACAACTCTACACGGGCAGTGTCACTAAACAATTGCGCAACTAGTTCGAAACTCGCGTTGCAAATCAGCCGACTCGTGTACGGAGGGGACTTACATGACTTGTAACAGAAATCATTTTTACTATTACTAATCATTTTTAGTATTAAAAAGCTGCAAATCCTTGTACCAATTTTAAGAATGTATGGTAATTTACTGATACCATGAGATGTAAAATGTACACAGTGACATTGTTACAGACCTAAAGATGGTAAAAAGCCCTAGGGACAATACTACCTCCAACGACACCTAAAATCCAATTGAACTTGACTTCTTCTAATTATTTTTAGTATTAAAAAGCTGCAAATCCTTGTACCAATTTTAAGAATGTATGGTAATTTACTGATACCATGAGATGTAAAATGAACACAGTGACATTGTTACAGACCTAAAGATGGTAAAGAGCCCTAGAGACAATACTACCTCCAGCGACACCTAAAATCTAATTTAACTTGACTTCTTCTAATTATTTTTTTACAGATCACTGAAAAATGCGCAAGCAAAAATCAAAAGCTTACAAACTGCCAATGCACAAAGGGAACAAGCACGAAAACAAGAAGAGGTACAATATTATAACATATTTATTTTATTTTGCACTAAGAGTAATTTTAATTTTATATATATATTTAATTTAATGTCTCATTTGATTCATATTGATCTAATAATTTTGTTTGTTTGTGTGATTTTTCCTGACTCTCTCATCATTTAATTTTTTCGTCTTAATTACTATTATCTAAAGGCTGGACCTGCTGGCTTCTTAAAAAGTTTATTTTAATAAAGATATTATTTAGTTAAAACAAAAGATAAATACATTTTATTTTTAAAAAAAAGAAATGAATAATAGGTTTTAAGAAAAAAAAAATAATAAAAATAAATAAATCAAATAAATAAATAAATAAAAGAGATTTTTAGCTGATACAGAACTTGAAACAGTATTATCTAGCTTCGTAAAGGAACTTGCCTTCTTTTTGTATTAGTCGGCTCCGTGGTTTTATTTGTTTCCTTTTTTTATTTATTTCCATTTATCTTCCTGAGACTTTTTTTTATCCCTACGATGAGAGAGCAGGTGCAGGTGAATCGAGATGGCAGGCGCTGTGAGAATGCTCATGTCATCAAAGGGCTTATATCGCCCGTTCTCATTTCTCCAGTACGTATCCATTCTATTATACATAGCAATAGTTATATCACACTAAACAAGGAGGAAAATGGCGTCAATAAATAAAACAGTAAAAAGCCTCGCAGGGCTTTTCGTAGCCCTTGGACTATGTTACATTGAGGTTCTTGGTGGCATCGCCCGCTCTGCCTAGCCCTATGATGTGACCATGTATGGGGGCCAACCTAGCGGACATTTATCAAATTCAATCTTAAATTGTAACACACCACTCACTGAATACCATCTTCTATGTTATTTCACAACAAATAAGGTTATAGATTCATGTAGCCTACGCGCGCATCTTCATATGCATCTTTTTATGTATAATCACATTATCATGAAAAGGGAGGTTTCAAAGTTACAGAATTGACCCGCTTATCACTATCAGCAGCAGTTTCGGGTGTTAAGTAACTCCGAATCTATTTAAGTCGGGGTGTTACTGTACATAAAAAAACACGTCGTCAGGATAACTACAAACCAATAAGACATGCTGGCAATGTAATTAGCTTCTAATAATGCAAGACCACCGGGAAAATATTATTTGCAGGGTTATTATGTTACATCGAAGTGGCCGACGAGGAATGATTATTGTAAGAGGATATGGTGACCTTGCTATCTATAGAGTCTAACAGAGGCAAAATGCTGGTGGGGAATTTATGGAAGAGAAAAGTCCGAAAAGGGTTCACCTTGGATAGTGGGGGGGGGGGGGGGGGGGCAAAAGTGAAATATCTGTTATAATTAATTAATGGACATTTAAGAATATGTATAGTATTTTCGTTCCGTGTAGGTTAAATTTCACCAGTTGAAGGAGTGATAAAGCATATGTATTTAAGGACTTATCGTACACGAATCATCAATATATTTTATGAAAATTATTTTTTAAATTCATTATCTAAAACTTAGGTAATATCAAGTTCTAGTTATTTACAATATAATTTATATATTTAACTTATTTTGTGTTTCAGATAACATCCACCGTCTTGAAATTTTATCATAAACAAATTATACACCAAAACATTTTAATTTTTTTTGGAAAAAAAAGTTATTGTAATTAAATGTATTAATTATTGTCTCCCGTTAAAGGTTATAACATTTTCTAATTAATATTTGTAAGTGCTCTCTCATTTGGTGATTCAAAGAAAATGAAAAGAAAAAAAAAATATATTAAAAACAAGTTGTAGAGTCTAGTGCCCCTTCTCGTGTTATCCAGTATATATTTATATATTTGGATGGGATTTTGTAAGAGATTAAATAAATAATCAAAAAACTTAAACTAAAACGATTAAATGAACCACTGATGTAAATTGCACAGTTGGTTCTGTGGATCATTTCACTTGCCTTATACTTGTGTTGATAACGTGAATAAACACAGAAAAGAAACTGGAATAACATTGATTCGTGGTTTTGTAGATTTTTTTGCTTTTCGGCCTACAAAAAATTATAGATAGTGGACTAATTTTAGCATAAATAATTTTTAATATATAAAAAAAAAAAAAAAAATCTTTTTTGAAATATTTTATACTTCCATTCATCCTATTCAATAAGTATTTTTTAATAAATCGAGATAAAAAAAAATATATATATAATTTTTAAACTTTTTAAAAAGCATATCGATAGTATGGATTGGCCAAAAAATCGATATTTATGTAAAATAATAAATAAATTTAACAATATTCAATGGAGGCTATTATATGTAGCTGGGTTTTTAATCACTTGCAAAAGATTTAAAAATATAATTACGTGTTACTGTAAAGTAAGGTTTTACTAAACCAAGTTTTCGTTTGAGTTTTTAATGACAACAAAATGTAACAATAGAACGAATTATGTATCTTCGGGACAAAAGTCGAAGGATATTTTTAATTAATAAAATAAGTACTGACTTTAAAACATTAATAAATTATAGAAAAACTAAACTATGAAATTATAGTAATTACTGTAAGATAAAGAGCTCAAGACAGCGATTAGAATCAATCGCTCATTTATCAAACAATAAATCCTTGACACTAAAAAAGGAGAACAGAAACTTCAAGACAACTCAAAAAAATCTTTATTAACAAAGGAATAAAAACTAAAAAAGAAACTTCAAGATCAATAATAAATCTTGACTAATAATAATAATAATAATAATAATAGATGAACTAATTAAAATATATATTATAGTTAATCCTGTACATTGGAGTTCCTAAAAATACTTGAAACTAATCATTTTGTTTTAAAGAACTATAAAAGAAACTTAAACAAATTAAACTAAAATACACTTGAAACTAAAATGAGCAATACATTTTTAAGCTAAAATATAAAACAGAAACTTAAAAAAAAAACATTTGAAACAAACATCAACACAAAAATCAATAAATCATTAAAGTGACTATAATTATATTAGAGGCCTGTAAGAACTATGCAGTGCGACAGTAAATACTATAAACAATAAATCTTTACAGTGACTATAATCACATTAGAGGCATGTAAGAACAAATAACTATTACCGTATGTAAGAACAATGAACTATGATAGTAAATGTTATAAACAATAAATCTTTACAGTGACTAAAATCACATTAGAGGCATGTAAGAACAAACAACTATTACCGTATGTAAGAACAATGAACTATGATAGTAAATGTTATAAACAATAAATCTTTACAGTGACTAAAATCGCATTAGAGGCATGTAAGAACAAACAACTATTACCGTAAATATTCAACGGAATATTTATGAAACAAAGACATTTTTTTTTTTTTTTTTTTTTTTTTTTTTTTTTTTTTTTTGTATTATATTGTATGTTATTTGTAAAAATAAAAAATCTCAACTTAAATTGTTATTTGTCAAGGTACAAAACATCGCTTTCTTTTATAAATTTTTAATATTAAAAAAAAATTAAAAGAAAAGAAAAAAAAATGCTATTCTCACTTATAAAATGCGTTAAACAAATAATTAAATTAAAAATAAATTTAACCTGTTTAACTTCAGTATTAACTAGAATCTCAATACATTTTTGTACAAAAACGTTTTTTAAAAAATAAAATTATTTTTAATTTGATCTATTATCTATTCATCAAAATATTTCTTTAATCTATACTAGTAATTTATTCTAATATATTTTAATGGGTTTTATTTATTTAAATAATTTAATCTATTCCCTATTTATCAAAGAATTTTAAATATTTTTTTAAAACTTATTATTTACTTTTCTATCAACTACTTATTTAAATTATAAAGTAATAATAATTAAGTGACATATTTTTTAATAATACATATAATTTATTTTGTCCAAACATTATCTTTATAGCCATACACGTTATCAATATTATTCCAGGTTAAATATTAGGGAGTTATTAGAAATGTATTCACAAAAAAATGAATAAATAAATAAATATATAATATATATATATCCAGTAATATTTACATATTTGGATAAATGTTATTAAGGTTTATATACTATGTATATAATCAATCATTATAAAAAAAATCGAGTAAATAATGTTTAATAAGTGTGCTAAAAAATAAGCAATATAAATATATATATATATATATATATATATATATATATATATATATATATATATATATATATATATATATAATTATTATACTCATAGAATTATAATTTTTCATTTTAATTTTAATTTCATTATTTTTTAATACCATTAAAAAAAAAGAAAATATATTATTTGTGCTGTTGGTATAAGAACATAATCATTGTTATGCTTTATTAATAAGCTGTTATTATTTATATATTCTCGACAATAAGACATAATGGTATTTTCATCGGACTTTACCAAGACAAAAAAAAAAAATATAATAATAATAAAAATAAACAGTCCAAATAATAATTTTTATTATTAAAATATGTTGAAGTGTTCTAATAAAAAGAGGCATTGAATAACCATTATAAATATTTATTTTATAAAATTTAAAAAAAATTGGCTTCTTTTTTAATTTAAATGAAATAAAATTGTAATAACTAATTATCGTAAGTAATATTATGAGAATATATCACTATAAAGTTAATAAAAAAAATGGAAAAAATAGATACTAATAATGACTGATAATTTTTCAATGAAACTGGTCTATCAATGTTTCTTCGATAATTATATTTTTTATTATTATTATTTTATTTTATTTTTGTTTCCTTCTCTCTTGTATTTGGTGTTTAGATAATAATATGGCTTTAAATTAAACAAAATGAAAGGAAACTTTTATAAATAAAAATAAATAAATAAATAAATAAATAAAGAAATACAAATGAATAAGAATAATTGTTATAAGTCTGTGTTTTGTAGAGAGAAACGAAGAAAAATTAATAATTGTTAAAAGGTTTTATAACCAAGATGTGAACCGTCCACTGGATTGTCACGGGCATGCGCAATGGGTAAACACAAACTGCTTTTATCCTTGGCGCATGCCCGGCAAGATCCCTTGCACGGTTCCCTGCTAAGTTTGAACAAATCTAAGATATTGTTTCTTAGTAGTTATATTGTTGACAAAAATAAAATAAATATGTTTTCTGTATGATAATTGATAATACAAATAAATTGATAGTAAAAGTTAAATTCCGGTTAATTATAAATAATAATGTTATTTTTATTTTTTCAAACAATTATACAAATATATATATAAAAAAAAAAAAATTATATTAAATTTAAAAAAAAAAACAATATTACTTATTATTCATTTCTGACTTTAAAAGAAATTAGGAGAATTTTGAAAGAAAATTAGATAATTTGTTTTAAGACAATGTATTTCAATCCTATTTTAAACTAATAGAATTCTTTGAATCTTTAGTTTTTAAAAATAATAGTTATAAAATGTCTAAGAGAATATCAATAAAAATGTTCAAATACAAATAATTTCTTTGAAAAGTAAGCATTTATTTAAAAAATATTATTTAGTTTCGTTAAAGAATATATTTCTTTTAAGTATCGTCGGATGTCATGGATATAATTACATATTTCTTTACTTATATATAAATATATATATTATATATATATATATATATATATATATATATATATATATATATATATATATATATATATATATATATATATATATATATATATATATATATATGTATATATATATATATATATATATATATATATATATATATATATATATATATATATATATATATATATATATATATATATTTATATATAAGAATTAGAAAATTCTTACATTTATTTGTAAAGTAAGTATTTAAATTAACGGTTATAAAAAAGGAATGTTAAGAAGTGTTATCGAAAAATAATTTTTTTTTTTTTAATTTTTTATTTATTTAAAAACATTTTCTTTTGTTTAAAAGTTTATTATAATTATTTTATTTTATAAAAAAAAAAGTTTCTTTAAATTTTAAATTGTCTTCTACAGAAGAGAAGTTCGTTGAAAAATAAAAAATAAAAATAAATAAATAAATAATAATAAAAAATGTACCCAGTAACCATGTGTTAAGCACAATGTTTTACTATTATTTATGATTTTTTCATCAAATATTGTTAATGAAAAAAAATAAATAAAATAATAAATAAAATAATAATGTTTGTTGTTAGTATCATGGATTTGTTGGCAGCACATTTTAAGCAAAAAAAAATGTAGATTCGTCATTGTAAATATTATTAAGTATTATTAATTTGAAAAAAATAAATAATATAAACAAATAAATAATTATAATGTAAATGAAGTGTAAATACTAGTCACCGTGCAAAGGCATTCAGTCACTTCTAGGCGTGTTTACCAAGGTTTTTTGTAGCCTATAGCTATATAATCAGGTGCCAAGGCAGATTTTAAATAAATATTATCAATATTTTACTGCTGAGGATATCTCTATTTCTAAGAAGGAGGAATAAGAAAAGACGTATGACATGGTTATAATATACCAATAATGAAAAAGAAAGAAAATATTAAGATTTATTTTTTATTTTTTTTAATAATTTTGTTTAGATTACTTCAATGAAGTAACTAAAAATTCTAACTAAAAATTGAAGGAAATTAATAAAATTCTACTAGTAATATAATTCAGTAAATTGTTTTTCCCATCAGACTTATTTATTGTCCAAAACTTGATTTCGGACAATAAAATAATATATTGGATGAACATAAAAGGATTTGTGTATTCTTCAATTGATCCCTTTAATTGTAATTTCTTCTAGTATATGGTCTATAGGGATTATAATAATTAAAAAACCCAATTTTTTAATTATATTTATTCAGAAAAAAGAATAAAAGGATTGCCTTTGATATATTAAATTATATTACTTGTAAGAGTTACTTAATTCAATTTTCACTTTTTTTATTACATCCGATACAATAAATACTGCAAGAGTTCATTAATTTATTTCTTACATTACTAATCCATTGGAAAATATATATATATTTTTTTTTTTGCACTATAGATTTACTGATATAATACAATTAAAACTGGGCACTTCTTCAGATTATTACTCGCCTTAAAAATAAACAGAGGGGAGTAACAATCTGAAGAAGGTGTACGGAATGTTCTCTTCAGACTGTTTACTTCCCTTAAATTTTAAATAAATATAAGTGTGATATTCCATTGTCTAAAGTACATTGGACTAAATATCCCTTTGTTTTAATAGTTATTTAGTCAAAGTCATTTATATTCTAAAAAAAAAAAACTGGGGAGTAACAATCTAAAGAAGTACCTAAAACTGATTATTGATCCATGTATGGTTTACAAATAATCAATTTTTGTTTTCACACGTATTTATATCGACTTTTAATTTATTGTCAATAAATAAAATAATAATTTCAAAGTAAACTTTTTTATATCGATTTATGAATCGATGTATGAATATTTTTTATTTTTATATTTTTTTTTTAATTTGATCAGTTAAGTTTTATTAATCTATAAATAATTTTTTTTTTTCAAAATATTATATCATTTTTTTTTAACATCTTACAATATACACACTACAAATAATTGGCTTTTATTTACCTTTTTTTATTATTGTTGTTAGAAATATAAATACAGGAAAATCTGTGTAAAGGGATCATTGAGTAACCCTTAATCAATGAATAAATTGGAAAACTTTAAGTAGAGAGGTTAAATTTTCACAATGTGACAATATGCCACTATGATCAGGAGCTTGACCATCACAATTCATTTGAACATTGGTCACTTTAATCACGAGGTTCAACTTTCACAAAGAGAAAGGGTTCAACTTTGACTTATACTAACTGTGAGAGTCAAGCTCCTGGTAATAGTTGCATACAATGTGACAAGTAACTACTTGTGATAACTTTCACAATGTGAGAAGGTTCCTCATTGACATCATGTACAATGTGACAAGTCGCTCTCTTATCACCAAGTTAACATTCACAATGTGAGAAGATTCCACATGGACTTATGCAATGGGACAAGTCGTTACTCTAATCAGGAAGTAAATTTTCACAATTGGTCACTTTGATAGGTTATACAGTAAAGGAGTGACAACAAAATCCTCACCTTGTGCGGCCAAAAGACTGTTTCAATTAACCCCCCCCCCCCCCCAATAAAAAAATAATCTATAAAACACAAGAACTTTCAAAAAACATTCCCCGAAATCAATCAGGCAAGTGCTAAGTCTATATTAAGCAATTTAGATCCTAACATTGCGAGCTATGCACATCTTCACCCCCCCCCCCCCCCCCCCCTAAATTTACAGTGTAAGCTACACATATTGAGCTTATATCATTCACCCCAGAGTAAGGAAGGAGGGAAACTTAAAGAAAGAGGGACAATTAAAAAAAAAAGGAAGGAATTTTCATTTTAATATACCTACAGAAAAACAATTAACAATGGGGTAACGTTTACTAAACACATGATGAATTTTTTTATGAATACCAAGCGGTATAAGAATTTAATAACTAAACGCACAGGTTTTCAGATTGGATTTAGTGATGAAAAGAAAATATTTATCAGTAAATCTGTTATAATTAAAAATAACAATGTACTTTAAGTATTAGGAATAAAGATATCCTCTTTCAGTATCGTAAAAAAAAGTTACAATATGGCCTACCATTAGCATATAAACTTAACTGTATATGAAAACTTTTATAAAAAAATTTGCCGTTTATGTTAAACGGAAACACATAACGCATTATAATAAAATGTACCGATCGCAAAAAAAATTACAATATGTCTTAACCTGTTTTATTACTTTTTGTGTTCAATTACGTTTCAATTCAATTATCAAGTCCCCCATACGTTTACGTCAGTGTTCAATTCAATGTAAGGCGTACCTAACGTTTAAGTAAATCCTTCAAGTGTATACAGAGGGTTTTATGTACCTTTAAAATAGTTTGAAACGGTAAATATTAAGAAAAGAGATGAGTCCGCCTGATGATAAGTCACGCTTTACCGTCCCTTTCTCCACATTATAATCACTACAGAGATAGTGTAGCACACTCAGTGGCGTAACTATGGGCCCGCGGGGGCCCGCATTGAGGGGGGCCCCCAATGGTCTAGCTACGCCACTGAGCACACTTATTATAAAAGCTGAAATATGACGTTTCATATCTTCTTATGTAATGTTATCCTCTTCCTCTTCCTCACGAATGCATGTGATTTTTTCTGCAGCAAATATGCTGCGGTCACAGCAGTTATGTGCCTTTAAAATCTTATACCGTTAAGCATCCCTTCCACTTAGTAAAGGTGCAATAACTCTCATGTATAAATCAGTTATCTTTTAATTATTTAGGTTTATACTACAACCAAATCCTGGATGTATGATTATAGAATTTCTTGTGTACTTCTAGTACTAAAGTACACATTTTAATATGGCAAACGTACACGGGCAATGAAATAGAACACAGTGCAGCATAATGCACTAGTAGTTAGTAGTACTAGTAAACGTACTCTAACACGCTAACAAAAAAAAGGTGTACTGAAAGTGATAATATTCGGAAGAATGTAACTACTAAGTTAGTTTATGTTAACTAAATTATGTTTCTAAATATTTAGCTCAAAAAAATGTATAATTATTTTTATCCATCTCTGGGAAAGAAAACGAATGGAATACAAAACTCACAATTTTTTATTTAAGTTCTTAAATGATTATATGGAGTGCAGTGAAATATATTTATAAAAATATCTTGAACAAATTAGAGGTGAGAATCCCTTAAAATTGGCACTCTCAAAGCTGGTAAAGTACAGTTCTTTTTTTTAAATATGTATTTATATGTATACACGGTGATCCAAAAGTTCGGCAACGGCTTAATATCTCCGGTTATAATTGAGATATTAAGTTCCCGTTTGCGGGTATCTTAATCATTTGTAAAAAACTACTTTTTTGGTGGGTAATCATTTTTTCCGCCATATTGGTTGCCGCCATATTGGATTCAACTTTGAAATTTTAAATTGGAACACCCATGAAGTGATACATTTTTGGAAAGGTCTTGAAAAAAGAAAACATTTACCGCAAACCCGAGCTTTCTATCTACTTCCGTTTCAAAATGGCGGACACTCAAAGTTAAAAAATTCACTCTTTTTTTCTTATTCTCAATAGTTTAGTTAGAAATAAAAAAATCGGTCCGAGACAACTCAGACTAACTTTCTCATATAATCTCTGTCCCAGATCCCAGAAAACCTAGTTCGTTATCAAGTCATAGTTTCCGAGATATTGATGGAAATAAATCTCATTTGGTTGAAAATCGAAATCAAAAAGTAAACAACCACCTGTTGAACACATTTTAAATAATAATAAATTAACAAAGCATCACGTAGGTTTATCATTGAAGCGAGCTTAATGCAATAAATATTTAATTTTATATTCATGTTTCCTGGGATCTGGGGCCGAGATAATAAGAGAAAGTTTGTCTGAGTTGTCTCGGACCGATTTTTTTATATCTAACTAAACTATTGAAAATAAAAATTTTTTTTTTTTTAAACTTTGAGTGTCCGCCATTTTGGAATGGGAGTAGATAGAAAGCTTGGGTTTGCGGTAAATTTCCTTTCCAAAAATGTATCACTTTATGGGTGTTCCAATTTAAAATTTCAAAGTTGAATCCAATATGGCGGAAAAAATGATTACCCACCAAAAAAGTAGTTTTTTACAAATAATTAAGATACCCGCAAACGGGAACGTAGAGATATTAAGCCGTTGCCGAACTTTTGGATCACCTTGTATATATACATTGCACTAATTAAAACTCTAGTTGAATTTGAAGATCTGCGCAGAATTTATCTCGATATTTGATTATTTTCAATGAGTACAACATGATGTCGAGAACGATACGATACATTATTGTGAAGTTTGAAACGAAGATTAAAAATAAACAAGGGAAGTTTTTAAATTATAAATATATGTTGTAAATACTTTCAATGAAAAGATTCCAAAAGGAATTGATATTAAAATATTAATAGGAGAAATAAATTACAAGGTAGGTTTGACTTAGTAGAATAATCGAAATAAGTGTCTAGAATGGACAACAAAATGAGACCTAGTATTAATTTGTAGGGAGTATAATTATTCCATTTTTTAAAATCTAAAAATGCTCTTAAATATCTCAATGTAAATCCTAGGAGCATATTTATGAGAGAAGCATATTTTAGTAGAGTATAATAATGTCAGGCTGAAAATGATGAAGCAACAAACAGAGAACTAACTGAGATGTCTCAACTAAATTAACCAGTAACACGTCTCTGAAAAAGACGACTGATTTAAAACGAATTTAAAAATTAAAAAATTAAAAAAAAAAAAAAAAACAGAATTCACGTCGTCTAATTTAAACCTGATAAACTTATTAGATAGACCAACATACATATGATTTAAGATGAGTCCGCATAAGTATGGGAAATTCAGACATGTAGACCTTCTTGAATACGGCTTCAGATAAAATTCTAGTTGTTTAGACTTAGTTAACATAGACGTTTGAGACTTTGGTTATAGAAGGGACCAAAGAATCATCAGGGAAACTCAGTACGGTGTCTAACCAAGTTAACTCAGGTATCAGACTGTGTTTGATGTATAATCGGATGAATCAGATATCTCTTCGGATACAAATTAAATATCAATCCTAGTCTTTCAACGAATTAGTAATACAGAAAAATTGTCACTTTAAAAACCTATAATAGTGGAAGAAACCTTAAACAACTCAATCTATTAAAAAAAAAAATGTTTCAAGAGCCTACTAATTACATTACAATTTTTCCTTCAACCATAATAAAATAAAGCGTTGTCAAAGAACTTAAACAATTCAATCTATTAAAAAAAATATATATATTTTTTCAAGAGCCTATTAATATCATTAAAAGTTTTCCGAGTTTACAATAAACTCCTCGGGTTTTCTAAATTCTATCAGGTTCATATCATGTACTACAACTCAAGTCGCACTGTGAAAACTTCCAACGTATGAGCACACCAAGATAATAAAACAAATGCAAAAAAAAAAAAGTACGGCCATAAAAACATCGTTATTTATTTTATATTTATTTTTTTATCGCCTATTCTATTATAATTTTTACACATACAATTTTTTGTAAAGTTACATAAGTTTGAAAAAATGTATCATGTTTGTATATATAATCTTTTTAACTAGTATAAAAAAGAAGAAAAAAATGAACTTTAAAAATGCATTTATTAAAAAAAAAAAAAAAAAAAAAAAAAAAAAAAAAAAAACAGAAGAAATATAATAATAATAAAAAATGTATTTAACCTTAATAATTGAAAAGCTGTATCGGTACCTAATATAGGATCTCGTTTAGTCGAGGTTGACGAACGAAATTATCGGTTAAATGTTCCCAAAGTCGTTACGCCACGAAACCTCCAAAAGAAGAAAAGAAAATAAAAAAAATATTAACAAATTACATAAAGTCCAGTTTGTTTTTATGTTTCTCCTTTTGTTGAGCGGATGTTGGGTTAGTCTGAGCCGACTGAAGGTTTGCGCATGCGTTAAAAGGACAAGTCTAAAATGGGGAAAGTCACCGTCCCGAATACCTAACTAATAATGTACAAAAACCTACAGCTTGTCAATCCTCCTCTGTCGAGTCAGGCTTTACTCACTTACCAGTTAGAATTTATAAAAAAATCAATTTAATAATAACAAAAAGTTAAAAAAATATAAAGCAAAAAAAGAAGAAAAATCGCTTTTCCTCCCCTAATTGTTAGAGATAGGTAAGCTTCGGTTTTATTATTAGTTCGCTATCGCAATTTTTGTCTCACCTAATAGCTACTTTACTTTTGTTAATTTAAGAAAATTTATAAATACTGCAAACAAGTAAGAAAAAACCTTTATAATTATAACGTATGGAAAAAAATTATTATTATTATTATAAAAAAAATATGTTAAAAAATGTTGAGTCTGTATTATATAGAAAGAGGACGTGAAATATCCAACAAAATGAATGAATATTAATAATAAATAAAAAAAATTAAAATAAAAAGTGTGTTGTAATTAAGAATTATTATTAAATAATAAACCTTTATATGTTGAGTTTATTGTTGAAAATATATCTCGCTTTAAAAAAAAAAATTGTTGAAAAAAAGAAAAAAAAATGTTTTGAGTTTTTTTTTTATTTAAAAGGAATAATTTTTAAGTTAATCATCATATCAAATTGTACATTTTATTTTGTGCATATAAATTATCATAATCATATTAAAAACAAAAAAAAAAATAAATTAACATTTATACATTTTTATTGCCTTCACACTTTGACCATATACAATTAAGTTGCTTTGTTCATTCATTAAGTTATGAATGTTAATACGGTGTAAAGAGTGAAGATTAGTCTTTCCTAAAAACATTTTGGTTTGGAAAATTTTCAGCAAAGTACGGGGAAGTATTTATGATTGATGAGTCAACGAGTAATAAGGATATAAAGAAATGAAGAAAGATCTTAAATGATACACTAAAGAAGTGTCATCAGTTTGGCAAGAGCTGTTTATTACTGTATTTCCTCTAGTTTTGATAACTTTAATTTTGAGGAAATGCTAATAGCTCTGTGAACAATAGACCTAGCTTCCAAAATAAATAACAATAATACAATAAAAACAAACATATATATCGATTTCATGACTTAAAGGAAGATCCATGCAAAATTTCAAGAAAATCGAAGAAAGCTAATTTGTTCGTGAGAGCGAAACAATAGTTATTTATGTAACTAGGCAGCAAAATGAAATTTTACTGACGAGTGATTAGATTAGCCTCCGAGCCGAAGGCGAGGACAGGCTATTATAATTAACTGCCGAGGCAGGTAATTTACCTATTTGAATGCCGAGGCAGGCAATGAATAAACGAGGCAGAAATGTTTCCTTTGCTGCCTTGTTGCATACAATATTTTATCTACTTGCGGCAGAAAAATGAAGCTGCTAAAATGTTATCTTTATTAATATAACATAGTTAATAACTATTTGTCATATTAATAAAGATAATAACATAATGTATCGACTAAAATTAATGTTCAAATAAGAAACTTGGGAATAATAACAATAAGTGAAAAGCAAACTCAATCTATAACAACAAAATACAAAACACACGTTTATAACACACGTAACTTCTGAATAAATAATGCACGCAATATAAAGTATTTATTTATATTTTTACTAAAAGATTAATAAAAGTGTTAAAGATATCTTCTATTGCTTAAAAGAAAAGAAGTAACTAGGATACATCAAGGAAAGTAGCTAGTCTAATCTAGAATGACTTCAATAATAAAAATAATATGGATGTTCAATGTTTACATGACGCTACAGTATGGTCAGTGACTCTACTATTTTTTTTAATTAAAGATCTACTAATCATTGAACTTGTTTAACAGAATTAACAAATATAAACAAATTATTTTATTATTAAAACGTTTATTTATAAATATTACTTATTTAACTATAATATATAATGTTATAAGATAGAGATAATAGTATAAACTGTTCTTGCCAAAATAAGAGGTTATGACACGCAGTGGTAAACTCTGTTACTTTCTCTGCCTAGGCAGGGAAATATTTCCCTGCCTAGGCAGAGAAAGTATTTTCCTGACTGTTTTAACTACTTTCCTGCCTGTTTTTAATATTTTAATGACAAATCAGGGAAATAGTACTTTCCAGCCTAAAAACAGTTAAGTAATGTTTAATTTTGCTGCCGCGAGTAGATAAACAAATTTACAGACAGAAAACTGTCGAATGTCAGAGACCTTGCTCCGCTCGGTCAATTAATGGTTAGTATTAAAGATTAGAGTTTTTACTAGTAGGAATAATAAAACTGTCTCCACGTAAATCTCAAAGACTCTCCACGTAAATCTCAAAGACTCTCCACGTAAATCTCAAAGACTCTCCACGTAAATCTCAAAGACTCTCCACGTAAATTCAAACTTTTTATTCGTCAAACCATTTACTAATGTAACTCTATTTCTTTCACATTTCGATAAAATATCTTCCTCTTTACTTAAATTCCCTTCCTTTTAGAGTTTCGTTGGAAAAAAACCAAAAAAAGAAACCCTTATAGTTTCGTTCATGTATCTGTCTGTCTGTCACTCTGTACGGTTCCAATAACTTTTGAATAAAAATAGATATAAACACGAAACTTTCCAATATTAAAGATCGTTTTGACGAGCATACAGAAAAAATATAGCGAACTCAAAATGATCAGGTGATCAAATCCAAAATGGTGGATCAAATGGTAGTATTGTATCAGGCAATTAAACTATATTATACTTTCAAGAAGTAGGACCAAACCATCCTAAAGCTACCTACACTTATTTCTCTACTTGAGAAATACCAGTCCCTAACTAAACCATCTACATTATTGTAACAATCAGCGCTTCGCGCCTCGGTGGTAGTTCCCATTAATTAATTAGTAGTAACTCATTAATATAACCAATGTGTTTGTAATATTAAAGAAGAACACTTAAAACAAATTTCACGAAATGAAGATAAAGATGAACATTAAGGTCTCAAAAAATAATATTAAATTAGTAACAATACATAATAAATAACATTGAGTATCGCCTCGATGTAAACTTATATCAAAATAAACATTCATTTAATATAATTAAAAAAAAAATAAGATAAGAAAAAGTAAATATGTTCCAAAGACATAGCATTGTTAAAATAAAATAATATAAATAAATAAAATTGAAGACACGTAAAAATTCAAAATAAAGGGCCACGCCCTACAATGATAGTATAAAAAGAGCGTAGTATGTAATTAAGTTAGCTTATAATTATTCAAATATTTGGGTAACAGGAAAAAATGAATGAGTTGTGCATTTTATTATAAAAGTCTCAATTAGAACAATTATATTAATAAAAAGCAAAAGCGTGAATTAAGAAAAAAAAAATCAATAAAAAATTAAAGGGACTCAATATTAAAAATTCCGGGGTGAAATAAAAATATATAATCAAGAAAAGTGTATAGAAAGAGTTAAATTTATTCGCACAAGTTCAATTTTTATACGATTTATGAAAAAATAAAATACAAAATGCTTTATAAAAATTTAAAAAAATAAACAATTTTCTTCACAAATTAAGAAAAAAGAGAAATAGAGTGTTTTTCAAATGTAAGCAGGTGCTTTGAGAATTTTTTGAGGGGCGGGTGATAAAAAAATTAAATTAACAAGAAAGGGTTTCGTTGGTATCCTTAACATAAAACTAGTTATATTAAGGAGGGGGGGGGGGGGGGGGCATAAATTGTTGATGCTTTTTGGCAAAAGGCGTGGAAAATAAAACAATTAACAGTTGATATACATTTGTGTAATCTACTCTTTAATACCTTTAATTAGTTACCCCTCACAACATTTTTTAGGGGGGGGGGGGGGGGCACGCAAAATTCCGATGTTTTTTGACAAAATGGCGCCAAAAATTAAACACTGTCCCTAAATGGTATATATTTTTGTAATCTGCTTTTCAATACCTTTCATTTGATACCCCACTCAAAATTTAAAAAAAAAAATATTTTTTTCGCATGACGTGAGTTATCCGCCATTTTGGATTTGAACAGCTGGTATGTTTGAGTTCACTGTATTTTTCCTGTGTGCGCGTCAAAACGATCTTTAATATTGGAAAGTTTCATGTTTTTATCTCTTTTCATTCAAAAGTTATTGGAACCGTACAGAGTGACAGACAGACACATGAACGAAACTATAAGGGTTTCTTTTTTTGGTTTTACCAACGGAACCCTAAAATGAAAACATGTAATAACTCAAAAAGGCGCGAAACGAATAAATACATAATACGACGTATAGACAAAAAGTTGTGACATAAATACAAAACTACCTCTTTTATTTAGTGATTGAGTGCTTCGGGGATCAAAATGTTAAGGTGATGAGAATTAACATTCAAAATATAAGGGAGGAAAGAGGCTACAAATTGTCGTTAAAAATGATAAAATTGTTTAAAATATATTAGCTATAAATATATAAGTAAGCAAATCGAATAAAAAGTTTTTATTTTAAGGGGAACCTCTTTCCGTTTTTGTGGGGGGGGGGGGCGTCAGTATTTCAAAATACATCAATGAGAAAGAATAAAAATCAATTCATTATATATTATAAAAGTTATGCAACTGCGTAAATTTTTTCAAAATTCGTAAATTGCATTTAAAAAAATATATTATTTTCACCTTAACTTTATTGTCTCTTTTTAATAAAGAAGGCACGTATAAAGACTGGAGAGTTTGCGCATTAGATGTATAAACTCATATAAAATATGTAGAAATACAAAAGGAAATTAAAGTAGCTATGTAAAAACAAATTTATTTAAGTAGAATAAGTTAATAGTTTATTTAAATAAGTACCAAGAAAATGTAGTAGTGGTGCTAATCAATGATGCGCTACTGGTTTATTGGTTGACAGGTAAGGCATAGATTTAGAAGGCAACTGAATTGATCGGAGATAAAATGTAGGGAGGCAGGTGGAGGCTATCATTGTCATAACAACAGCCCAGTTTCACATGCGCAAAACTTCTCCACTTTCCCGCGAAAAACAGAGATCGGTCGATAAAATCAACTCCCCCGATAAAAGAAATATTAATAGTACAATTGCGACGCACGGTCGCAGTTTATTGATCACCAACTTTATATCCTTAATAATTACATCACAATCTTATAAACAAGTCGAAAATATTCATATACTTTAATTTTAGGGTTTTAATACTATTTTATTATTAAAAATATGAAATCCTCACTGGGCGTGGCAATGACAAGAAGTCAGAGGAAAAATTTCAAAAAAAATATGTATATATATACCTATATATATATATATATATACTATATATATATATATATATATATATATATATATATATATATATATATATATATATATATATATATATATATATATATTCTTTTTTTCTGAAATTTGGAAACTAAATAAGTTACAAATATATAATTACGTTATATATAAATTTATTAATACAATATTTGATATTTATTCATTAATATTTACTTATTAATACTTATTTATTAATATCATATTCAACTTCAGCCAGTATCTGCTGGGTCCATCATACTTTTCAGATGAACTAATTTTCCTTAGAAAAGACTTGTCATTTTTTAATTTTGTCGTGGAATTCTGAGCATGTGATAATAGAATATATTGCTTTAATACTGAAGCTCTTTTACAACTGACAGAGATAATATTTCTCTTTCAGGCGTCCAAATAGACCCTATCATTGAAAAAATACGTTCAGTGGGAGCCTATAAGTACCAGGCAGACACATGGAGAATTCTACTATTTTAAATATACTAAAAATCGGTCCGAGACACTCAGACAAACTTTCTCATATACGAGTTCATAATTACATAGCCCAGTTTTTTCCATTTATTAGTTTTCGTAGGTACATTTAATTATAATTCAACAATTCATCGATATTTATCATAAAAATAACTTCTCCTCGGCGGGGAATCGAACCCGGCCTCTCGTCCTCGCGTTTAAAGCTATTTTCTCAGGATTAGATTTTATTTTCTCAGAACTAACAAAGTAGAGAAGAAAAATGTAACAATTTATCTTCATAAAGGACTTAAGGCAAATGGTGCCTTCTTACAGCATAACCACTATATTACCAACACGAAAAGCAACAATGTATATAACTGCCATAGCAATTGTAATGGTTTGGTGAAAAAAAATATGCTATAAAATAGTTTCTCCCCCGCGGGTTATCTTGTCGAGGTAACGTATCCGGGACCAGGGTTATTAAAAAATCAAATGACGGGTTTAAGCTGGCTAAACCATAAAACATGAAAACCACCATAAAACTTTGTCATGGCTACCAACATGGCTAAACCATAAAACTTTGTCATGGCTACCAACATGGCTAAACCATAAAACTTTGTCATGGCTACCAACATGGCTAAACCATAAAACTTTGCCATGGCTACCAACATGGCTAAACCATAAAACTTTGTCATGGCTACCAACATGGCTAAACCATAAAACTTTGTCATGGCTACCAACATGGCTAAACCATAAAACTTTGTCATGGCTACCAACATGGCTAAACCATAAAACTTTGTCTTTGACAACACAAAGTACGCAGTAGCGTTGTATTACCTTCTATAGATATTTATGTTTCAAAGCGAATCTCCTTCCATGGTCTAATCCAGGGGTCTCCAATATTTTTGGTTAAAGGGCCGGATCTGGATAGGATGGTCTATAGCGGGCCGGATTCGGTCAGTACTTTGGAGACGTCTGGTCTAATGGGTACTTCTTATATAAATTAGACTAGAGAGGTTAATAAAAAGTAAGTAAAAGCTTTAGCAATGTAAGTTATAGCGTAGTTAGTGAAAGACTACTATGCTACAAAATATACTTTACAAGCTTTTATGACTTAAAATAACAAAAACAAGTGGGGGTAGAATAGGGCTATAGAAGGATTAAGGAACCAAAAGTAAGGTGCTTAAATCTAAACCAGGGGTGCCCAACCTTTTATAATCAAGGGCCACATTGTCAACATTCAAAGGGAAGGCGGGCCGGGGGCCAGTGGTGTATCGGGGGGGGGGGGGGGGTCCTCCCCCAGAGAATTTTAGCATTTTTACCCTCATAAAACACGTTTTTATGCTTCCTAGAAAGTTAATTTTCCTTTTGGTTTTAGCTAAAACACCATGTTAATAAAGTTTTTTTCTTTTACTAGCCTAGTTTACTTTGCAGAAAATAAAAAATCAAATATATATTAAAATTATTGTAACTAACCGCACAAGTTTAAAAATACAACAATAACAGTATGAATTACAAAATATTTAGTCTTTCATTTTACAAAGTTATTAATCAAAATATCAAGTTTGTATGTAACTTAGGTTCAGTGAGATGGTTGAAACTGCTTTGCACTTGTACTTAAAATGTCTTTCCACTTAGGCTCAAACATGGTTGGACCAATCATTAATAACGATTTTAAGTGTTCATCTGTGAGGGAAGACCGGAATTTTGATTTAATGTAATTCATTTTTGAAACGTTTGTTCGCAAATATAGGTCGAGCCAAACACTGAGAACATGGTACGAGCAAACATTTTTAAGTTTTTGAAATCTTCATTGGGCAAGGCGCTGTAGAATGGCAACAGATCTCTGTTTTCCCCATTCTCCAATGTTGCTGGGCAAAATCAGCTGGGCTGTTCGGCATTAGGAAATTAATATATTTTAGATTCTCTGAATGCTTGAAAATTCTTCGTTTTTATGGCAACACGGCGGGCCACATAAAATCGGCTCGCGGCCGTAGGTTGGGCACCCCTGATCTAAACAATAATATCCAAATACATTCCGTTAAGCAGCTTTGGTTCCTTAATCCTTCTATAGCCCTATTCTACCCCCACTCTGTACTGTTATTTTAAGTCATAATAGCTAGTAATAGTACATTACGCGTCGAGTGCGGAAAGTAGCAGTTTGCATGCGAGAGTGGAATTTACACCCGAGCGAAAGCGAGGGTAGTAAAACCACACGAGCAATGCAAAATGCCGTTTTCGCACGAGTTGCGTACCGTACTTTATCTACGATTGTTAGATTTAAATAATAAATACAGAAAAAAATAAACTTGCTCTATGTAAGTTCGTATCTCTGTCTTGATAAAGATGACATCTTGAGTTGTATTTTTTGCGGAATTAATTATTTCTGGAGGAGTATTATTATTCTCCACATTTTCGTCAAAGTCACTTGATTCACTCAATGTTTTTCACTAAAAACTTGATATAAACAGTTACTTTAATAAAAGAACAGCAAATTAGTTTTGTTAAATGTAAACAAACTCGGTAATCGTGCGTAAAGCTGAAGAATTCCTCTTCTTTACCTCGCTAGCGTGGTAAAGAAGAGGAATTCTTCAGATCTATGAAACGCGCATGCGCAATGAATACTTAAAGAATCACTTTCTACGCATCTAAACAGAGATATAATGTTTATATTTCGTACCAATCGTAGATAAAATAAATTATGTAACGTAGTAGTCTTTCACTTACTATACGCTATCGCTTACATTGCTAAAACGTTTACTTACTTTTTATTAACCTCTCTAGTCTATTTTATATAAGAAGTACCCATTAGAACAGACGTCTCCAAAGTACTGATAAAATCCGGCCCGCTATAGACCATCCTATCCAGATCCGGCCCTTTAACCAAAAATATTGGAGACCCCTGGTATGTAGTATGTATGTAGCGTACTAGTCGTGCACTTACTATGCTAACATTTACACTGAAGATGATATAAATGTCAAAACGTTGTACTTTTTATTAACCTCTCTAGTCATAATTATTAAGTGGTACCACAAACTCTCAGTCAAAACAACTAATTATTTGACATTTTATAAAACTAAAAATAATTTTGAATTATATTATTTTTTAACTGACCATACGTTTCGCTCTTTAAACTATCCATTAAAAGAAGTCGCATTTGTCTATGATGCACATAGGTTTTATAGAATAATCTATAGTGGTATGATGCTTTTAGGAATGTAGTATATTCCTTTAATAGGCAATGCAACCTATTCCTTTAATAGGCAATGAAGCCAATTTGTGTGGTTTGTTTAGCCCCACCATGCAGAAATGTTTTCCGATTACGCCAGTTATAACCCATTTTTTTATATATAACCCTGGCCCCAGTGGCGTAACTAGGTAGAAGCGCCCTGGAGCAGTATCACCTTGGCGCCCCCCCCCCCCCCCCTTCAAAATCGGTGCAAGTCTCAAAGCTAATACCAAATAAATTCTAATAAATGCTACAAATATTAATTAGAAAAAGTGATTTTGCACTTTTGTGTAACCAAAACATATTTCAAAATAATTGTAAGGACCCACACCCAAAAAAGTCATCCTATTAAAGTAGTGATATCTACATTTCGGCCAAGTTGTTTAATGCCTCATTCAGAAACTGGCCAAGTGCTAAGCATTAAAAGGAAAAGATCAGTCTTGCTCATGAAAGTAGGAGTGAAGTGAGGTTATACAAAAAAAATAGAGGTATAATAAAATAGATATAGGTGTATAATAAAATAGAGCAGACTTGGCCAAAAGTAGATATCACTACTTTGATAGACTGACTATTTTGGAAGAGGGTCAGCAACTTTTTTCACGGTTAATTATTTTTGAGGATATCATTCCTTTTTGCCGGCTTTAGCCTCGAGGGCTTCGTCTTTGATTTTGACGAAGCACAGAGGGGAATAGAAATTTGTAAATGTAGAAAAATGATATAGGCACGGAAAAGTGAGAAAAATTATGTTTTTACTCACACAAAGAAAAACTGACATAAGGTCAAAATAATATACCCGGCCGGGAGGATTAGTGTACAATACAAATCGAGGCAAATGTACTTATTGTATTTTTAAAAAATAAACAAATGACTTAGCCTTTCAAATGGTATACAACACAAACAACAAACTTTTAAAAAGGTGGTCACATGACACGGCACTCAGGAAAAAGTTTACTCTCATGTTCTCAGCAAATAAGAAGAATTTATAAAATAATATTTAAGAGTAATATTTATCTATTTAAAGAGCATTACAACCTATGGAGGTACGAAAAAAGTTATAGAATCTAACATGTAGACTTTTAAAAATCAGTTGCTGTTTGTGCATCAAATTTTCGATACGATTTACTGTTTATTCATAATAACATTTTTAACGTTGCGTTCGCCATTTGGGGGGGGGGGGGATGAAAAATTTCAACTTTTTTGATTTTTCCTGTCAGTTACACGGCTGTATCAACAAGTGTACCAAATTTCAAGTTTCTAGCTATTGTGGAAGTCACTTATAATTTTGATAATGAGTCAGTGAGTCAGTAACAATAAAGTTAACTTTGAAACTCTCCCCTTTTGTTAGGATGAATATTAAGGGCTAAATATTTTACATTGTCCTAAGCTACTTAGGCCTAATCTATGTTTCAAATTTCAAATGCCCATCTTAAGGGGAAGCAAAGATATGATGGTGAGAAAAAAACATTGAATTGGTTCATGTAAAGATACATACTGCATGCTTACTGGAACTTGGTCTTGCGCACTGCCGTGCGTTCAGATCCAGTTTTGTTTCAATTGTTTTTCTAGGCATTAGATTTTTTATGTTTAATTTAAATAATAACCAATAACTGTAAGATTGCGAGATCCAACGCTGCATCACCGAGACACCGAAACTCGACGGAAGAATAAGCTGACTGTCCAGGGGCGAAACTACCTTACATTTCACATATCCACTATCTCTGATATGGCCTATGGGAGTATTAAATGTATTCATGTTACTGTAAAAAACATGTCTGTCGGTCGTCTGTGCAGACGCCTAAACTACTGGGCCCATTTTTAAGAAATTTGGCATACATGTTTAGAAAAATCATATCCCGAGGCGAAATCGAAAAATGAATTTTAGCTCCAAATTTAGAGGCGCTAACCCCCAAAAACTCTGAAAAACATTATTCCTCGATAACGGTTCCGACGATTTAGATTAAAAAATTCTAAAATATATTTCATTTAAATTCAAATCTAACGATATAAGCAGTTTTCCCGAGAAAATCTAGTTCCTGAGAAAATAGCTTTAAACGCGGACGGAGAGAGCCCGGGTTCGATTCCTCGCCTAGGAAGTTATTTTTTTGATAAATTTTGATGAAATGTTCAATAATAATTAATTGTCTGAGTTGTCTCGGGCCGATTTTTTTCTCTCGGCGCGGCGTGGCGCCCTTTATAAGCCGGCACCTGGAGCAAATTGCTCCAACTGCTCCACGGTAGTTACTCCACTGCCTGGCCCCAGATGCGATACATCAACCGCAATCAACTTTAGCATTAAAATTAACTGTATTGTTAAAATTAACTGCTTCATGGAATTTCACCTCGGGGTACGATTTTTAGGAACACTTATGTCAAATTTGATTAACTAACTTAGACAAGTGGAGAGATGAAGGCGGTATCGGTAAAGCAGAAAATACCACATACCGATACCGTACCGACAAGTCAGGGAGCGGCCTCGGGCTAAGAGAGGCCCGAATTTCCTTCTAGTTGTGCTTTTCCCCAGCGCTAGTCACTAAGACTGTCCGTCTACCCTATCTACGGCAACTATAATACGTACAATTGAACTTATACATAATTATTTAGTCCAGTGTTTTCTATTTATTTGTTATTTTAGATTTAGCATGGTTACATTCATTATAGGATTAACTCTTATTGGATATGGTCAGCTAGTCAGCACACAGCGAGGGTCCGTAGGCCACACTATGTAGTGTTTAACTGTAAAGTGTATAAACAGTGGTTTTTTAAAATGCTAAAAAGCTTACTTTGAACCATTCTAAGGGTCTGATATTCTCAAAACACACTCTGATAAAGTATTTTTTTTTTGCCACTGAACCGGACTACAACCATATAAATACATCGAAAAGACCATAATTATAAAAAAAAACGTATTTTTTCAATAAAAAATAAAATAATATTTTTTTTCGAATTTTCCAAAAAGTGGTATCTTTACTTTTGGTCGAAGAATGTTCGGGAATTTTTTTAGATTTTTTGCACCATAAGCGAGATAGAGGGGGGGGGGGGGACACGTTTCACACCCACTTCAAACTTGCCTACGCTCGCACTATCAAAGTTATATCCAAAGAATTATATATTTTTGTAATCAGCTCGATGTACCCCTTCATATGATACCCCTCACGGTGTCGAAAAAAAAATAAAAAAAATTTAACCCTTTAGTTATTTTACCCTAATTTTTTTTTTAAGTCGCTATATTTTTAAAATATGTGGGTAGGTACAAGACACATACATGCCAAATTTCAAAGTGATCGGACGAAAGGTGTAGCCGTGAGAGCACGCGAGAGGACGGACGGACAGACACAAGCAGGAAAATATAAGGGTCCTTGGTTTTGCCTACGGACCCAAAAAAGAACGTATTTAGATGAATGTATCAATAGTAAAACAAAGTTTTAATTGTTAATTCTTATTTTCTTGTGTATCGATATACATTTAATAAAGTAATACACGGGCAGTAAGAAGGTGGATTGTAGGAACAAAATCACAAAAACTCACAGTGGTGCTTTCTATCGTTTCTACCTTAAACTAAATAGATATTTTGGTTTCTCTGTTCCCCGCAAGGTGCCACCAATGCCAATAGAGCACAGCAGGGGGGGGGGGGGGGAGCACTGCTGTTTTTCTTTGAATATTCTTAAAAGTTAAAATGAATTCTCTTTTCTACTTTATCATCATAGTTCTTTACCAGTGATGCCGATGTAAAATGCACGTAAGTAAAATTTTTTACAAACTTCCTATTAAAATTTCCTAGTTGTGCTTCTCACTGAAAGTGAATACAGACTGCCCTGACGTGACGAGGGAACACGCCACGTCAGATATCGTGGGACCACGTGAGACATGAAGGCGGTGTTCACATTGACCTGACGTCAAGCACATGAAAGAACACACGTCGCGCATGTTGCCTTTCCCGACAGTTGGTTTTGAGCCTCAAAAAATAAATGTACTCCGTGTTTTTGACGCATGCTGGAAGAAGAAGAAGTTGAAATGGCTGCTCTGTGTACTGCAGCCATTTGCTCGTCTAGAGAATGGGTGAATCCTATCAATGTGGAGCGAGATGAATTGGGGGAGTTCCAAAATTGAATGCCGGGTTAAGTGGTATCACCGGATGACAAAAACGGAATTCTACCATCTCCGAAGCTTGGTTGGTCCGATAATAGAGAAACGCTCCACTCAATTCAGGCATTTCGGCTGAGATACGACTTGCAGTTTGCTTCAGGAAAGTGCTTACACATAATTTTGAAAGCAGATTTCTGGGAAGAAAATGTTTATTTTCTTCCCAGAAATCTGCGGTAATTTTACCGCATTGGTTTCCAACTTTTTATAATTTTTAATTATTTATTTAATTTATTTTTACAAAGTGCGTTTCGTTATAAATCAGAAAATAGGGTAATCTCAAAAAAAATTTAGGTGATCTTAAATATTCCCTGTTGTTGTTGAAATAGAAAACAAGTAATTATATAGAACTATTAACTATAGATATAGTTTTTTATATATTTGATTTTACATAGTGCGTCCTCTATTTCATCCCAAGCCTCCTTTCGTGAATGTTGATTTCGATATTCCCGGTTTGTAGGGTCGTACAGCACCGGATTCGCCCGATCGTATTCAATTAACATGTCTTAAAAAGAAATCACCATCCAAAAAAATCCATCTTTAAAAAAATCACTAAAAACGGTATGTTAAAACAGTAGTAATAAAGCACCTGACTCTTATGACGCCTTTCTATGTCTTAATAAATATCTGGAACTTTTGATATTCTTCCCACGCGTCATAAGGCGTGTGGCATGAGATAGCATCATACCACGCGTTCCCACGTCACGTCAGACCAATGTGAACATATACTCACAAAACCCTGTATTACATTTTTATATCACACGCATTATGACGTGGGCCCACGCATTACCACGTCACGTCAGAGCAGTCTGTACGCACCTCAAGACTGTACACCCAATTATCTACAGTCTATGATGAAAGGTGGCAAAAGTGCATTTTATAAACTTAAGATAAATTCCATTAATCAAAGCATACAAATGTGAAAATATGTTCTATAAGCCACGGCTCTCATTTTTCAAAAATGTTACTCGCACCCCTTTGTTTGTGACCTCCTCACATGAGTTACTTTTACGGGGACGGGGGACTATTTCCTTTTAAGGTACTAAAAACTCACGAAAGCATCAGTTATAAAATTAATGTAGAAAATGTATAATATGAATTAAGGGGTACGATTCAGAATAATTTAACGCTAAGGGGTACGCGAGTCAAAAAAGGTTTGGAACCGCTGAGCTACACGATAACAATAATGGGTACAATTAAACCCATACATTATTACTTTGTAATATGTAATTACGTTTGCTTTTTCGGGGTATTAAGGTTACTTTTAATTATTATTAACCGATTTATCAAAATTTACAATAATAATTAATTCCGCTCTAACAGAGAATCGAACTCGACCTACCACCCCTTGCAATTATCGCTGTTTTCTCAAAAGCTTTTTTCTGGTTTCCCAGGAAAACAAGCTCTATGGTTAAATTTGTATTGGACTACAAAATAGATCCTTTTTTAATCAAGATCGTCCGAACAGTTTTTGAGAGATTTTTTGGGGGCCTTTCCCCATATTTAGAGCTAAAACTGTTATATCTCTATTTCGCCTCGGGGTTTAATTTCTTTTGAATATGAAAACTAAATTTGATCGAAATTGGCCCAATAGTTTAGGCTCCACGTGTTTTTATAGAACAAGACAATTTAAAAATAAACAGGTCAAGTGTGTGCTAGTCAGCACACAGAGAGGGTCCGTAGGCCACACTATATAGTGTTTAACTGTAAAGTGTATAAACAGTGTTTTTTTAAAATGCTAAAAAGCTTACTTTGAACCATTCTAAGGGTCTGATATTCTCAAAACACACTCTGATAAAGTATTTTTTTGCTACTGAACCGGACAACAACCATATAAATTCATCGAAAAGACCATAATTATAAAAAAAAAACGTATTTTGTCAATAAAAAATAAAATAATATTTTTTTCGAAATTTCCAAAAAGTGGTATCTTTACTTTTGACCGAAGAATGTTCAGGAATTTTTTCAGATTTTTTTCACTTCACATAAGTGAGATAGAGGGGGGGGGGTGGGGACACGTTTCACACCCACTTCAAACTTGCCTACGCTCGCCCTATCAAAGTTATATCAAAGAATTGTATATTTTTGTTATCAGCTCGACGTACCCTTTCATATGATACCCTTCACGGTGTCGAAAAAAAATAAAAACATTTTAACCCTTTAGTTATTTTACCCTAATTTTTTTTTTTAAGTCGCTATATTTTTAAAATATGTGGGCAGGTATAAGACACATACATGCCAAATTTTAAAGTGATCGGGAGAAAGGTGTAGCCGTGAGAGCGCGCGAGAGGACGGACGGACAGACACACGCAGGAAAATATAAGGGTCCTTGGTTTTGCCTGCGGACCCTAAAAAGGTAATTTTGGGCTCAGGTCTTAAACGTGTAAATCCAGAAGATTTTTATCAAAATCGATCATGCGAGATTTGATAGATTTATACGGTTTAAAGCCTGAAAAAAAGTTTTTCTTCGTATGTGCTGACATACTCTATCGAAAAAATCTTTCGCGAAAACTATTCCGACGATTTTGATTAAAAAAATCTAAAATGTAGTACATTTAAATACGAATCTAAAGATATAAGCCGTTAATCCCGGGAAAAATCGACTTCTTGAGAAAATAGCTTTAAACACGGACGGAGAGAGGCCGGGCTCGATTCCCCGCCGAGGAGAAGTTATTTTTATGATAAATATTGATGAAATGTTCAATAATAATTAAATGTACCTACGAAAACTAATAAATGGAAAACACTAGGCTAAGTAATTATGAAGTTTTATATGATCTCGTTAATATGAGAAAATTCTTCTGAGTAGTCTCGGACCGATTTTTTGTCAGAGTTTTTTTAATAGGTGAGCAAAAAAAAAAATCTGTCCAACAAACTCCCTATGAGAAGAGAAGCCTCTCCATAGGTTGTGTGGGGTTGGCTCTCCGACCCACCAAAAAAAAGACTGCTCCCTATTCCTAGGCTAAGTCTAGCAAGGTACCGTTCTCACATTACTTCCTGCCGGTGCCTTCTATCGTGGTCTGTGAGGCAACACCCCTTTTTCTTTTCCCTTTTTTAGGTTTTCCTAACCTGCCCTAGTTTTCTTGTTTGTTCAAGTAGGGTGATCTACCGAGCTCCAAAGGTCGGTTATCTCTGAACTAGACTACTGTTGCCGGGTAAACGACGTAATATGGGGGAACTGCCCTAAAAATTAAAAAAATTATCGATATTTAAATTATAAAAATTATAAAAATTAAAAAACTGTTCGAACGATCATGATTCAAAAAGGATCTATTTTGTAGTCCAATACAAATTTTACCTTAGAACTTGTATTTCTGAAATTTTAAAATTTTGAGAATATTGCGATAATTGCTAGGGGTGGTAGGTTGGGTTCGATCCTCCACTGTGGTGGAATTAATTTTTATAAATCGTTTATAAATAATTAAAATTAACCATGAAAACCCAAAAAACCAAACGTAATTGTAATATGAAAAAGTAATTATGTATGAGGTTAATTGTACATATTATAGATAACGTAGATAATAGGGTGTATAGTGTATAGTCTGAGTGAGAAGCACTACTAAAAGGAAATTCGGGCCTTTCCTAGCCTACGTTAGTAAATAAAATTTGACATACTTGATCAGAAAGGTCTTTTAAACGTTTATTTCGAAAATGTGTCTCATTATTCATTTTACTTTATAGTACACATAGGTACACTAATGAGACCATTCTTACAATAATAGCACGCAAGCAAGCTATGTGCCACTTAATTAGCAGACGTTTTTACAACGGCAAAACTGGTAAAAAACAAAGATGATAAAATGGCAAAGTGATTTATTTTTTACTTGTAAGAATATACAAAATTCGGCAGTAGAGGCACCTTGCGGGGAATAGAGGAACCAAAATATCTATTTAGTTTAAGGTAGAAACGATAGAAAGCACCACTGTGGCTGCATTGTAATTTTCTGTTCCTACACTCTACCTTCTTACTGTCTGTGCATTACTCTATTAAACGTAGATGAAAACACAAGAAAATAATAATTAGAAATTTTTACTTTGTTCCTATTGATACATTTAAATACGTATATTCAAATACTAATAATTGAAGCGAATTTCTTAAGCCGTATCTACACGAATGGTGAGGCGAGCAGCGAGCAGCGAGCCGAATGTGTAGTTGTTTCACTCGTCATTAACCTCGTCAATTAACTCGCCACTCGTTTTGGGGGCCAAGTGGATATTTTAGGGACGAGTCAAAGGCTTGAATCGACGAAGTAAATACTCTGCGAGTATTTGTAAACGATCGGTTCATGTTGTGGGGACGGACGGAATGCCACACACACGCGGAATGTAGATGCGGTATTACAGTCAGTCAGCAACGTTTGCGGGTTCGATAACTTGAACTCGTAAATGTAAAAAGTTTGTCTAAGTTATCTCTAACCGATTATTACTTTCTTATATCAAGAGAAAGTATTGTGATGGCGTGAAAATTCGAATTTTAAATTTACGTTTTGAGGTCCCCTGGGTCCAAAAAGAGGTTTTTAAAAAAAAAGACTGCCTGTCGTTTTGGCAGACGCGTGGAGTAGTAAGTAATTATGAACTCGTATATATGAGAAAGTTTGTTTAAGTTGTCTCAGACCGATTTTTTTTACTTAAAGTGTTTAAAATCTTAACAACGAGGGTTAAAAGTTGTTACTTTATTCTGTAGTTCCTATAGTCTCTAAAACGCGTAGAATTTTATTTTAAAGTTATGATTATATCGATTTTACTTATTAGGGTTTTGTAGATACTTCTCAAAACCCTTATGCAGAGGGTGATGTGTCCGTCTGTCCGTCGCTCTTTGGTTCATAGGGCCCGAACCGTTTAAGCGAAAGTGCTGAAATTTGAAACACTGGTGCAACTTTTTGACCCAACCACAGGAAAATTATACAGAAGTTCAAAATTAGATATGCGCATGCGCAATTCGAAAAAATGAGATCAACTCAAAATTCTTTATTTTTTTTAATTTTTTAGTGGGGTATCAAATGAAAGCTGCTGAAGAGTAGGACACAAATAAATATATGATTTTTTAAATTTTGCATTTCTTATTGGTAAAAAAATCAAAATATACCCAAAAAAATCCCCCCCCCCAACTACTATAGATCGGCTGGTGCTAAAATTTCGAAATAATTCATGGTTATACCTTATGGTGGGGCGATGAAAATTTCCTGAAAAATGTAATTTATCTTGTCTTTATTACTGATAAAAACATTGTGACCCCCCTGGGGATCGAACCCAGGACCCTTGAGATCGAAGACAAAAAAATCATAATTACATAACGGGTATGCTGACTCATCTACAAAACCCTAAAAAGTACTTGGACGCAAGTACTTCCCTGTGATTTTTAATTTTAACATGAATAATAATAATAATGTTAATAATAATTATTAATAATGTTGCTTTTAATGCGGTTAGGGCTTTAACAAATGAAAGTTGTCACGAATAATCTTATACACGACTAAGATCATTAAAAGGGAATGATTACGTTGTTGACATTTCTCGAAGTTCAGTAAGGACCGCTCGTTTTTCTGCAGAATAGCTGACCAAAAACCAAATAGGTTGAGTACTTTGAGAGAAATAGTTGTTAATAAAAATAATTGCACGTGTAGAAAGAAGCAATGGGCACAGACAGTTAAAATAAATATGAGACCGACAATTGGTTAATTATTAACTACAACACAAATTTCATAGAAATCGGACGAGTATTTTTTAAGATATTGTGGTTCAAATATCTCATGAACTATCCTATGGGTCTGAAATTCTTAAAACACATAAACAAACATCTTGGTAACTTTTAGCAGAGGACTGTAAGGGCTGCGTGTATGAATTCAATAAGAATAGAAATAAGTTTCATAAGCACTTTACTTTTATAATAAACAGTTGAAAGTATAGGGAGAGAGGCACACACAAAAACGATAAACAGATCAAGACTCTATGAGCGATTAAGCACGACTGAGTCCTGTCCTTAGGGACAGGGGGTATATAAGATAAACAACTAGAAGTTAGTTAACAAATAGGCCACGAGATTACAGCACATTACGGGCTTTAAATAGTAATTCTTACCATATGCCGCCCTCCTTGAAAGATTACTTTCAAAAATAAAAACAAAGAAAATATAACATATTTAAAAATTAAAAAATGTAGAAATAATACAAAAAAAATTCAAATAATAAATATCAATTAAAATTAAAAATTTAAGAATCAATGTCCGGTGAATATATAGGAAGAGGACAAAGCTGTCTGATTGATCTCTTTAAGGGACCAGTAGGAGTTTGAAGTGTAGCAACACGAGTGAGGTTGTCCTTTCCAGGATGTATGTGGGTCACACGGCCCATCTTCCAGTAGAGTGGAGGTGACTGAGAATCCTTAATTAAGACGACAGTTCCAACATCTAAATTTTTTGAGGTTGTTTTCCACTTGTGACGAGCTTGAAGTTCACTGAGGTACTCTGTTGACCATCTTGACCAAAAATGTTGGTGTATCTGCTGCACGAGTTGCCAACGTGAAAGATGGTTGATGGCAAGTGGTTTTAAGTTAGGTTCGGGAGTTGCGGTCAAGGTGTCACCCACTAGAAAGTGTCCGGGGGATAGAGAGGAAAGGTCATTAGGAGAATTAGAAAGAGGAGTTAAGGGTCTTGAGTTTAAACAGGATTCTATTTGAATTAAAAGAGTGTTTAGTTCGATAAAAGTTAGTACGTTTTTTCCTATGGCCTTTTTAAGGTGTGATTTCATTGATTTGACCCCTGTTTCCCAAACTCCACCATGATTTGGAGCTCTAGGCGGTATATTTACCCATTGAATACCTTGGGAAGATGTTTCGGATAAGATAGAATTAAAATGAGTTTCGCTTTGCCAGAGTTCGTATAACTGGTTAAGTTCGTGTCTCGCACCGATAAAATTTCGACCGTTGTCTGAGTATATAGTTCCAGGTTTTCCACGCCTACCAACAAATCTTTTAAGAGCAGCTAAAAAAGCTTGGGTTGAAAGGTCTTCAACTAGTTCCAGGTGAACTGATTTAGTCGTAAGGCAAACAAAAATGCAGATGTAAGTTTTGACTGTTGTTAATCCCTTTCTTTTGTATGGGCGAGCAAGAACTGGACCAGCGAAATCAATTCCAACTCTGTAGAAGGGTCTGACTGGTTCAACACGACAAGAAGGTAAATTGCCCATCAGTTGATCAAGAGACTTGGGTGAATATTTAAAACAAACTATGCACTGATGAATTATTCTTTTTACTAAATTTAACCCGTGGACAGGCCAATACCTTTGTCTGACAGCAAAGAGCAATGCTTGAGGACCAGCATGCAAATTCTGATAGTGAATTTCACGAATGATAAGTTCAGTAAGTTTATGGTGTTGATGAAGAACGATAGGATGTTTCTGGTCTTCTGCAAGTGATGATTGTTGTAGGCGACCACCGACGCGAATTAGTCCCTTATCATCTATGAAAGGGTTAAGAGGCGACAAAGAGGATTTATTTGAAATAGGTTTATTCCAACGAAGACATTTGAGCTCATCAGAATATGATTCTTCTTGGTGAAGGCGTATTAAAACTGTAAGAGATCGCTGAAGGTCATTTGCTGTTAATGGACCATATGTATTAACGGTACTTGGTTTAAGATGATCAAGAAATCTTAACCATATAGCGACCATGCGTCTAAGTTTGTTAAGATTATTTGTTATATCAAAAGGAAATGCATTTTTTATAACAGAAGTGTTGACAATTGTTGGAGTTTTACGTCGTTCTGGAAGATCTGATTCAGGAATTACAGAGTATTCCTCTGGAGAAAATTTGATATCAAGAATACATGGAGGTCCATGCCACCATAGTGAAGATTGCTGGAGATCTGCAGGAGATGCTCCTCTAGACACCAGATCAGCAGGGTTATTTAAACTTGAGATGTGGCTCCAAACAAAAGTATCTGTCAGTTCATGAATTTTTGACACCCTATTAGCTACAAAAGTTGCCCAGGTAGTGGGAGGAGAAGAAGAATTTATCCACGATAAAACAATTGTGGAGTCACTCCAAAGATTAACCCACGACGGATTAATTTTAAGAGACTCGATCGTTTTGTTAACAAGTTCAGCTAGTAATAGAGCTGCGCAAAGCTCAAGTCTTGGCATAGATTGACATTTCAACGGCGATACCCGAGATTTCGATGTAACTAGATGAGAACTAACATTGCCATTGTTGTCCGAGCACCACAGATAAACGCAAGCTCCAAAGGCTGCCTCTGAAGCATCAGCAAACCCATGAATTGCAAAGGAAGTTGGTTGGTCTACAAAACAGAGCTTTCTAGGGATGGATATTGAATGTATTTCTTGTAATGATTGATAGAAGTTTGTCCAATCAATAAGGATATCATTAGGAACTGTTTGATCCCAATCGAGCTTTGATTTCCATAATCGTTGCATTAAAATCTTAGCCCTTACGATAATGGGCGATATAAGTCCAATAGGGTCGAAGATTTTTGCAATAAGTGATAAAATACTTCTTTTAGTTACAGCATTAAAGCTAGAGTGAGAAAAATCGAAAGAATATGAAAGTGTATCCTCAATGGGGTTCCACATGAGGCCGAGTGTTCTAACAGAGGAATTATTATCAAGAGTAATACTATGACCAATTTCTCTATCCTCGAGAGGTATGTCATCAAGCAAGTTAGGGTAATTAGATGTCCACTTTCTCAAGTGGAATCCACCTTTAGATAGAATTGAACGAATTTCACGAATGATGCGATTGGCTTCTTCAATTGTTGAAGCCCCGGAAAGCATGTCATCGACATAAAAATCATGCTCAAGAATATTAGATCCTATAGGAAAAGATTGTTTTTCATCTTCAGCTAATTTAACCAAAGCTCGCGTCGCTAGGTAAGGTGCACTAGCTGTGCCGTATGTAATTGTTTTGAGACGGAAAATCTTTATAGGTTTCTCTGGGTCATCTCGCCAGAGAATACGTTGTAGGTCACGTTGGGTTTCGTTTACTAATACTTGTCGGTACATCTTCTCGATGTCTGCTGTGAAGGCAATTTTATGTTTTCTAAACCGTAAGCAAATAGAATAGAGATCCTCTTGGACAACAGGTCCAACGAGTTGGATATCATTGAATGAAATTCCTGAGGCTGTTTTGGAAGAAGCATCATACACTACTCTGAGTTTTGTAGTTGATGATGTTTCCTTAAGAACGGGATGGTGTGGTATGTAATGAATTGCAGACGTTTCAATTTTATCATCTACCATCTCCAAGTGGTCTAAAGCTAAGTACTCATCGATAAAAAGTTTGTAGTCACGAAAAAGTGCAGGTTGCCTGAGAAATCTCCTTTCAAGTTGTTTAAATCGAGAGTATGCATTGTCATAGCTATCACCCAAAACAGATGGATCTTGAGTGAGAGGGATTGTGACTGTATAACGTCCAGAGTCATCTCGAGTGACAGTTTTTTCGAAGTGATTTTCACAAGCAAGATCTGATTTTGTATATTTATTTGTAGGAACACAACTTTCAATTTCCCAAAACTTGTTTAGAGTTTTATCTAATGAATTGAGAGACACAAGATTGCAAGAAATAGGCGAGCGAGAGTTAGATTTGACTGGAGCGTTTCCACAAGCTATCCACCCTAATTTTGTTTTCTTGAATTTGGGAAATTTACCAGAAGGCTGGTACGTTTGATCACCGACGATATCCCAAAAGAATTCACCACCTAGTAATAAGTCTATTTTGTTTGGAACATCAAAATCGGGATCTGCAAGATTTATGAATGGAGGGAGCTTTAATGATTTTAAATTGACAGCAGTACTTGGGACTGTATCAACTATTTTAGGTACTATTAAAAAGCTCATGGATTGACGATAATTGCTTAACTTTGATTTTAAACAAGCACTGACGGTTGAGGTAGAGACTGAATTAGTAGAATTGATTCCGTTAATAGGTTGATGAATCCTTTGAGGTTTACAGTGTAAAAGTTGTGACACTGTGGTGGTCATGAAATTTGTTTGACTTCCTGAATCAAGAAGTGCCCGACAAATAATTTTATGTCCATGAGGACCGATAACTTCAACCAAAGCTGTAGATAACAATACTTGAGTGCATTCATTGTTCGATGGGTATGAGGAATGAGTGACAGTTACTGTAGCAGGTTGCGTAGAAGCAGGAGATTGTGGAGTATTAGATTGTGAATTAGAATGCTTCGACCTACAAAGAAGGGTGTGATGAGACCTTGAACACTCCCTACAATTTCCAGAGCGACAAAGTTCTAGTTTGTGTCCCTGCCTCATACAATTCACACAAAGTCGATGAGATTTGACAAACTCGAAACGTTCAGGAACCGAAAATTTAAGAAACGCCTTACACTGATGTAGTGGGTGTTTTTCTGACACACATAGAGGACACTGGAGAGGAATAAATCGATATTGCTGTGAAGGCTGAGCAGAAACCAAACAAGACTCTGTTTTAGAGTTAAATTTATTAGACTGAGATGACTGGAGTTGGCCAAATTTCTTACAATTTGATGTAGGAGAAGATTTCGTTGAAGGTTTAATAGAACGAGAAGTAAGAGCTTCCAACACGTGACATTTCTGCTGCAAAAACGTAACGAGTTGATCAAACGATGGTAAGTCTTGAGATGGTGAAACAATTTTAGTGTGCCATTCCTTTAGTGTGTCATCGTCCAGTTTAGAAGTAATAAGGTGGATAAGAACCATGTCCCAGTGTTCAGTAGGCTGTTCGAGTGCTTTAAGAGCGCGAACATGAGTGAGAGTGCCATCAAGAAGTGTTCTAAGAGATGAAGCGGATCTCTTTTCAATTGTCGAAAGATCAAACAAATCTCTAATGTGTTTATGAATAATAAGATTTTTGTTTTGATACCTTTCAGAAAGAAGTGACCAAGCAACAGAGTAGTTTACACTAGAAAGTTCGCACGATTCTATTACCTTAGCTGCATCACCCTTTAATGATGTTCGAAGGTACTGGAATTTTTGAATGTCCGATAAGTTTGAGTTGTTATGAATTAAAGATATGAATAACTCCGAGAATGTTGTCCATGAATCACTTCCATTAAAGGTAGGTAAATGAAGCGTTGGCAATTTCATTTCTGGTAAAGCTACATTAGATTTTTTCTTGCTATTATCATCGTTACCGCTAGCTTGAATATCCGAGAAACTATTGTAATTATTATCAGCTGAATTGCTAGTATCGAGAATTATATAATTTGAAGGTTGACTAACTTCAGGCTGATTTTGAATAGTAGATGAAATGTTAAGAGCACCGTCTTGTTGAATACATTTGACCAAGGGTGTTTTGAGAAGATTTTGTTGCGCATTGTTTATAATATCCTCTGCGGAGGCGACAACATCGAAATAGGAATCTTCGAAATCATTCAATTCTTCATTTCGCTCTAAAGAATCGTCTAAAAATTCAATTTCCGATTGAAGAGAGTTAAACTCTTCCCAAGTTTCTTTTATTTTACTTAAACGAACTGTTATTTGTGATATCGGAGAAGAAGTGGCGTCAAAGCTAGTTAAAAATAGTTTAAATTTTGTTAAGCGAGATTTAATATTTCCCTGTTTAGTGACAAGGGATTTGAGAGTCTTTTTTTGCTCTTTAGTGAGAACCATTTCGAAAACAATAACTGTTTATAAAAATATAAATAAAAAAACAAAAACAACGTAATTATAAAAAAAAACAAAAACAATAAGTTCAAACGTAATAAGTAATGAAATTATAATAACACTTAAAGTGTGTTTTAATATTATAAAGGAATAAAATTAACAAAGAATCAGATTTAAAATAATGTCCTATAATACCGATTAAAATAAAAAATAAAATAAATAGATAAAGATTGAGTTTGAATGAAAGAAAGGAAAGAAAAAAAAATGTTGAAGAGATAAGGAAGTGCGGCTGAGAAGTTTAAGTAGAGATAAGAATTGAGGAGTGAGGATATCGAGATAAGGGTAGTTTAGGTACAGCTGGGAGGTAGCTATGGAGGGGAACCTCGGCCCGCGTAAGTAAGCAACACCCAACAACAACTCCCAACCAACTGTTTAAAAAATAGAATATATCTGATCCGTCCAAAAACAATAGTTTGCTTTGAAAGTAATATGGAATAGAAAATATATGTTTTATATTACCAGAGATGTCTTCAAGTAATTCATCACAAAATACAAACCACATAAATAGGTTTCAAAAGACTTCCGAAAGGAACAGTTACAAAAAAATAATAAAATAAAAGTTATTTGTTCCGAATAATAATAATAATTAAACAGTCAAAATCCAAAATACACTAATGTCACTGTACAAATAACACTTGGTATAATAATCTATATTTAATGTTCAAATGATAACTAAAAGATGAAAACAACACAAATGAACTTACGAAAAAGTTATGAACAGTATGATCCGAAAAAATGTTTTTATAAAAAACTAAGACGACGAATGATGATTGTTTTATGTGAATCGCACTCAATGTCGATAAATGTGTGTGCCCTGACGAAAAAGGTTGTACTAATGTTCCAAAGTGGAAGCGAAACAGCGAACGAAAGTTGCCGTCGGCGAATTAACGAGAGTTATAATGCGAAAAATATCCGGCGCGAAAGGCCAAATTTATGGTAACTTTTAGCAGAGGACTGTAAGGGCTGCGTGTATGAATTCAATAAGAATAGAAATAAGTTTCATAAGCACTTTACTTTTATAATAAACAGTTGAAAGTATAGGGAGAGAGGCACACACAAAAACGATAAACAGATCAAGACTCTATGAGCGATTAAGCACGACTGAGTCCTGTCCTTAGGGACAGGGGGTATATAAGATAAACAACTAGAAGTTAGTTAACAAATAGGCCACGAGATTACAGCACATTACGGGCTTTAAATAGTAATTCTTACCACATCTGATAAAGTATTTTTGGCCAGTAACCGGACTATATACATATAAATATATCAAAAAGAGCATATTTATAAAAAAAAACCATATTTTGTCAAAAAAAAGTTGTTTTTTTTTTAGAAATTTCCAAAAAGTGTGTATTTTTACGTTTGGTCGAAGAATTTTCAGGATTTTGCACTTTACATAAGCGATATAGAAGGGGGGGGGGCACTTTTCACACCAACTTCAAACTCACTTACGCTCGCCCTATCAAAGTTATAACCAAAAAAATATATATTTTTGTAATCAGCTCGACGTACCCTTTCATATGATACCCCACACGGTCTCCGGAAAAAACAATTATTTTTTAACCCTTAAGTCCCTTATTTTTTTAAAAAATATTTTTTTTAAGTCGCTATTTTTTTAAATTTGTTGGTAGATACTATAAACATATTCCAAATTTCAAAGTGATCGGACGAAAGGTGTAGCCGTGAGAGCAGGCGACAGATAGATGGACAGACAGACACACACAGGAATATATAAGGGTCCTTGGTTTTCCGTACGGGCCCTAAAAATTGAAGTTTTTAATAATAAAGACGAATACGTAGACGTGATTCAAAAAACTATAAGAATATTTTTGTGGATAGAAAAACACAATCGTTACTGATAAGGAAGTTATAGATTCTGAATTGGAAAATATTCAAATTGAAATTTGAGGAATCTGGAGATATAAGAAACTTCATTATTACGGTTTCACTCTAATAATACAATACAGGATGAAGACGAGCAAAGAAATATTAAGTTAAGTGGATTGAAGCCATAGATGAGGAAATTGATTCCATGACATTTTGGCACATCTAGGACATCTGTGTGTTGCTGGAAATTCCAGATTTATAAAAACATATAGTTGATTGCAAGAGGGTTTTTAATAAAACTTAAAAATAAAATAGACAGTACATAAAACCGAGTAAATACGAGATAACGAGTATAAAGCGAGAATCGTTGTCCATAATTTTTCTCGAATATTTGGTAAGATCTATGATACTGTTGGGATTACACCAGTAGTTTGACTGAGATATAATATTCTCTACTATTCAATATGCTTTCTACTGTCTCATAATTCTGAAGAACCTTTACGCACGATTAGCGAGTTCGATCGCGAGTGATTTGTGTTATTATGACGAAAATGAGGAGAATAATACGCCTCCCGAAATAATTAATTCGGCACACAATACAACTAATGAATTAATGTCATCTTTAACAAAAGAGAAATACCAACCTGCATACAGGAAGTTTTTTTTTTTTCTGTATTTATTATTTAAATCTAACAATCGTAGATAAAGTACGGTACGCAACTCGTGCGAAAACGGCATTTTGCATTGCTCGTGTGGTTTTACTACCCTCGCTGACGGGTACCCTTTCATATGTTACCCCTCACGGTATCGAAAAAAAAATAAAAAAAATTAACCCTTAAGTTTTTTTACCTAATATTTTTGAAAAATAAATATTTTTTTAAGTCGCTATATTTTTAACATATGTGGGTAGGTACAAGACACAAACATGCCAAATTTCAAAGTGAACGGACGAAAGGTGTAGCCGTGAGAGCAGGCGACCGGACGGACGGACAGACACACCCAGGAAAATATAAGGGTCCTTGGTTTTGCCTACGGACCCTAAAAAGGCGACAGTGATCTACCAGAAAACTACAGAGAAAGTTCGTTAATGAATGTTGTTGCTAAATTATATACTGGACTATATTGCAGAAAAGACTCGTGAAGTGGACTGATCATCACAACGTAATATGTGAATGGCAAGCAGGATTCAGGCGAAATTACTCGACGATTGAAAACATATTTAATTTGACTAATATCGTGAATATAAAATTAGAAAAGAAAAGGCAGAAATAATACGGCTTTTTTATGGACTTCGAAGGGGCATTCGATAAGGTAAACAGGGAGGCATTATTCTACAAGTTAGGTAAATTAGGAATGTCATCCTCGTTCATAAGTAACGTGAAAAACTTGTATGATTTTACCACATCTTGTGTGTGGGTAGAGAACGGTTTGACTGTTTTCTTTACTGTGGAAGCAGGGCTACGCCAGGGTTGTCTATTAAGCCCCCAACGTTTTTTCCTGTTATGTTAACGATCTCCCTGAGTGCTTAGATGGAGGAGAATTATTAGGCAATTTGAAAATCAAATCTTTACTCTTTGCCGACGATATAATAATTTTAGCAGAGTCACCGCAGTCACTACAATTAATGATTAACAGTTTAGAGGAATATTGTAGCAAATGGAGTTTTAAAGTTAATCTGAAAAAATCAAAAATAATGATATGTAAAAAAATCAGGAGGAAAAAGGAGTAAAAACGAACAATGGTTTTATGGAGGTAAACGAATGCAGTGGACATTGTGGATGTATAGAAATACTTGGGCTTGACTATAACTCCTTCAATTTCATATAAAGTCCATCTCCACGAGAAATTGGTGGCAAGTAAGCGAACTATTGGTGTGATTTGGAAGACTTTATTCCTAAACTCAGAAATAACGGCGCAGCCTAAAATCAAAGTTTTTAACTCTGTAGTGAGATCAGTAATGTGCTACGGGTGCCAAGTTTGGGGTTTTCAACAGTACGATCAAGTTGAAAAAAAGGGCAAAGATTCTTTATAAAGAAATTCTTAAAAACTGCCGCAAAACACGCTAAATTATGTTACAAATATAGAAACAGGAATGGAACCGTTATATTTACACACACTAGAACTGCATTTCCGATATGTTACAAAGATATTAAGGCATTAAGGAAACGAACAGGCTACCCAACATTCTAGCTCTAGAAATAATAAAACACAAGGTATCATGGTACAAGAAATGGTGCGAATTAGCTGAACAGCATGATTGCGAGTTAAATGTAGAGAATATAAATGTACTAGAAAATCAACTGCACTCACTACACGACAAAATCCAAAGTAAAATTAAGGCCAATTTAATAATACGTGCGGAACAGTCAAGATACCACCCAACGTACAAAGCGCTGGATCTATGTAGCCCCCCAGATTATATGACCAAATTTTCTAGGCATGAACCCTCAAGCATTAAATGCAAACTAAGGTCAGATATGTACAACTTTAACTACAAACCCAGGATACCAAATGCACAGTACCACTGTACTCTTAGCAACTTCTCAAGGATAGAGGACACTTACCCCTTCTTGGTAGAATGTCCGGTCCTCGAGGAATTCCGCCAAGGATACTTCAGTAAAAAAGTCATGACGAGGGAAGAAACCACTGCTATTTTAAAGGATCAAATTGGGAGCCTCTGTACCAATTTGGAAAGAATGCAGGAAAGTACAGGAAATTAATTCTAAAAGAATTTGTGATTTATGGGTTGGAATAAACCATGGTACAGATAAAATAAATAAATAAATAAATAAAGAAAAGTCTAAGTGAGCATTTGTAAACATGTTAAAATTAGTATTATAAGATAAATATTGTACAAGCTTCTAGTTCATTTGTATTGTTTATATTAATTTTTGTTATCTTTTTATCTCGAAGAGGAGCAATTTTTAGGGTCCGTAGGCAAAACCAAGGACCCTTATATTTTCCTGCGTGTGTCTGTCCGTCCGTCCGTCCTCTCGCGTGCTCTCTCGGCAACACCTTTCGTCCGATCACTTTGAAATTTGGCATGTATATGTCTTGTACCTGCCCACATATTTTAAAAATATAGTGACTTAAAAAAAATTAGGGTAAAAAAACTTAAGGGTTAAAATTTTTTCATTTTTTTTCGACACCGTGAGGGGTATCATATGAAAGGGTACGTCAAGCTCATAACAAAAATATATGATTCTTTCTTATTAACTTTGATTGGCCGAGCATAGGCAAGTTTGAAGTGGGTGTGAAACTTGCCCCCCCCCCCCCCCTCTATCTCGCTTATGTGAAGTGCAAAATATCTGAAAAAATTCCTGAACATTCTTCGACCAAAAGTAAAGATACCACTTTTTGGAAATTTCGAAAAAAATATTATTTTATATTTTATTGACAAAATACGTTTTTTTCTAACTATGGTCATTTCGACGTATCTATATGGTTGTAGTCCGGTTCAGTGGCAAAAAAATACTTTATCAGAAGTTTGTTTATGTGTTTTGAGAATATCAGACCCATAGGATAGTTCAAAGTAAGCTTTCTAGCATTTTTAAAAACACCATCAATAGGGTACTACTTAAAATATACAGGGTTGACTACGGACCCTTGCTGTGTGCTGACTAGCACACACTTGACCTGTTTATCTTATTTCATCATTTAACTTTTCTTTTATTTTCTTTTAACTTATAAATTAATTTAATTAATTCATACCTTTAATTTCCTTCTTCTACACCATATTTATTTAATATACATTAATTAAACTTATTCAAAGAGACATGGTCCTCGCTCTAGAGTTTTACTCTACTGAGGGTCCTCACCAAAATTTAAACAAATGAATATGCATATGTACAAATAAAACCTATAATATTTGTAAAAAAAGAAAAAAAAATTATGTATATAATATTTTGTGAAATAATATTTTTATGTTTTACGATTTTGGGTAGTATTCATACTACGGAAAGATTAAATTTTAATTTAAATCAAATTATAATTATTATTAACTACCGGAAACAGACGGAGAAAAATACACTCCAGCGCCGGGATTTGAACCACGGGCCTCTATATTTCCAGTATAGTATTTTTTCTCTGTCTGTTTCCCGTAGATAATAATAATTATATTTTGATTTATATTTTTATGTATGAAATATTTGGTGAAAATACATATTATTATTATTATTATATTTTAAATTAGTATAGGCCGGGTAGGTAGAAAACAGTCCTATTTCCTACCAACAAACATACTCTTTAACTATATACTCATCATGATGAACTTTTTTCTCAATATTCAATACATATTTATTGTAAGACGCTTGCTTTAATGATACAATACAAATAATGCTTTTCTTTTAATTTTGCCTTAACTCCGCTAGGTACAAATAGTTAATTACTTTTAATTTTGTTTCTTTTCTAACTCCGCCATGTATAAGTAGTTAGCAACGTATACGTACTTAGCAGTGTGATTTTATAATTTATTATTAATGAAAAATGTAAGGAACTTCGTTCCTACCACAACACGTATTTTTCTATGGCCCAGCAGAGTGCACATTTTCCATATTTTTAGTAATAAGAGAAATATAGTTTTAGGGGTGAAATGGCGGGGACAAAATGGCGTTAAAGATTAATTAAATTAAGGGACAAAATAGCGGTTAAAATTAAACACTTTCCACAAGTGTTACATATTTTTGTAAACTACTCTTCAATGCCTTTTATTTAATACCCCACTACAAATTAAAAAAAATAGGTCATGGGACATGAATTATTCGGTATTTTGGATTTGAACAGCTGGTAATTTTGAGATCGCTATATTTTTCCTGTGTGTGCGTCAAAACGATCTTTAATACTGAAAAGTTTCATGTTATTATTTCTTTTGATTCAAAATGTATTGAAACCGTACAGAGTGACAGACAGACACAGGAACGAAACTATCAGGGTTGTCAAATTAAATCACGGGCCATTTAATAAACTGTTGAGATTCCGCTGGCCACATCACAAAAAAAAAAATTAAAATTCTATTTTCATTTTTATCATCACTAATTTCTAAATATACAATTACCTCCTCTAAAAGCAAATAGATAGTCTTCAGAACTTTGTGGCAGGACACACAATGAACTTCTGTGTAATAAGTAAGATCTTTGAATTCGGATTCTAAATTTATAGGGAACGAAGTAAATGCTCTCATTGCCTTCCTACCCTTCCTTTGCGTTGGCACGTGTCCTTTTGAATCTGTTGCCTTCTCAATGTTCCATTCGAAACATATTGTTCGGTTTTCATTTTGTACCAGAGCACCGAGGGCCACAAAGAATTACCTCGGGGGCCGCATCACGCCCGCGGGCCGCCAGTTTGACACCCCTATTTCTTTTTTTTGGTTTTACCAACAAAACCCTAATAATTGAATGAATAAAAAGCAACATTATAAAGACAGCTTAATAATTCTTATAGGGTGACTAAAAGGGAAAAAATAATGACAACAACATTGTGATGATTTTATTTTTACTACGCTTTTATTAGCTTGCTTTCTTGTTTGTTTGTTTGTTTGTCCAGTACAAATCTTGCAATCGATTTTTAACTAACTTCCCGAGTAGCTAAACATTTGAAACTTTTAGAATAGCTCAGAACACGATGACAATGCATTATTTTATTAGTTTTAGCCATCTCAGCAGAATTTAATTAGTTTTCAGAAAATTTTTCTGGATGGAAAGCTAGTTCGGAAAAAATCCGCAAGTTATTTTATTTGTTTTGACATATCCCATAGTTATTAAAATCTTCATTTTGACGGGTTTCAAATTTGTGATTTTTTATTAAGAGGTAAACATTGAATGACAGCGAAAAGTAAACAAAGAAATAAATTAATTGACGTGTGACACCCAGGTTAGTTTACACTTGTATCCTAGGTATAGGTTCAATTCTTCTGCATTTGTACTTCTTTACTTGTACATATTTTTTTTCTCTTACTGTCCCTACACAGGGGCATATCAATGGCACGGTTTAGATTCGGTGTTGGTGAGATCCGTTGTACAAAGATTTGTCCTTTTATAGGTTTAACATCAGCTCTCTAGATCTAGATGGTTGTCATTATTATGTGAAGTAAATAAATTCGGAACTATGTTTTTTCTTTTCACTAACATTATATGTAACAATGACAATTATATTATCAACATTACATAATATGATTCAACAGAAAATTATGTTGTGCAATTAGTTCGAGGACTTCGTTGTTATTGTTTTAGTTGAAATTCATTAAAAGTATACATTATTTTTATTATATTCTTTTCCTCAAACTTCTATCCCAAGAAATACTGTAAAAAAGCGTGACTTATATAAATTAAGAAATATGACACAAAAAGCATTCAAAATAACCCATAAAAACAACATTTTGATTATAAATCCTATATTAAATATTATATGTATTTACATTCCTTTAAACTTATTTTCCTTCTGGCATTTAAATTATTTATTTTTTAATACTTTTTATACTTTCTGCGATGGCTGAAAAGCAAGCAATGCTTACTGTTCTTACAGCTAAGCGAGAACAGTTGTTCCGTAAACTGCAGTTACTTTTTGACTTGACAAAAACCTTACCCTCTGATAAGGACAAGTCAAAAAGAAATATTTTTAAAGTTCGCTATGAACAAATAGAAGGAGTTTACACAGATTTCCAGGATATCTGTGGAGAAATTAATTTATTACAGCTTGCAATTAAACCTACAGCCATCCCAGATTATCAAGTTTTATCTTCTTTTGAAGAGATTTATTTTGAAGTGAAAGCGTTTCACTTAAAACATTTCACTACACCTAGTGCCAGTGTAGCAGGTCCTAGTACTTCACAGCCTACAGATAAGCCAGCTCAACCTAGACTTCCTAAAATTGAGTTGCCGACTTTCGACGGCTCATTAAAAAATTGGACAGTTTTCCATGATAAATTTAAATAGCTGATAACGATAACGGATCCATTAACCCTGTGGAAAAATTTCATTATTTATTATCTGCCGTCTCAGGTCCTGCTCTGTCCATAGTTCGTAGTTTACCACTTACAGATAAAAATTATGATATTGTTTGGACTAGTTTGACTAACAAATATCAAAATAAAAGATTACCTGGTGCTGATTTATTAGACACTCTTTTATCTTTCAAAACTTTATCCAGAGAAACTATTTCTTCTTTTAATTACTTTT